>LNAC01000091.1:4401233-4525771 GCA_002007465.1 Ailurus styani
TAATACCCTCTAGTTCCATCCACGTCCTTGCAAATGGCAAGGTTTCAGGCTTTTTGATGGCTACATAATGTTCCGTTGTACATATACACCACATCTTCTTTATCCATTCATCTGCTGTTGGACATCTAGGCTCTTTCCATAGTTTGGCTATGTGGACATTGCCGCCATAAACATTTGGGTGCACGTGCCCCTTCGGATCACTACGTTTGTATCTTTGGGGTAAATATCCAGTAGTGCGATTGCTGGGTTGTAGGGTCTATTTCCAACTTTTTGAGGAATCTCCATACTGTTTTCCAGAGTGGCTGCACCAGCTTGCATTCCCACCAACAGTGTAGGAGGCTTCCCCTTTCTCTACATCCTCGCCAACACCTGTCATTTCCTGACTTGTTAATTTTAGCCATTCTGACTGGTGTAAGATGCTATCTCACTGTGGTTTTGATTTGTATTTCCCTGATGCCAAGTGATGTTGAGCACTTTTTCATGTGTGTGTTGGCCATTTGGATATCTTGGCAGAAATGTCTGTTCATGTCTTCTGCCCATTTCTTGATTGGATTATTTGTTCTTTGGGTGTTGAGTTTGATATGTTCTTTATAGATTTTTTAATCCTGGCCCTTTATCTGATATGCCATTTGCAAATATCTTCTTCCATTCTTTCGATTGTCTTTTGGTTTTGTTGACTGTTTCCTTTGCTGTGCAAAAGCTTTTTAACTTGATGAAGTCCCAATAGTTCATTTTTGCCATTGCTTCCCTTACCCTTGGCGATGTTCCTAGGAAGAAGTTGCCGCGGCTGAGGTTGAAGGTTGCTGCCTGTATCTTCCTCAAGGATTTTGATGGATTCCTGTCTCACAGTGAGGTCTTTCATCCATTTTGAGTCTATTTTTATGTGTAGTGTAAGGAAATGGTCCAGTTTTATTCTTCTGCATGTGGCTGTCCAATTTTCCCAACACCATTTGGGAAACTAGACACTCTTGATTGAGACTTTGGAGAAAGGCTGGTGCTTCCAGAGTAAGAAGTTAGAAGTCAACAACAACAATAAAAAGTAGAGGTCAACAGATTGGAAACAAATCATTGAGATCCTAAGAGTAAATTATGTCTTGAAGGACGTTGTATAAAGATAAAAGCAAAAGATTTGGGGAATGGAAGTGGGGTTCCAAACTAGCAGGCAATAAAGTAAGAGGGAGAAGAGAAGGAAGACCAGAGGTAGGAAAAGAAATGGGTGAGTGGACTGTTTATAGTTGTAGGAGTCTGAATAATGTTCCCCCAAGGAGGTCCACGTGCTAAACCCTGGAACCTGAGAATGTGTTACTTTATGTGGCAAAAGGGACCCTACAGAGGTGATTAAATTAAAATTTTCTGGGATGGGGAGATTTTCCCGGATTATCCGGGTGAACACAATGGTCTTTATAAGAGGGAGGCAGGAGGATGAGTCAGGGAAGGTGAAGCAATGACAGTAGAGGCCAGAGTGATGGGCCAGGAGCCAAAGAATGTGGGCAGCCTCAAGAAGCTGCAAGAGGCACAGAGCGACTTCTCTCCTACAGCATCTAGAAGAAACATATGCTTCTTTCAGAACCGTAAGAGGATAATTTATGTTGCTTTAAGAAACCGCTTACAGTAATTTGTTAGAGCAGCAATAGGAAACGAATGCAAGAATAAAAAATAGAAACAACCTAAATTTCCACCAATAATAGATGGGTTGAACAAGTACATTGGTATGGTGACTGTTTTAATGGTAGTTAGCCATTAAAAATTAAACTAGAGGGGCGCCTGGGTGGCTCAGTGGGTTAAAGCCTCTGCCCTCAGCTCAGGTTATGATCTCAGGGTCCTGGGATCGAGGCCCGCATCTGGCTCTCTGCTCGGCAGGGAGCCTGCTTCCTCCTCTCTCTCTGCCTGCCTCTCTACCTACTTGTGATCTCTCTCTGTCAAATGAATAAATAAAAAATTAAAAAAAATAAAAATTAAACTAGAAGGTCATCTAATCACGTAGAAAATGTTACCAATAGATTGCCAAGTACAGACAGCAAGTTATAATATCATAGGTATTTATATTAAAAATTCATCAAGCTGAACACTTAAGATTCATGCCTTTTATGCACTTGACTATAGGTATGATATATGTCAATAAAAAAGTTTCGCACATTGAATATAGATGTCCTGTTTTGTTCAAAGAAGAGTAGCATACGTTATATCTGTATATTCCCTGAATAGAAAAAAGACTGAGAATGTATAAACCCAGTGTTAATAACGGATGTCTCTGGATGGTAGTACTAGAGATGATTTTTATATTCTTTTTAGATTCTTCTCTGTGTATTCCAATTTTTCTTCAGTGAACAGATGTTACATTTTTAATCAGAAAAAAAATCTTTAAAATTCGTTTTTAAAAATCAAGGAAAAGGGATAGGAAGAAAGTGTTTTTGTTCTGTTTTGTTTTAGAGAGTGTGCATGCATGTGAGCAGAGTGGGGATGGGGTTAGGTCAGAGGAAGAGAGAGAAGCCTAAGCAGGCTCCATGCCCACCACAGAGCCCAGTGTGGAGCCCAGCACAGCTTGATCTCACGATCCTGAGATCATGACCTGAGCTGAAATCAAGAGTTGGGTGCTTAACCGACTGAGCCACCCAGGTGCCCTAAGGGTAGGGAGAAAATTTGAAGAAGTTTGTGTAAGCCCACAGGCAAGGCCCCTGCAGCATCTGGCCCAACCAAGCTGCTATAAGCAGTTCTTGGAAATAGGTGATACTTTTTAAAAAGACATTTATTTATTTTTTAGAGAGTGTGCAAGTGGGGGGGGGAGGGCAGAGGGAGAGAGAGAATCTCAAGCAGACTCTGCACTGAGCAGGGAGCCCAACTCGGGGCTTGATCCCAGGACCCTGAGATCATGACCTGAGCTGAAATCAAGAGTCAGATGCTGAACCGACTGAGCCACCCAGGTGTGCCTAGGTGATGACTTTTTTGTATTCTGTGCCCCCCACCCCCACCCCAAGCAGAAGTGGACTCAGTACTAGGGACAAGGAAGGAAGGAGAAGGAGAGAGGCATGCATGTGGAGATAAAGGCTTCATGAACCTGGAGTCAGGAGAGCGTCTTAGAGAAATGTGGGAAATGGAGCAGAATATTTCATCCGCCTTCCACCTGCCCCCTCCCGTGTTTGTGGGCACACCAGACACCCTCAGCCACTTTCTCCTTTCATTTCTTCAGCCCTCCTTTGTTCCCTTACTTTGGTTTTGGTTTTTTGTTTTTTCAATTACCAAAGTAATATGTGATCCTCATTGGGGAAATTTTGAAACGCATCAAGAGATAAGAAGCAAAAATCACCTGTAATCCTAAATTATATCCACCATGAAAATGCTGGCATATTTTTCCATCTCAGCTGAGAACCAAAGCATTACTATGTGACCTTTTTTGTCACCCCCTAAAAATGGACTTCTAAGATTTTTAAATTGGTTCAACTCTTTATCAGGTTGCATTAAAAAACAGTATGAACTAAATGTATCTGAACTGGCTCTGAGTGGATTTTGACAGTGTAAAAACTCTCTGGGAGCATAATGCAGAAGTCAATGAGGCCCTTTAACTCTGACTTAAGCCGTTAAAATGGCAAGAGAATCAGCGAAAAATTGAAGATCACTGAAGTATGCTCACCAACCCCAGAGCTCACTGAGGCTTCTCTTCCTGGCCAGGTGTTACGGGGAATCCCGTATTCTGGGCCCAGACTCGTCTCATCTTTCTGTTCTTTTCTTTATTTGAGTACATCCTCAATCTTGATGATCTGCTTTGTTGTTGGGGGGGAAACCCAGCTCTTCTGTTCCTCTGTGTCTCCTTTATCCTCACACGACTGCCACGCACAGACTTCACACTCCAGCTGTGGCTCATACCCCCCGCCCCCGCCCCAGCAACCCTCGGACACCAGCCTGCTGTCCTACAGTTGGACTCAATTCTGACCCTGTCTACTTGCAGACAGCGGCAGGTCGCACAGGGTAAGGGTTCAGTCCCATGAGATTGTCCCCACCCCACTTCAGAAGCCAACTGCGAGTGGTAGGTCTCCAGGTCCCCCACGACTTCCGGCTACAAATCCGAGGTCGCCACAACCCCCTCCTAGGGTTCAGGTACTTGGCCAGAGCAGCTCACAGAAGTCAGGGAAAGGCATACACCTGCCAGTCTATCAAAGGATATGGCAAAGGACGCAGATGAACAGCCAGGTGGGGGCCGGAGTGCAGGAGCTTCTGTCCCCGTGGTTCAGGGATTGTTTGCCCGCCTGGAAGCTCCCCAAACCCCCTACTCTTGGGATTTCTATAGAGGTACCCTCAGGTAGGCATGAGCAATTATCAGCTCCATTTCCAGCCCCTCTACCCTCTGGAGAAGGGGGAGGGGGATGGCAGGCCTGAAAACTCGAAGCTTCTTACGATGGCTTGGTTTGTCTGACCACGGCTTCCATCCAGGAGCCCAGAGGTACCTCATTAGAACAAGAGATGCTCCGAGTGCTCCTAATCACTTAGGAATTTACAAGGGTTTTAGGAGCTCTGGGCCAAGAACCAGGGGCAGAGACCAATACGTATATTTTCTCTATTATCCCACATTTGTATGCACATTTTGTATGCAAACATCTATCTCCCCTGTTAGAGCATAACCCAGGGTTTCTCACACTTGGTACTATTGATATTTTGAGGCAAATACTTCTTTGTTGGGTAGGGGACAGCTGCCCTGGGCGCTGCAGGATTTTTTAGTAGCATCCCTGGCTTCCACCCACTAGATGCCAGTAGCACTCCCTTCTTGAGTCATGGCAGTCAAAGGTATCCCCAGACCTTGCTCCATGTCCCCTGATGGCAAAAATTGCTCCCCAACCCCCTGCTGTTCAGAAACACTGCTACAGCCCCCTGAGGTCAGAGTCCGGGTCTTATAAATTCCTGTACTCCCTAAAAGGCACAGCACATAGCATTTTTATTGTCCAAACAGCATCATTGCCTCATGAAAATAACAGCTAATATTTATAAAGCCCTTGCTATTTTTCTTGTTCTAAGCTCTTCACCTATATTAACTCATTTAATCTTCATGACAACCCTATAAGTACCGTTATTATACCCTTTCTACAGTTAAGAAACTAAGGCTCCAAGGGGTATCTGGGGGGCTCAGTCAATTAAGTGTTGGACTCTTGACGTCCACTCAGGTCAAGGTCTCAGCGTCCTGAGATTGAGCCCTGCATCAGGCTCGGTGCTGAACATGGAGCCTGGTTAGGATTCTCTCTCCTTCTGCCCCTCCCCCTCCCCCCACTCGTGCTCTCTCTCTCAAATAAATAAATAAAATCTAAAGAAAGAGAGAAAGAAAGAAAAAGAGAGAGAAACAAAAAAACCAAGGGAAATGACACCTGGAATTTGAACCCTAACCCAGTCAGTCCACTGGGGATTCTGGCTTCTCCACCATTTTTCTATCTACTGCTTTTAAGTGTACACACACACACACACACACACACACACACACACACACACATCAACTCATTAAAAAAAAAAAAAAAAGGCCGGACATTATCCGTCTGCCTACAGAATTTGCATAGGCAAACAAATGATAAAAATAACATTTCCTGTTCTGCCTTTTTCACAAAACTTGATACAGCAAAGCATTTTGCCATGTTGCTAAAATCTTCTAAGTTGTTTGAATGGCTGCATCCTAACCAGTTCCTTTTTGTGGACATTTTGGTTGTTGATATTCTATTTGAAACGTGATAATCAATTTTTTGAAGTGTAATTTACATGCAATCAAGTGCATCCATTCTAAGGGTACAGTCTGATACGTTTTTTTTTAAGATTTTATTTGACAGAGATTACAAGTAGGCAGAGAGGCAGGCAGAGAGAGAGGAGGAAGCAGGCTCCCTGCTGAGCAGGGAGCCTGATGTGGGGCTTGATCCCAGGACCCTGAGATCATGACCTGAACCAAAGGCAGACACCCAACTGACTGAGCCAGCCAGGCGCCCAAGGTACAGGACACTTTCATCACTTTTGTTCCTTACTGTATGGTGTGTCAACACTGGCTAGGACCCGAGAATCCGCTTGGGAGAGCCAAATTATGTACATCTCTTCTCAGAACCACGGGTTTATTGATATTGCATAATTAGCTCGAAATTGGCAATGGTGGAAGTGTTTCCACCAAAGAAACTGGTAAAGTGTGATGAATCCAGGTTTGCTTTTTTTCTTTTTTGAGAACCAGTTTGCCAGAGCCACTCCTTCTCCCCTTGGCAGTCAACCTTCCGTCCTTCAACCACAGTCTTTCTGACGTTTTATTTTGTGTGTTTTTTGTTTTTTTGGTTTTTTAGAACTCTATATAAATAGGGGCACCTGGGTGGCTCAGTGGGTTAAAGCCTCTGCCTTCGTCTCAGGTCATGATTTCAGGGTCCTGGGATCGAGCCCCACATCGGGCTCCCTGCTCGGCAGGGAGCCTGCTTCTCCCTCTCTCTGCCTGCCTCTCTGCCTACTTGTGATCTGTCTCATCTCTCTCACTCCCCGTCAAATAATAAATAAAATCTTAAAAAAAAAGAACTCTATATAAATGAAACCATGCAGCACATACTCTCCTGTGGCCAGCTTCATCCGTGTCACTGCATGTTATCAGTAGTTTGTTCCTTTTCATTGTATTCTGTTGTATGGATACACATCTCAGCCAGAGCCCGTATTGTGGTTAACACAGGAAGAAACAGGTGAAGTAGGGTAGACAGGTTTAGGATTGGCTAGTTTAACAATTTCAGTGGACCCTGGGGCATAGGGACTGTCTCTAATTGTCTGTTACCTGGCGCTGGAGTGATGAGGGCAGAGGAATAGTGACCGTTGTGGGAGCAAAGTGAAGTAGGTAGTCGAGCTAAGGGCTTTGGATCAGTGGGGTTGTGGATAAAAGGGGCATTGAAGGGAGAATGGTTTACTCTGTCTAAGAATTGGCTAGCCTGGGCAGGGCAGTCTCTCCAGTATCAGCAAGGTCCCAAGATGCCAAAGCATCAGGAAATACATAAAAAAATTTTTTTAATTAAAAAAATGATTAGTACACCTTCTCGAAGGTTAATCTAGAAAAATTCTGAACTCTGGATGCTAAACATAGCTTAGACACAGCATTGTATCATACTGAAAAGCAAGGAATTAGGTAAAGGACAACATAATATCTAACGATGAGACCTCTTGGCCCTTAAGATTCTCCCAACCGAGCTAATACCCTACAACAAGTTGATTGGGGGATTTTTCTTTGGGAAAACTGACAAGCCCGGGAGAAAACACCCATGGATACTGTATTCGTTTCCTAGGGCTTCTGTAGAAAATTACCAAGAACTTAGCAGCTTAAAATAGAAGAAATTTATTCTTTCCCAGTTCTGGAGGCCAGAAGTTTGAAAGCAAGGTAGCAGCAGAGCCATGTTCCCTCTGGATTCTTTTTTTTTTTTTTTAAAGATTTTATTTATTTATTTGACAGAGAGAGAGATTGAGATCACAAGTAGGCAGAGAAGCAGGCAGAGGGAGAGGAGGAAGCAGGCTCCCTGCTGAGCAGACGGCCCAATGTGGGGCTCAATCCAGGACCCTGAGATCATGACCCGAGCTGAAGGCAGAGGTTTAACCCACTGAGCCACCCAGGCGCCCCCATCCCTCTGGATTCTTGAGGGAATGTTCCTGTCCTTGTCTCTTCCAGCTGACTGGAAGAGTGTTCCTCCACTGACTGACTCCAGGTGTTCCTTAGCGTGTAAATGCATCCATTGTCACGTAACTGTCTTCTCTTGGGGTCTCCTATAGATACCTCTTATTGGATTTAGGGCCCACCCAAATAATCCAGGATGGTCTTATCTCAAAATCTTTAACTTACATTTGCAAAAATTGTTTTTCCAAACAAGGTCATATTCTCCGGTTGTGGGGATTAGGATGTAGACTTTTCTTTTTGGGGGCTGCCATTCAAACTGCTACAGATGCAAGGAACTGAGAGGCCCCTGTGAAAATCAGCTCACTTTGGGATTGCTCAGCAACCGAGAAGCCCTGTTTCATAAACACAGAACTTTCAGACAATTTTAGTGCCTCAGTCTTAACCATGAATGGACTGGCAAGGACCATTAGGTAATTGAAGAAACTCTCTACCATGAAAGACAAAAACCAAACAAAGAAATGAGATAAGCAGAAATTGGAGAATACAGTAATAGCACAGAGAATAGAACAAAAAATTTAAACATAAAAAAAAGATATGGCGTCTGGGTGGCTCAGTAGGTTAAGCGTCTGCCTTTGGCTCAGTTCATGATCTCTGGGTCCTAGGATTGAGTCTCAGCAGGGAGTCTGCTTTTCCTTCTCCCTCTGCCCCCTGCCCCCCACCCCACTCATGCTCTCTCTCTCTCTCTCTCAAATAAATAAATAAAATCTTAAAAAAAAAGAAATAATCTCAGATAAGGAGATGTTGCATCCATGAGATAAGAACAGAAGGTTATTTTAAAAGAAGGTAAGGGAATAAAACAGATCTAAAAATATGAAAACCTGCAATTCCAATCAAAGTGTTGGAAGGTAAAATTTAGGAAATAACCTAAAAAAAAAAGTCAGAAAATAGGCATGAGGGTTGCCTGGGTGGCTTAGTCAGTTAAGCATCCCACTCTTGGGCGCCTGGGTGGCTCAGTGGGTTAAAGCCTCTGCTTTCTGCTCAGGTCATGATCTCAGGGTCTTGGGATCGAGGCCCGCATCGGGCTCCCTGCTCAGTGGGGAGCCTGCTTCCCCCCCTCTCTCTGCCTGCTTCTCTGCCTCCTTGTGATCTCTCTCCCTCTGTGAAATAAATAAATAAAATCTTTAAACAAACAAACAAACAAACAAAAAGCATCTCACTCTTGATCTAGCTCAGGTCTTGATCTCAGGGTGATGGGTTCAAGCCCCATGTTGGGCTGCATGCTGGGTGTAGAGCCTGAAAGAAAGAAAGAAAGAGAGAGAGAGAGAGAGAGAGAGAGAAAGGAAAGAAAGGAGAGGAGAGGAAAAGAAAAGAAAAAAGGAGGGAGGGAGGAAGGAAGGAAAGAAGGAAGGAAGGAAAGAGAGAGAGAGAAAGGAAGAAAGGAAAAGAGGAAGAAAGAAAAGAAGGAAGGAAGAAAGGAAGGAAGGAAGGGAAAAGAAAATGGGCATGAAAGAATTTTTCAAAGCTAGAGGTAGCCCAGGATGAGTAATACGCACCTCTGAAGAGTTACAGAGAACAATGGAGGGAAAGCATGGAAGGAATAATTCCAGAAATGGTTGCAGAACTAGATCTCCAGAATGAGAGGCCCACTGAGTCCCCAACATAATGGACGAAAAAGAAATCATGACAATTCATATCAGTGAGTAAATAGAGGAGGCTTACCCAAACCTCCCAGAGATAAAAACCAGGTCACATTCGAAGGAACAGCCTTCAGAAGGACGCCGTGCTTATCCTCAGCCATGCTGCAGGACGGTGGAGGAGCCCTCGCACATCATTTATGACCTGTTCTGAATTCACGAAAGTAAGCACATTTTCAGACATGTGAAATCTTAAAAACTTTACTTCCTACCCATGGACGCTTTCTCAGGAAACCTCTTGGAGGATGTGGTACACCAAAGTGAGAGAGAGAGAAAAAAAAAAGCCAAGAAACAGAAAGACATGTGATCCTGGAAACAGAATATTCAGCATAGGTGAGACATGAAGAGAATCCCCAAGATGATGATGAAGGGACATCCCGGGGTGACAGATGGCTTGGCAGCAGGCCTAGCGAGTAATCAGTTAAGATTGGGATGGGAAGACAGAAGGGCCCGGAAAGGATGTCTCCAAGAAATAAGATGAAACGAATAGAAGAAAAATTTACACCTTTAGGGATGGTGGAGGGTGAATTCATTACAGACACGTGGAACATAAGCAAATAAAAATGAATTTGTTTTTATTAATAATTCACTCCAAGAAAGTTTAAAAAAAAAAAAGCCTGAAAAAGAAACAAAGCTTAATCACAGTAGACTAGAGAGCTTGGCTGTGAATAATATTTGTGGCGGCATAATTATGTAAACAGGGTATATTCTAGATCTCCACCAACCGCAGCCCGTGTGGGCTTTCCTTCCCGGGGACCGCGCCAGCAGGGACTCTCTTTGTCCCAGGTGTCCTGGGGGTTCTTTCGGTTACACAGGAATTGAGTTAGTTAAATCCAATTAGCAAATGAATACATTCACAAATTAAATTATTGAATCAAAATGGCTATCAGAAAATTGAATCTGAGCAAAAGCCTATGGGATAAAAGTATACACACACTTTTCTTTTTTTAAAACTAAACACTTGGAAAAAATTGTCTGAAGCTTTAAAAGTATGTTCTGCTAACTCATTGAAGAACTGGGTTTTGTTTGTTTGTTTTAAGATTTTATTCATTTGTCAGAGAGAGAGAGAGAGAGAGCACAAGCAGGCAGAGAGGCAGGCTCCCCACCCTGATGCGGGACTCGATCCCAGGATGCTAGGATCATGACCTGAGCTGAAGGCAGTTGCCCAACCAACTGAGCCACCCAGATGTCCCTGTTTTGTTTTGTTTTTAAGTAAGTTCTATGCCCAGCGTGGGGCTTGAACTCACACTCCAAGGTCTCGGGCATCTCCAGCTCTCCCCGCTGAGCCAGCCAGACACGCCTAATTTAAGACCTTTTGGTTTATCCAAAAAACACATCACAGTTTATATCCCATTATAGGGAAGATAAATCATATATATTTGTATTTAGCATATGTTAGACTGACCCTTAACACATTACATTGCAAATTTTTTTCTAGTTTTGTTTTTTATTTTTCCACTAGACTGAGTGATTTGAGGACAGCCTCTTGTTCTTTCTCTGTACGGTTCTGGCCCCTAACACAGACCTTGGCTTTCTTGCTTTGTTTAAAAAAACAAACAAACAAAAAAAACAAATCAAAGATTTATTGAGTCGCCACAGAAAGCACAGTTTGAGATGTGAGCATTTATATCCAGAATGCTCAATTACTCACACAGTGCTGTCCGCATCAGCCTGCCAGCCACGGAGATTGGTGTTTTGTCATCTCTTCCACCCTCCCAGTTTGCAAAAAAAGGGTCTGAGTTCCAGAAAGTGCCTTGGTCAAAGTCACAGAAGTCAGCGTTGAAGAAGTCAGTGTTGAAGCCTCTAGTGGAACCTAGGTCTCCTGACACTCAGTGATGCACTTTAAGTATTAATTAATTAATTAAAATAGATTGAGCTTTATTTTTTAATCGTTTTATGTAATTAAAAAAATTATAATTGACACACGGTGTTGCAGTAGTTTCCGGTATAACAAGTATAGTGATTCCACAAGTCCGTATGTTAGGCTGTGCTGGCCACCACCACCTGTCCCCACACCACGCGATTACCACTGACTGTGTTCCCTGTGCTGTACCTGTTGTCCCCGCGGTGACTTATTCCATAAGGGGAAGCCTGTATCTCCTACTCCCCTTCACCCATTTTGCCCATCCCCCAGTAATGCATTTTTCCCCCTAGATTTTACTTACTTGGGGGGGGAGGGGCCGAGGGAGAAGGAGAGAGAGAATCCCAAGCAGGCTCCATCGCCAGCACAGAGCCCCACGTGGGACTCACCCTCACCACCCTGCCATCATGACCTGAGCTGAAATCTAGAGTCAGAGGCTTAACCAATTGAGCCTCCCAGGTGCCCCCTCCAGGGATGCATTTTTAACAATTTAAACGTGGTTTAAAAAAATGTATCAGGGCGTCTGGGTGATTCAGTGGGTTAAGCCTCTGCCTTCAGCTCAGGTCATGATCTCAGGGTCCTGGGATCGAGCCCCGCATTGGGCTCTCTGCTCGGTGGGGAGCCTGCTTCGCCCTCTCCCTCTGCCTGCCTCTCTGCCTCCTTGTGATCTCTCTCTGTCAAATAAACAAAATCTTTAAAAAAAAAATTATCATCTTGGCCATTTTCCAGAATGTATCTCAGTAGTGTTAAAAATATTCACACTGTCGTGCAACAGCTCTTCAGAAATTTTTTCTTCTTTTTTTTTCTTCAGAACTTTTTAATCTTGCAAAACTGAAACTCTGTATCTGCTGAACAACCACTCCCCATATCGCCCTCGCCCCAGCCCCTGGCAACCACCATGCCACTCTCTGTCCCTAGATTCCTGATGGGAATGGATTCGTAGAGTATATGGTTTTTTTTGTTTTGTTTTGTTTTTGTTTTTGTTTTAAAGATTTTATTTATTTATTTGACACACAGAGAGAGATCACAAGTAGTCAGAGAGGCAGGCAGAGAGAGAGGAGGAAGCAGGCTCCCTGCTGAGCAGAGAGCCCGATGTGGGCCTCCATCCCAGGATGCTGAGATCATGACCTAAGCCGAAAGCAGAGGCTTTAACCCACTGAGGCACCCGGGCGCCTGAGTATATGGTTTTTGTGTATGTGGTTGGCCTGTTTCCCTTAGCATAATGTCCTCAAGTTTCATCTATGCTGTAGCCCGTGTCAGAATTTCCTTCATTTTTAAATCTGAATAAGATTCTGTTGTTACGTATCTACTACATTTGATGTTTACGCATTTATTCTCAGTAGATACTTGGGCTGCTTTCCCGGTTTGGCTATTGTGAATAATGCTGCCAGGAACGAACGTGGCTGTGCGCATATCTCTTTCAGTTCTTTTGTGTGTATACCCCAAAGTGTGATTCCAGTAATGCATAATTAATTAATTAGCTGATTAATTTTTTTAAAGATTTTATTTATTTATTTGACAGAGAGAGTGAGATTACAAGTAGGCAGAGAGGCAGGCAGAGAGAGAGGAGGAAGCAGGCTCTCTGTGGAGCAGAGAGCCCGATGTGGGGCTCCATCCCAGGACCCTGAGATCATGACCTGAGCTGAAGGCAGAGGCTTTAACCCACTGAGCCACCCAGGTGCCCCAATTAGCTGATTAATTAATCTATCCCATGCCGAGTTATTTTTATTGGGGCAAGTGTGTATATGTTCTTTATTTCCCTTGCCAGCTTGACTGACTGGTGAGGTGTCTTTCTCTCTGTGGACATGGGCTGCCCCCGGGGCCTGGTCACCGTGTGCCACCACAGGTGGGGATGGGGGGGATAGGGACACAGCCACAGGGTTGGGACCACCAGGCAGCTGTTTAGCCTTCTGCTCCCAGCTCTCCCTCCGCAGCTTCTTCCACTGCTCTCTCTTGGCAAAGTAGTCAGGACACCTCGCCTTCTTGGAACCCTGCCGGTCCCCTAAGCATGACCGCCTGCTTCCTCCAGTGGCCGTCAGGACTCCCAGTAATGCATTTTTAAAAAATTCTCCACCCTAAACTGATTTGAGGACACTACCTTACTACCTTTTTAAGTATTACAAAAAAAAAAAAAGTTCTGAGTCTTGATGAATGATTGAATGAATGAACAGAGGAGCCAGAATGGAAAAGGGGAGCCAATAGAGTGACCTAACATAAGTCTTTGATGGAATGAAGCTTTTCATCCTTACCCTCCGAAAGTACTTGCAAATAATTCACCTAAGATCCATCAGAGATGGCCTGGAGTGGCTTGTTTTGTTGTCTACACATTCCCAAAGTTATATTCAAACACAGTAGGCTCTTTACATATGAAAAGGTCACACAGGAGGGATAATGAAGCTCATAATAGTTGGTCACGTGGGAGCAGGTGCACAAGCTCAGATATTCTGGGCCTGTACTCCACCTTCATGAGGATGGAGGCAGACTGGGGACTGTGGTCTAATAGGCTGGTCATAAGTTGGCACTCAGGCCCCGACAGTTTGCCAGATCTTCTGATTATTCAAGATAAGATGGAAAGCTGGATTTTCATGTAAAATGTTGTGATATTTATTTATTTATAAAGGTTTTATTTATTTGAGAGAGAGAGCACCAGGGGAAGGGGAGAAGCAAAGGGAGAGGGAGAAGCAGGCTCCCTGCTGAGCAGGGAGCCCCACGCAGGGCTCACCCCAGGACCCTGAGATCATGATCTGACCTGAAGGCAGACGCCCAACTGAGCCACCCAGGAGCCCCAAATGTTGTGATTTTTAAAAACTGGCATTTACATTTTCAAAAAGATTTAAAAGGCATTATATCGGTCAAAGAGAAAACACAAGTTTACAACCTCTGCGGTGTAGGGCTGTGGAGCATTTCTGGTCCTCAGTTACTCCCGGGAAGAATTGTATCTGGTTTGTTCAACCAGAGCTGGAAAGCGGCTGTGGTAAGGGTTGTGGTAACCGGGCCTCAGTCACCTGCAGAAACTCTGTCCTTCTGCACTGGGTAATAGTTCATATGTTGCTCTTCTGTACCTGGATAATAGTTAATATGTTTCAGGCAGAGAGCAAATGGCCCCAAATAAACCAGTAAGTCCTCCCTGGTGGTATAGCAGGGCTGGTCACCCTGGAGAGGCGAACCCCAGGTTTTGATTCCGTCCCGAGGTTCTGTTGTACCTACTTTGCAGAAGCATGGTAGGAATAAAACGTCCCAGATTTGGAAGGGTGTTGCAATTTTCCTAAAATGTAATCTGTGTGCTAAGCGGGATCATTATTTTGCCATGAACAGCTCAGAGGAGTGTAATGTTTTTGAACGAGGGCAGTTTCTACAAAAGCTGACCTAAGGAGATGCTGGGCCCAAGTTCTGACTGGAAGAAATTAAGAGGAAAGGGTGTCCGAGTGGTTCCGCTCTGGTGGGTTTGAGGAAGCAGCACGCTGGTCTCTCAGAAGTGGAGCTGGGAGTTGGTACGGACTTGGGGAGGACACAGGGCCATAAACGGCGTGATCCTGCTCCAAACAACTGAGCTCATCCCTGGGCTTCAGGAAACTCATGCTGGAAATTTCGACTGAAATAAACTTCTGACCTTTCCATCAGTTCCCTTTTTTTTTTTTTTAAAGATTTTATTTATTTATTTGACGAAGAGGGAGACACAAGCGGGGGGAGCAGCAGGCAGAGGGAGAGGGAGGAACAGGCTCCTGGCTGAGCAGGGAGCCGCGTGCAGGGCTGGATCCCAGGACTCCAGGATCATGACCTGAGCCAAAGGCAGACGCTTATACCCCTGAGCCACCGAGGCGCCCCTCCATCAGTTCCCTTGAGTAAGTCAGGGTTTTATGGACTATTTTCTATTCCCACCTAGAAGGGGATTTGAACTATTACTTAAGAAGGCGGCACAGCATATTATCAGCACGAACAATATTATATCAGTTTTCCTATAGCACTAAAGACCTTTCACTTGTATTCTTCTCATTTTGTTCCCTGGTGACTCTAGGGGTATTTATTATTATTCTCATTGCACAGATGCAGAAACTCATGGTTTCCTGTTAACCTTTACCTACAGTATAGAATCTTCCTTCTCCTTCGTCTTTTTTAAAAGTAATCTCTGCACCCAACTTGGAGCTGGAACTCATGACTCCGAGATCAAGAGCTGCACATTCCACCATGGGATCTTTAATGTGGCCGGAGTCCCTCCCTAGTCTGGCCCCGGCCTGCCTCTCCAGGTTTCTCTTCTACCGCTTTTCCAAGAGTTCTCTTTGTTCCGGCTATTCTGGATTTCCTTTGGTTCCTAAAAGAGGTCAGGTTCTTTTCATGCCCATCGCACATGCTATTTCTTCTGCCTAGAACATTTTCCCCTCTCCTCTTTGCCTGGCCAGCAACTACCCATCTTCCAGGCCTCCGTTTAACATCATTTCTTTCTGGGAGCCTTTCCCGAACATCCAGGCAACGTCAGATTCCCTAGTAATGGCCTCTTACACCACTCTGCCCTTCCTATTCCAACAACTCTTCACACTTAGAAGTACTCATGCACTATTTCTTTTTCTTTTCTTTTTTTAAAGATTTTATTTATTTGGCAGAGTGAGAAAGCACAAGCAGGGGGAGCAACAGAGGCAGAGGGAGAGGGAAAAGCAGGCTCCCTTGATCCCAGGACCCTGGGATCATGACCTGAGCTGAACGTAGACACTTAACTGACTAGGCCACCCAGTCGCCCCTCATTCCCTGTTACTTGTTCTTGCTAGATTGTAAGCTCTCTGAGGCAGAGACCCAGTCTGCCCAGTCTGAGATTCTGTAGCCTCAGTGCCTAGTATGATACACCCTTTCGTACTGAAAGCTTTTGTAACCGCTGCCTGATGTCTGGATTCTGCAGCCATGGAAAGAATGCATCAGAATCTTGCCTCGATTACCGCCCTTCAGCCCAGTTCTTTTGGGCTTTTCCGACAGGCTTCTTTGGTATTTTAGTAACCAATTTCACTAATATTTCAGGGGATTTCATTGATCCTTTGATTAATGATCAAAATGTACACCTTCCTTGGGGCGCCTGGGTGGTTCAGTTACTTGAGTGTCTGACTCTTGATCTCAGCACATTGGGCTCCGTGCTGGGTGTGGAGCCTACTTAAAAAAAAAAAAAAAAGAAAAAAGCACACTTCAAACATCACATAGCAGGTTGTGAGGATAGAATACAGTACCACTGTATTATTTCATAATTATTAGAAAAGGCTGGTGCTGGGCACCTGGGAGGCTCAGTCTGTTGGGTGTCTGCCTTCTGCTCAGGTCATGATCCCAGGGTCCTGGAATTGAGTTTGATGTCGGGCTCCTTGCTCAGTAGGGAGCCTGCTTCTCCCTTTGTCTGCTGTTCCCCTTGCTTGTGCTATGACAAATAAATAAAATCTTGAAAAATAAAAAGGAAGGAAGGAAGGAAGGAAGGAAGGGTGGGAGGGAGGGAGGGAGAAAGAGAAAGAAAGAAAGAGAGAGAAGGATGGAAGAAAGGAAGGAAAGGGAGGGAGAGAGGATGGGAGGAAGGAAGGAAGGAAGAGAAAGAAAGGAAAGAAAGAAAAAGAAAGAAAGAAAGAAAGAAAAAGAAAGAAAAAGAAAGAAAAAGGGGCGCCTGGGTGGCTCAGTGGGTTAAAGCCTTTGCCTTCGGCTCAGGTCATGATGTCAGGGTCCTGGGATCGAGCCCCACATCGGGCTCTCTGCTCTGCAGGGAGCCTGCTTTCTCCTCTCTCCCTGCCTGCCTCTGCCTACTTGTGATCTCTCTCTCTCTCTCTGTCAAATAAATAAATAAAATCTTTAACAAAAAAAAAAAAGAAAGAAAGAAAGGAAAGAGAAAAAAGGAAGGTGAGGGAAGGAAGGGAGGGAGGGAGGGAGGGAGGGAAGAAGGAAAGGCTGGTACCGTTCTCACCTCTTGTGTTCTTTCCATGATGCTCACATACCAATGAGAACCTCTGCACACCATTGTATTTGGGGTGGTCAAGTGTGGATCACAGATGGTAGGGGCATTTGAAGGTGCCCAGACTAGTCCCCTCTCAGGGGTCACCTCGGTTTGGTGCACACATGGGTCATTTACAGACGGATGGCACATGTATTTGTTGGAAGCAGGGAGGTGCAGTCACATGAACAGGAGAGCCCACCAGCAGAAGTGACCCCTTTGCTCAGGCTTACACGGCAGGCGTCCAGCAGGTAAGCCGGGCCGGGTGGGAGGAAGGAGGAACTTGAGGCCTTGTTTCGACAACGGCAGCGAGCTGAAGTCCTTGCAGGTTGCAATCCGTGAGAAAGGGCACTTTTTTCTTCTTTTCCTCCCCCGCCCCCCAGCACGCTCGGTCTCTCCTCACCAAAGTCTTTGTGACATCCATCACCGTAGAACTTCCGAAGTCCAGTTCATGGTGCTAACCACAGTTTGTAACTAAACACGCAGGCGGCGGGGTATAGGGTTGCAAATGTTAGTTCCCAATGTAGTGCCGTTCACGTCTCCAGTGAGGAAGGAACACTGAGTGAATTCATTACACAAACCACTTAAACCAATTGAGCAAGGAGCTTAACTCCACATTCCTCTAATGTGTGTGCTCCACAAAAAACAGGCATTTCCCATCAGGCAGGCGGGCTGGAAAACACGCGTGAATCAGTGAATCTAAACAAGGAAGAAATGCTTCTCAAGGTATGCATTTGCCAACTGTTTATTTGTTCTCAAGTCATCCCCTCAGGACTGAGAGCATGACATCAGGGGGTCACAGGTCAGAGCCTAGCACACTTAGCTTCCTAAGGCAAAGACTGAAAACACGTGGCATCTGTTACAAAGGGGAACAAGCGAAGGGACACAACCCATCTTCATTACTAAAAATAATTAGACACATGAACTAGAGTGTAAAAACATAGCTGGAAGAATATTTCCCAAACTCATCTGTGATCAGGATTGTTTTTGGGAGGCAGGTTCATAAGAAGAGTTAGTCACTCTTTTTCCTGTTCAAAATGTAAAAACTGAGCACGTATTACATTGTATTTTTTTAATTTTTTTAAAAGATTTTATTTATTTATTTGACAGAGAGAGACACAGCGAGAGAGGGAACGCAAACAGGGGGAGTGGGAGAGGGAGAAGCAGGCTTCCTGCCGAGCAGGGAGCCCGATGCGGGACTCGATCCCAGGACCCTGGGATCATGACCTACCTGACTGAAGGCAGATGCTTAACAACTGAGCCACCTAGGCACCCCAATTTTTAAATTTTTAAAAAGATTTTTATTCATTTGAGAGAGAAAGAGAACACCAGTGGGGGAAGGGGCAGAGGGGGAGGGAGAAGCAGACTCCCTGCTGAGCAGGGAGCCCAACACGGGGTTCAATCCCAGGACCCCGGGATCATGACCTGAGCCGAAGGCAGACTCTTGACCAACTGAGCCATCCAGGCGCCCCTGTATTAAATTTGTAAACAGAAATAACATTTTAAGTGAACAGGGGTTAGTGATACAATGTTCTTAGACGTGGGGCAATGATACAATGAGGCTGGTAAAGAAGAACATATATATTATGTAACTATTTTCTACCATAAACAAAAAATACACTTAAAAAAATACACTTGCATACACTTGATGTAGAATAGGGCGGTCCAACAGAACTTTCTTCAATGATGGACTATGATGTGTACCTGGTATTGCCCATATAGTGGCCACTAGCCATATGTGGCTAATGTACATTTGAAATGTGGAACTTAATTTTTAATATATTTGAATTTAAACTTAAATAGCAGGGCTCCTGGGTGGCTCAGTTGGTTAAGCATCTGCCTTGGGCTGAGGTCATGATCCCAGGGTCCTGGGATTGAGCCCTACACAGGGATCCCTGCTCAGTAGGGGGCTTGCTTCTCCCTCTCCCTCTGCCTGCTGCTCCCACTGCTGTGCTTGCTCTCTCTTTCTCTGTGTCAAATAAATAAATAAAATCTTTGAAAAAATGTAAATAGCTACATATGGTTAGAGGATACTGTACTTGGACCCCACAGCTCTAGAACCTTCCATTTATTGGGAAGAAGAGTGTTAGCAGGGGCAGGGAGAGCAGACCAGATTTGGTAGCTATGTTGTCTTAGGTAAGTCATGTGCTATTTTGTTGTCTATACAGAGATCACCTGTATATTCTATTACTGTTCGAGGAATGAAGTGAGAAACCCTGAATGGCCAAAGCAATCTTGAGAAAGAACAACAAAGCTGGAGGCATCATATGCCCTGATTTCAAACTATATTACAAAGCTATGACAATTAAAACAATATGGTATTGGCATAAAAACAGACACATATATCAATGAAACAAAATAGCCCAGAAATAAACCCATTTATATATGGTCAATTAATTTATGACAAAAGAGTTAAGAATATACAACAGGGAAAGGGCAGTCTGTTCAATAAACTGTGTTGGGAAATTGGCAAGCCACATACAAAAGAATGAAACACGACCACTATCTTTCACCATACACCAAAATTAATTTAAAGTGGATTAAAGACTTGAATATAACACCTGAAACCATAAAACTCCTAGAAGAAAACATAGTTGGCATAGGTCCTGGCAATGTTTTTTTTAACCTGACACCAAAACCAAAAGCAACCAAAGCAAAAATAAATGAGACTACATCATATTAAAAAGCTTCTGGGGGCACCTGCGTGGCTCAGTCATTAAATGGCTGCCCCAGATCAGGTCACGATCCCAGGGTCCTTGGATCTAGCCTCGTGTTGAACTCCCTGCTCTGTGGGAAGCCTGCTTCTCTCTCCTACCTGCTGCTCCGCCTGCTTGTGTTCCCTCTCTTGCTATCTCTGTCATATAAATAAAATCTTAAAAAAAAAAAAAGCTTCTGTACAGCAAAGGAAACCAACAAAACAAAAAGGCAAACTTTACTGACTGAAAGAAAATATCTGCAAATCTTGTATTTATAAGGGGCTAATATCCAAAAGATACAAAGAACTCATACAACTCAATAGCAAAAACACCCCACAAATAATCAAATTAAAAAAGGACATAAGATTGGAACAGATATTTTTTCAAAGATATGGAAATGACCGACAGGCACATGAAATGATGTTCAAAATCATTATCATTAGTGAAAAACATATCAAAACCACAATTAGCTTTCATTTTACACCTGTCAGGATGGCTAGTATCAAAAACACAAGAAATAACAAGTGTTGGTGAGGATGTGGAGACAATTGAATCTTTGTGCACTACTGGTGGGAATGTAAATTGGTGCAGCCATTATGGAAAATGGTATGCAGGTTCATCAAAAAATTAGAAATAAAACTACCATATGATCTAGCAATTCCTCTTTTGGGTATTTATCTGAAGAAAATGAAAATACTAACTCAAAAAGATATATGCACTCCCTTATTAATTGCAGCATAATTTACAATAACCAAGACATGGAAACAACCTGTGTCCATCAATGGATGGATGAATAAAGAAACTATAGCATACACACACGCACACGCACACACACACACACACACACTAGAATATTACTCAACCAATAAAAAGGATGAACTCTTTGCCATTTACAACAACATGGACGAAACTCAAGGTCATTATGCTAAGTGAAATAAATCAGATTGAGAAAGACAAATAGTGATTTCTCTTAAATATTAAATCTTAAAAAAATAAAAACAAGAAAAAAACCAAGCTCACTAAAACAGGGAACAAATTGGTGGTTGCCAGAAGCCCCAAAGTATGGTGGTGAAGGGGGTAGAAAAAAAGAAAAAGAACAAAGTCAAAGCAGGTACTTCTTTACACTCTTAAAAGTCATGGTATTAACGTCATCCTACCACACCCCTTTACATCCCCTGACTTTCAAGTGCTCTATTCCTAGAAGAGGGAACTGACCTATTAAGAAAGCAACAGTTGCGGGCGCCTGGGTGGCTCAGTGGGTTAAAGCCTCTGCTTTCGGCTCAGGTCATGATCTCAGCGTCCTGGGGTCGAGGCCCGCATCGGGCTCTCTGCTCTGCAGGGAGCCTGCTTCCTCCTCTCCCTGTCTCTCTGCCTGCCTCTCTGCCTACTTGTAATCTCTCTCTCTGTGTCAAATAAATAAATAAAATCTTTAAAAAAAAAAAAAAAAAGAAAGAAAGCAACAGTTGGGGCACCTGGGTGGCTCAGCTGGTTAAGCATCCAATTCTTTGTTTCAACTCAGGCCCTGATCTCAGGGTTCTGAGACTGAAGGTGCATCAGGCTTTGCACTCAGCATGAAGTCTGCTTGAGAAACTCTCTCCTCCCTCTGCCCCTCCCATTTGTGCTTTCTCTGTCTTACCAGGTGCCTGGGTGGCTCAGTCGGTTAAGCGTCTGCCTTCTTGGGCTCAGGTCATGATCCCAGGGTCTTGGGATTGAGCTCCAGGGAGCCTGCTTTTTCTTCTCCCTCTCTCTCAAAGCTATAGATAAAATCTTAAAAAAAAATTTTTTTTAAGAAAGCAACAATCATCTCATCCATCCTCATTCATGTCAACTATTTTAAATGTTTTGTACTTTTTCTTATAAACTGTTTCTCCATCTCCCCTTCATAATCTTGCACTGTGTTCTTGAGACTTCTATTAAATCATTAGCCATTCAATATTTAGTTTTCTTCTTTTAAACTTCCTTAGTAGAAGTCTAAATAGTAGAGATAACACTGAGAATATCCATAAGATTTGCATATATAATACAAAGTAGATGATCAGCCCCCTAATAGAGTGGGCTGAAATTGCAGTATAATGTAATATACCTGCACAAGTTGTCCATTTAATGATAAAGGTTAAAGTTGGTTGGGGGTGGAGGGGAGGCAGGTGTCTCAGAGGCCCATACTGGTATGGTCAAACTATGGTAAAATTAAATGATTTTTTTTCTTCCTGGTAGTCATCTTTAATTGGTGTACAGCATGTCTGCTGTCAACTGCTGGCCACTTCCCTGAGAAAGCATAGATTAACAGTAGGCTATGTTTCTCCTCTGTCGCTAATTCTAGCCCAATGTTGGAACCAGAAATTCAATGGTGAAAGCTACAGCCACCAGATGCCAACAAGAGAACGGCAGGCAGGGCAACCAGACCTTTTTCCATGTGGCACTAACAACCCAGTCAACTCTCCTTCCTCTGACCCTGCCACTGATCCCATTTGCCATCACATGTACTGGTGGAACAACCAATCCTCTGATTTGGTTTCCAAGGGAAAACAATTGTTTGGCCTCATGGGTTAGTAAAATCAGGGTCTCCTGTCGCTTGTGCTTGCGTTTGAAACCAAACACCTTGACCAGTCTGTCTATCAGCAGTGGTACAAGAAGGCACAGTTCGTCTTGGGTGAGTTTTTGTACTATCACAAAAGAGAAGATAGTGTTATAAAAAATTTACAACAACAACACTGAGAGCCTAAAACCAGTATGTAGGAAGAGGAGATTCATTTCTCACCAAGTAATTTATTATTCAGTAAAAAATGAGGCTGTCTGTAAGTACAGATTCAGTGCTATAAATAGATGATCAGAGGCTTTTTATTTTCTGCCCTGCTAAGAAAAATAATCACTCACCCTACAGATGTGGCTCCAAGTCTTTCTGGTAACATTCTAGGACCTGTTCAGCTAATAGAACTGAAAGAACTCTTTTAAAGCTACAGAACTCCTCTCATACCCTCTAAATCGCACACGACGGAGGGACATTCTTTACAAATAATTTCAAGGCGTTACTTGCATCCTAAAACCCATCCTTAGAAACTGGAAGTTTAAGAATTCACCTACCATCATGTATTATTCCAAAAAGCTTTACTGCTTCCCATTAATAAAAAATAATATAAAATTCTCTATAGGAAGTATCAACCCATTCATGCCCCCCCTTTTTTGAAAATACCTTTTTTTTTTTTTTTAAAGCAAGACCTAGGAGCTTGAACTCATGACCCTGAGATCAAAAGTCACATGCTCGACTGAACCAGCCAGGTGCCCCACATTTTTCTTCTTGGCAACTTTCCGATTTCTACTAAATCTTTAACAAAGAAGTCTTAGGGTTAAAGAAAAATCATTCAATATATTTAAAACTGTTGTCTGCATCCAGTCAGACTGCATGATCTTCTAGCTGTGGAGACATGACAATTAGCAAGAAGAACACAGGTTTTGGAGACCAGTGAGCTTGGGCTGACCACTGGTTCTAAGCTATTTGTTGTATAACTACTTTACCTAATTTTTTTGAGCCTCCTTTCTCACCTGTAAAATGAGCATATTACCTGATAGGGAGCCACTTGGAAGACAAACAATAAAGTAAAACATCTGACACCGAAAAGGCTGAATTAAGACCTTTAGAGACCCAAATAAATCATCAGGACTCCAGTGCCAGAATCAGTCGAGATATTAGTAGAAAACAGAGAACACATTTGAACTGGGTAACTTGAAGGTTTAATAAAGGGACTATTTACAAAGACATGGCAAAGTTCAGGGGAACCAAACAAGGAATAATGGAGTAACCCAGAGGCAGTAAGGGACTACAGTTCTATTCCTAGATTTGAAGGGGCAAAGTGAGGGAGCTAGAAGCTCGAGAGGGCTGCTTAATAGGCATCATGGTCTTTGGTAGAGTGACAAACAACTCCTGGGACCTGGGGAATAAATACCCTGACCATCCTTGATCTTGAAGGTATTATATTGGATCAACACAGCCTAAAGTCAGAGGGCAAAGGGGCCTGTGAATGCAGTCCATATGGGCCAGGCCCTCCTGGGGCACAGAACAGGATGGACAGCAGCTCTGAAGGAGACACAGAAGATCTCTTGCACCACTTCTGCCCCAGCAAAATTCCAACTACTAAACTATTAAACACAAAACTTGAGTGTATGCTGAAACTGAAATACCTGCTTTCTAGAACTTTCAATTATAAACTTCTGAGTTTTTTGTTTTTAAGTAGGCTCCACACCCAACATGGGGCTTGAACTCATGACCCAGAGATCAAGAGTCATGGGATCTACCTGACTGAGCCAGCCAGGCACTCCTTGAGTTATTATTATTAAAAGCAGATTTCTTTTCTCACACTTTCTGGTGTCCCTGCCTCGCTGGTGCCTTAAGCACATGCTGAGATGGCCTCCGGCGCAGCTATGAGTGTGTGGCCCCTGACAAGAAAGCCTCCATAAACAGGAACTGGTAAGTCTCTGGTTAACTCCCGAATGCTAACTCTTGAGGGTCTCTACAAGATCTCTGAGCATCCAGAGCGAATTTAGAAGGAATCTTAGGATTTTTCTCTTTAAGTATCACTCATTAAGGAATTCAGAAATTGGATTTTCTTAGGCTCAGAAAATCCTCTGGTCGTAAAACTTCCTATAATCCTGGTGAATGACAGGAAAGTTTATAGTTTCTTATAAAAGAGAATAAAAGACATCAGGACATCAATTTCACATTGACATTTTTATTAACGCCAACTGTTTTTTAATTATTATTTTTTTAAAACAATAGCACAAAAATGTTTCAAGGAAGCAGTCTCACAATCTGATGACCTTCTGAAATACAGTTAAGCCACACCAAATATGAAATTCCTGTTAATAACACAAAACAAGTATTTTTAAAAAGGAAAAATAAAAAGAAGAGGAAAAAGAAAGAAAAGGAAAAAAGGTAGGGGCAGAGGAAAGCAATGAGGTGTAGTTAAAACTCACTGGGTCAGGTAGGTGAGGCTTGTTAGTAGGATACACTGTTAAAGCAAAGAGTGGCACACACAGGCTTATGGTCTTTGCTGTTCTACCCAGTCACCACTAATACACGGCCCCCGCAGCGGCGGCCACTGACTTCTTCCACGTCCACGGTGAATCAGGAGAAGCCAGTGTTGATACTGTCATGAAGAGGTTTAACCGTTGGCCTGTCGGACAACTACGACCATTTTGTTTGTTTGTTTTTTAGCAGAATAACTCCTTCAGGACGGCCTGGCTGAAAACCCTTTCATTTCTATGTCTCACCTATATGCATCTCAGGGCTCTTAAAAGTTCTCTTAAAAAATAAAGAAAAAAATCATGTATATCAGTTTCTCTTATTTAATGTGGCTATAAAAGATGTTTCCTTATTATTTCTTTATTTCTAAGAAGGACACCGGGGATGGAGGTGGGGGGTGGAACTAAGAGGAAGAAAAAACCCAGACCAGGATAGGTTTGGTTTTTTTTAACCTTTTTTTTTTTTTTCCCTTTTGGCCAGGGGGGGTCACACAGAAGGAAAGGCATGGAGGAAAATTATGATCCTTGGTTCAGATTGAGTTATGCAGGAAAATATATCTTCCAGATCAGTCCCCATGCCAAAAAAAAAACAAACCCAAACCAAACAAACAAAAAAAACCAAAAAACCCCCCCCAAAACAAAACAAACCCCAACAAACCCAAAAAACCCAAAAAACACTTGGAATTATGCACAGACTATGTTATACCAGCTATCAGCCTTTCATGTTTAACCATTCCCAGCAATGGACACTACCCTTGGCTTGTAGGCTGCTTGCAGAACCCACTTCACAAAAAATCTTCTTCACCCAGAAGCCTCTAGTTTCCTTTTGGTAGGTTATAAAAACAGAACATCTGTCATTAACAGGAGAGTGTTAAATACTTTTAACCACTGACAAGGCTTCAGGAAGTTTCACAGTTTCGTTATGCTCTATTTTATTACTATCATATTTACATTTTTATTTTTTATTTTTATTTTTTTATTTTTTTGCTGAATTGCTGATTTTCCTTTTTCAATAGAATTTAATTCTGGAGTGTGAGCAGGAACCAGTTAACTACATTCATTGTCCAACCCCCACTGGTTTGAAAGAAGACTCCAAATTCTCGGCATGTGAATCAGCTGTTCTGTAGCCCCACCTTACCCCCCCACAGCGAAGCAGCAGGACCGCAGCGGTGGCGTGCTCAGGGCTCACGCTGTAGGGGGTGAGGCCTTTCGCTGAAGGAGGTACTGGTGAATGCTCTCAGCATCTCGCTTTAGCCAAGCAGCATTCAGCAGGATATTTTCACAACACTGCTGGATGGTACGCTCAGCTGAAGGAGCCGGATGACTCTCGAAGAAAGCCTGGTGTAAAACAACCCAGAACATAAGATCAATGTAGCAATAGAAAGAAGGTAGTAGTATCACACGGCATGTAAAAACACCCACTGTTCTGTAAAGGATTCAAAAGCTTCAATCACAAAAATTTACCACTGCCACTCCCAGGCTAAAAGAAAACAAGCAGCTCCTTGGACTTGCATACAGGAATTCTTCTCCAAATATATACTTAAAATTGAATCAGAAGTTAACAAAGAGAACCTATGGCCTTTCTTTTAGATTCATCATCTAGTGGTCAGTGTAGTCTTTGGAATTAGGCTTGGGACTCAAATCTAGGCTGGGTCATGTATTAGCCTATGACTTTTAGTTAAATTAACTCTTCTGTTTTCTCTCATTTACGAGAAAATATTTACTCCAGCAGATTTAAGAGAAACCCATATAAAATCTGTTAACATAATAGTTGACAGGCAGAGTCCTTAAGGACTCAAAACACATTTTGGCTGCTTCTAAGAGATTAAATTGTGAAGGATGATAAAACCACAAAGCTTTGATTACTGCTCCATAGACTCACATTTTTCATACAAGACTATTTCTGAGTTTGTTAAAATTTATCACAAAGCTTACTGATTAAAGATGCAATAAACTATTTTCTAATGAAGTATGCCAAATTTCACAGAAAACAAACAAAGCAACTCTTGGGGCACCTGGGTGGCTCAGTCAGTTAAGTGTGTGACTCTTGATTTCAGCTCAGATCATGATCTCAGGGTCCTGGGATCAAGCCCTGAGTCAGGCTCCACTCTCAGTGGGGAGTCTGCTTGGGATTCTCTCTCTCCCTCTGCCCCTCCTCCACTCTCACTCTCACTCACTCTCTCTCTCTGAAATAAATAAAATCTTTAAAAAAAAAAATGGAAACAGGGCGCCTGGGTGGCTCAGTGGGTTAAAGCCTCTGCCTTCGGCTCAGGTCATGATCTCAGGGTTCTGGGATCGAGGTCTGCATCGGGCTCTCTGCTCAGCAGGGAGCCTGCTTCCTCCTCTCTCTCTCTGCCTGCCTCTCTGCCTACTTGTGATCTGATCTCTCTGTGTGTCAAATAAATAAATAAAATCTTAAAAAAAGAAAATGAAAACAGAGCACCTCTTAAACACCAATCAGCAGAAGGATGGGGGTCTTTACTTTGAACTAGTCATCACAGGTATAAAAGAGAGAATGACTAATTCATCAGATTAAGTCTAGAACTTTTAGAAATCAATAACCTTATTTTGTTGACACAGATGACAAATGACTCCTGGTCCAAGGCTCCTTAGGGCCTGAGTAAGATACAGGACTTCCCCTCATTCCATCTCAACAAATAGCACTACCATTTACATATTACAAACCTGGCAATTATCCTTGACTCTTCCTTCTTCCTCTGCTAGGTATGTTCACAACACAGAGAAGCCACTCAGTAAATATTTGTTGAACTAAAGATTAACAAAATCAAGCCCCCTGAATTTCATTACTCCATCTCCCCCAAGCTACTTTATCATTCTTGCTTGGAGAGTTAGCATCCCAACATCTTCTCTTCCCCAATTCACACTATTCTCCACACTGCAGCCAGACTGAAATTTTTATCACACAAATCACATCGACTCACTCTGTTCAGAAGCAACTCAAGGGCTTTCCACTTTTAGGAAAATTTTCATATGGCCTCTAAGGCCCTCCGTGGTCTGGCCTCTATCTTACCAGCCTCAGTTCAGACACTCACTGCCCTTCCCCTCCAAACCCAGTATATGCACCTCTCCTTCAGAGTACTTATGTCCTTTACACTAAAGGAACTGTTTGCACAATATACAATGTAAACTAAATGAAAGCAGAGATCAAGTCTTTCACTGTTTTTTTCGAGCTCTGAATTCTTTAAATTTTATTCCTAAAATGGTTTGCGGAGTGAATGAAACAACACTACAGCTCTCAGAACTTCCAAATTTACACCTCATAACCCCATTGCCTTCAAGAGGAAGGTGAAAATGACATTTCAAAAGTACTTCACAATTAGGGTACCTGGGTGGCTCAGTGGGTTAGGCCTCTGCCTTTGTTCAGCTCATGATCTCAGGGTCCTGGGATCGAGCTTCAGGCTCTCTGCTCAGCGGGGAGCCTGCTTCCCCCTCTCTCTCTACCTGCCTCTCTGCCTGCTTGTGATTTCTCTCTCTCTCAAATAAATAAATAAAATCTTAAAACAAACAAAAGCACTTCACAATTAAATGCAATGGAAGGCTTAAAGTTAAGATTTTCCTAATCAGTGTAGATTTATTCCTCAAATGCTGAACTTTAACACTTAACTGATTATTATCCTTTTTAAAGGCTAAGAGGAGAGTCCCTACATAGCCATCTTCTCTCCCTGTGCATATGACAGATTATGAAGGTTATTAGAAAGGAAAAAATTATCAAGGACCTACTACTCCATTCCAGTCCCACTATGTTAGTTACTCTAAATAACAATCTTATTATCATCCCACATTTTATGGATGAGAAAACACAGAGAGCTCAGAGGGGTTAAAAACTTGATTGAAATTACATAGCTAAATAGGGCAGAGCATGAATTTCTACTCAGATTGACTGATTCCAAGTTCCATGTTTTTTCAACCATATTTTAGTGCCCTCAAAGATGATTCCAAACCCAAATTCTTCAAACATTAAAGACACAACCAAAGCTGTCTTTTTCCAAGCAAAAAAACAAGGATAAATACAGCATTACCCCAACACTGTATGATTACAATTTGGCTCATTAGTGTTTTTACTTACTACCTTGAAAAAGTAAAAGGTAAACAGCACTTTACTTACCTTAACCTCTCCAGCCATTTTATCAACTGCAAATCCTTCAACTGATAGCTGAAAAAAACAATGGTTTAAATAGTAAATACAACTGAAAGGGGCTAAGAACAAAATTCCATTTATCCTAAAAACAAATTATTCTATTTCTTTCCACCTTCAGAATATTCTAGAGGGTGCAGGATGGGTGATGGACAAGCCCTTTAATAAAGCTAATAACCATATAAAGAAACTTTTTTTTTTTTTTAAAGAAACTCTTAAAGAGCAAAGACCATAATCTACAGGCCTAGTGAATCATGGACATCTCTAAGTAACATCCATGATAAACAAGGTACTCAAAATGAAAATCTTCACATACCTTTATTAGTCTGGATATTAAGAATCCTCCCTGGTATCGATTATAAAGTTCTTCCCAGTTGTCTTTTATAAACTTCCAAGCAGCCTTCCTTCCATGCTTGCTGCCTCCAGCCACTCCACCAATTACTGATACAGTGTCCTGTGGACGTACCTCTTCCTAAAAATAGACAGAGAACTAAAAATCTACTGTATTCAAAACATCTTCTGGTGCCAGAAAGGGCAAATGCTTTTGAGGTACCCAAGCAATCACACTGAAGAACCTCACTCCTTGTTTTAGGAATAACTGGCACCAGAAGCTTCCAGCAAAAAGAAGAATGTTTAATCTAAAGATGAGCCAAATTGAGAATGAGGCATTGAGACAGGTACAAACAGGCTATATCAAAATATCAAAAGATATTTGCTTGGGTTCCTCCAGGGTAAAGAAAGGAAGAGACAGAAGGTAGGTACTGGGATAAATAGGCTTTTCAGTTTATTTCTGCTTCCAACTATTCTGATTCTCACCATTACGGGGAGATATACAGGTCAATAGCGAAAGCCCATTCCATTTTTCCCAGACTAAGAGGAAGCCTCAGTTTAGGGTTAAAGCAGATCAAGAGGATACTGAATCAAAGCCTTGCCACAGATCAGTGGGTTACAATTCCCTCTATAAGCAGTTTTCGTTGTAACTTACTGAAAGTGCAAACGTGAGGACTTTTTGAATCAATTCAGGTGAAAGAGTAGCCCCAAGGACCCTTTCAATTCGGTTTTTCTCTTCCTGCATATCTGCTTGTTTGTGAAGCTACAGTGAAAAAATAAAAATAAAGATAGTTAACTCTCCCCTAGAAATTATGCATATGCTTGTGTGGCTGAGATTGCACGGTACGAAATTAATAAAAGGTAGTACTTTTCAAGATGTTCAGACACTACATTTCTCATGTTCCATTACGGTAAGTCACTAAATGTAAATGTGTACTATGTGAATGGCTTGTCATCAGTTCTGAGCAGTTTAACATCAAGATTTGAGGGGTATGATGTCTGACTAATGTTCTATGTTAGATGAACAAACTAATCATCACTAATACCACTGAAGGTCATCAATTTAATTTCTAATAGGAAAAAATAAATGTTAATATTAATTAATGAGTCTCTGATGAGTAGGATTCTGTATCATCACATTTTTCAACTGCAAAATCAGCACATGCTAAACGCAGAAAACTAGGAGAATAGAGAAGCATAAAGAATAAATTAAATTACTGCTGTGCCTGGGTGGGCTCAGTTGGTTAAATGTCTGCCTTTGGCTCAGGTCATAATCTCAGGGTCCTGGGATCGAGCCCCCATCAGGCTCCCTGCTCAGTGGGAAGTCTGCTTCTCTCTCTTCCTTTGCCCCTTACCCACACTCATATTCTCTCTTTCTCTCTCTCAAATAAATGAATAAAATCTTTAGAAAAAAAAAGAAAAAAACCCCAAATTATTGGTATGTACATTACCAAACTGGAAATAAGATCCTCTTATACCTGCTATTTTGTAACTTCTAAAAAAATTTTAAATTACAGGTAAGTTTTAATTTCTTTATACATCTAAGGTTTTTTTTTTTTTAAGATTTTATTTATTTATTTGATAGAGACACAGCGAGAGAGGGAACACAAGCAGGGGGGAGTGGGAGGGAGAGAAGGAGGCTTCCTGTAGAGCAGAGAGCCCAATGTGGGGCTCAATCCCAGGACTCTGGGATCATGACCTGAGCCAAAGGCAGACACTTAACGACTGAGCCCCCCAGGAACCCCTCTTTATACTTTTATAGTCTCTAAATCTTCCACAGTGAATACATCAAGTCTTTTTTTAATCATTGGAAGCAAAACATTATTATACATGTAAAAAAATTAGAATTATAAAGGTATATGAGATACCTCTCCAAGGCAATTTAATCTATAGACTCTGCTGATCGTCTCTCCCACTGAAGATTCTATACTGACCAGCGTCTGCAGACCCCATCACAGCTCCCAGTTTCCTCTTCCTTTCCTTTGGACTCTTGAGCAGCAGTGTGGTAAAATAAATAGGAAGTCAGGAGACCTGGGTTCTAGACCCAGTTTTGCCTCTAACTAGCTGTATGATCTTGACTAAGTCCTTAACCTTTCTGGACCTCAGTTTCCCCCTTTGTAAAATGAGCGGATGGACAGATAATTTCTAAGGTCCTTTTCAGCTCCAATACGCAAAGGCTTTCAGGAAGCATTGTTTTCCCCAAGGAGAACGTTACACTTGACCACTAGATGGCACCATAACACCACATTCCAAATACGCTTTGACTTAAAAGTTTTTTTGTTTTTATCCTGCCTCATCATTCCTAAATTACCAAGAGAAAACAATCCTCCTCATCTCCCACCAACTGTTCCTTGAAAAAACCTAATTTGGCTTTCTTTAGAGCTCTTCCTATGGTAAAGCAGAATTACAGTCAGCTCCCTGTGTTAAGAGATGCAAACACTTACTAAATATACACAGTAGTGTAAGTTCTTTAAAGTAAGCCAGGACATGAAAATGTCAAGGTTATCTGTTACGAGAAGTCCAGAACCCCTATTTTGTTCCATACTTTTATGGAAAAGACAAAACCCCAAAATACCTGATTTCATCTGCAAAGAAATACAAGATTTACAGTGAGCGCACAGGTTCACAGAATATTAAGAATGAGACGCGACTTCAAGGTCATTTAATTGAAAGATGAACCCAAAGTATAATTTTTCTATTGTTAGAAAGGAAACTCTTGTACAAGCTAAGTGGTTAAAGTGGCACATTTTGAGTTTCTTAAAATTTCTATTTTCCAATATATTTTAATCATTTAAATAGGATTTGTTTGAAACTAAATACTAGAAATTAGATTTGCAATTCTGATCCACCTGAGATCAGAAAAGCATTCTTAATACATTAAGGATGGAAGTAATAAAGCACATCCCATTCCTGTTCTGTTTCCCACTAAGTGCGGGTCTTTAAATGAATGGGCTTTATAGGTTTGACATATAGTTTGGGTATTTAGGCACATTTTGTGCATTTTATTTGATGGTAATAGATTCAGCTCCCTCCATCACTGATGCAAGCAGAACAGTCAAGTTATTTCTTAGACTGATAACTACATGGACAGGGAATGGAGATGGCACTTGTTCCACAGTATTAGTATTTGAGTTTAATTATATGCCAACCACCCTGGGAAAACTACAGAGGCAATGCAGGCAGGTCAATTAATTTCCTGTCCATTCATAAAAGGCATAGCCTTTATAAGCCTGGTATAGCTCAAACCCTTGAGACACCTGATCATCTAACCCCTTTCTCCCCCCCCACCAAAGATTTTATTATTTATTTATTTATTTACTTATTTGACACAGAGAGAGAGAGAGAGAGAGAGAGTGCACAAGCATGGGGAACAGCAGGGAGAGCAAGAAGCAGACTCCCCGCTGAGCAGTGAGCGCGATGCGGGCTCAATTCCAGGACCCTGGGATCATGACCTGAGCCGAAGGCAGACACTTAACCGACTGAGCCACAGAGGCACCCCCATCTATCCCCTTTCTAAGCACAGACACAAACCTTGGGAAGTATCCTAGTAAGTTTACACCGAAGGGAAAAATTTTAAGAACCTGACATGTTAATCAAAATGAACATTTCAATTTTTAGATTTAAGATTTGCATAAACTTGTGAATAAAAAAGAGAAGTGAAGAAATTAGATGACTTTTGGCATTGTGCTGGTAGATACATGAACAGACATTATATATTTCTCCTAAAGTTTCTTTTCCTTTTGAGAGAGAAAGAGAGAGCGTATATGCGCATGCAGATGGGGGGTGGCGCTGAGGAAGAGAGAGAAACCTAAGCAGACTCCCTGCCGAGTGCACAGCCCGATGTGGAGCTCCATCTAATGTCCCTGAGATCATGACCTGAACTGAAATCAAGAGTCAACTAAGCCACCCAGGAGCCCCTCCCACAGTTTCCTAGTATTTTCCTGTCTGCAATATGCCTATCTGTATATATTTCTTTTGTCCAGACTTTTAACCATCTAAAGCTCATAATCTCTGTGTCAAGTTCAACTCTGAACTCTGTGTCCCAGTTCAACAGCAGAAAATGGGAGGCCTTTCCAAATGTACTCACTTTTAGCATAATGTCTAAGGTAGTGCCATCACCATGCTTCAAAACAGTCAGATAGACCTACAAGAGAATACAGGAAAAATGAAGGCATCTGATTAAATGCATCTTGTTCCAAATAGTCCAATGTTAAGAAAAGACATAAAGTGAGTCAAAAAACTTATAAATAGCTGTGTGTGGATGTTACATACAAATTGCGGCAAAGAGCTTAGAGCTCACTAAGGGGTCTGCCAGCAAGGCAGACAGCACGTAGTAAGTAACAGCAGGACACACCAGCTCTCTCAGGGAAATGTGCACTGATGATCACCTTTCAGCACCAGAGTGTGGTCTGAGAAACTTTAGACAAAGGAGAAGCTGGCTACAAAATACCTAAATGGTACCTATTAAATCGGAGTCAGACATGATTTGTGGGTGAGTACTTAGGTCATTTTTGGTTACCATTAAATACATTCCACACTATACACAGAATGATGCAGTCCCTTAGAAATCACGGTTATTTATCATGAAAACCTACAGGACTCCTCAGATCAGCGGAGAGAATCTGTTTCCCTTCTACGTGGTCCTTAAACCGACGACGGGCTTCTTCTAACGTTGCCTTATGTCCTGCTTTTCCTAGTTTGCCCAGAACCAAGCCCCTCAGGAGTGCATCTAGATGACCTGATTAAGAAGTAAAAGAGACACGGAACCACTTAAAAATCCTGTTTTCACAAATATGCCACCTGACTATAATTGTGTTGTACTATGTCTACCATCTTGAACAAACACAATCAATTACCTTAGTACTTGAGAGAACACCTGATTTACATTATTCAAATCATAGGAGTGAAATGAAGTGCTAAACAGACTAGATAAACAAATATATTTGCTGACTTTGTCAACAAATGTCAACGATCTGAATTTATTAAGTGTTTACTCCACCCAGGTAATTACACTACTAAGGATTATATGCGAAAGGAACAGGCTTAGATCATGCAGTTTTGTCCCAAAATTTGGAGAAAGGTCACATACAAAACTAGTATGCTGTGTATAATAAATTGAAATCTTAGATTTAAAAATCAACCTCTGACTGCTCTATTGACTCCAAAGATGTGTAAATGCACAATAAGCAAATAAAGAGATACTCAATATTGGTCATTAGGGAAACACAAATAAAAACCACAGTGAGATGCCACTTTACACCCAATAGGATGACTGAGAAAAGACAGACAATAACAAGCACCGTCAAGGACGTGGAGAAATTAGAACCCTCATACATTGCTGGTGGGAGTATAAAATGTGTGGCCACTTTGAAACACAAGCTGGCAATTCCTGAAGAGGTTAAGCACAGAGTTACCATATGATCCAGCAATTCCACTTTTAGGCATATACCCAAAAGAAATGGAAGCATTATGTCCACACAAAAACTTATATACACATGGTCACAGCAGTATTCACAACTCTCACGTAGAAACCATCCAAACATCCATCAAGTGATGAATATACAAAATGTGGTACACCCAATCAACAGAATATTATTCAGCTGTAAAAAGAATGCAGTACTGATATACAATGCAACATGGATGTACCTTGGAAACATTCTGCTAAGTGAAAAACACGAGACCCAAAAGGCTACATGGGGTATGAGTCCACGGAAATGAAATGCCCAGAGTAGGCAAATCCACAGAGACAGAAAGCAGATTAGTGGTTGCCAGGAACGGGGGTTGCCAGGGAACAGGGAGTGACTGCCAATGGGTATGGAGTTTCTTTTGAGGCTAAAGAAATTGTTCTAGAATTAGATAGTGATGATAGTTGTATAAACTTGTGAATAAACTAAAAAAGACTGAGCTGTATACTTTAAAAAGGTCCATTTTATGATATATTGATTGTATCTCAAAAAAAAAAAGTTAACACTAGCAATGATGGATTGCAATACCAAAATGGACAGATAAGTCATGGTATATTCATACAATGAATACCACTAAATAATAAAAAGGAATGAACACACTGGATGTCTTTTAAGCATTATACTGAGTGAGAGAAGCCAGATAAAAGAATACATATTAGGATTCCATTTTCATCAAATTCTAGAAGAGGTAATATTCATCTAGGGTGAAAGAAGGCAGAATAGTCTCTGCCTGCAGGAGATGGGTAGGGGGCACCTGAGTGGCAGGGATGACTAACCGGGAAGAGGCCCCGAGGCAACTTCCTTTGGTGTCTGCATTTGTCAAAAGTCGCTGAACTGTAACATCCAAATTGTGCACCTTGCTACATTTAAATCATAACTCGGTAAAAAGTAAGTTTAAGAAAACCACAGGAGATCAACAGATAACACAAGAGGACACTAGTGGAGAACCAATTTATAATTCTGGCTCTGGTACTGACTTGCTATGTGATGCAAGGCAATGTTTTGTTATTTTGGTGTTTGACTCTTCCATCTATAAAACTAAAAAGCTAAAGACATTCTATTTCATTAAGCTCTGTTTGAGCCCAAAAAGTTTCACACGTTATCACCACGACAAAGACGGACACATCCACTTATTTGCCTGTATCTGTCTCCACATACCTTCTCCTGTCTTGTTTCTAGGATCTACGCTCCCGTCTAAAGCCAACTCCTCCACTGGATCCCAACTCCTCTCCATCACTTGGCCATCTCTCCGGCAATTACTCGCCCCTCTCTTTCACATCACGAATTTTTCTATTACTACTCCATCACTGTCATCAGCACAAAAACATGTTATAAAATCTCCCACTTTGTTAAAAAAATGCCACCACTGACCCATCTCTCTCCAGACTACCCCCCTTTCAGCAAAACTCCTTTAAGGGGCGCCTGGGTGGCTCAGACAGTTAAGTGTCTGCCTTTGGCTCGGGTCATGATCCCAGGGTCCTGGGATTGAGCTCCACTTCAGGCTCCCGACTCAGCACCTGCTTCCCCCTCCGCCTACTGCTCCACCTACTTGTGCTCTGTCTCCCTCTCTCTGTCAAATAAATAAAATCTTTAAAAACAAAACAAAACAAAACAAAACTCCTTTAAAAAGTTGTCTAAGTGTGTTGTCTCCTCTTCCCCTACTCCCAGTCTGGAGAACCCAAAACTGGTCTTCACCACTCTACAAAATTTGCCAATATAATCACCAAGCTCCTTTATCTTGCCTGACTCAGCGCAGCATTTGTTATGGTGGATAACTCTCCATCTGCCTTGCTTTTTTTTTTCTTTTTTTTTAAAGATTTTATTTATTTGAGAGACAAAGAGAGAGAAGAGAGGGTGCACGAGATGGGGTAAGGTCAGAGAGAGAAACAGACTCCCCACTGAGCAGGGACCTCCCAATGTGGGACTCCAGGATCATGACCTGAGCCGAAGGCAGTCACTTAACCAGCTGAGCCACCCAGGTACCCCTCCATCTGCATTGCTTCTTAAGACATCTGGGACACCTCCTTCCTCCTGAGTCTCTCACCTCACTGGTCAGTGAATCTCCCCAGCTGGTGCCTTCTCCTCCACCCAATCTCCAAATCCTAGCTTAACCTAGGACCTAGTTCTCAGACCTTTCTTCTCTCTACCTACATTCAGGCCCTGCATGATCTTCTCCAGTCTCATGGCTACATATACCACCTACACACTAAATGGATTTATTTTGCCTAGACCTCTAGGCATGATACTCTCCACCAGGATGTTTAAATGGACCTCACGTTTCTCATGTCCAAAACCCAACTCCTGATTGCCTCCGCCCCCAGCCTGCTTCTGTGGCAGTCTTCCCCATTCCGTAGATGGCAACTTCACTACTTCGGTCTCGAGGCCAGAATGTGGTGGCTCCTTTCACTCCACTGCGGCCAGTCCACCACCAAACAGGTTCAGTTCTACCTTCAAAACAGCCACAGAATTTACCACCTACAAGTGTGAGCTGCAACGAGCGCCTCAACTAGACTATGAAACAGCTTTGTAACTTGTCTCCCTGCTCCTTTCTCTCTCCTCCCAATTCCAACCTGGTTTTCACAAAGCTGGGTACATCCAGTCATGTTCTTCTGCTTCAGCTCTCAAGTTCGTTTCTCATACCACTAACTGTGGAAGTCCAAAATATTGTACTAGCTCCCACAGGTCCTACAGGAGCTGAACTGCTTCCCACTCCCTGTCTCCCTCACTGCTCTGTCCTGACTGTTATTACAACAACCCAAGCACGCTCCTGCTGCAGGCCTTCTTCACTGGCTGTTCCCTGTCTGGAACATTTCCCTCTAGACGGCCTCCCAGCTCTCAGGTCCCTGCTTATGCTCACACATCACCTCATCATGAGTGACGGCCACTCTAACCACTCTATGAGCTACAGGCCTCCTCCTCTTTGTCTACCTCACCTATCTGTATTTTTCTTCATGATGCCCGCTGCCACCTAAAATATCATGTATTTAAAGGTTTGCTGTGTCTCCCACTAGAAGTAAGCCACACAGGGCAATGCTTTCTTCACTGCTGTACCACCAGCTCCCAGAATAGAGCCTGGTTATTCACTAGGTGCATAAGTATTTGTCGAATCAATGAAGGGAAAACTCAGAGCTCTAGGTAATTGTTACTGTTGTTCTTATTGCAAAAGACCCCCTCCGGGATCAAGACAGCTTGGGAGGAAATACCATCCTTAGTTATTTGCAGATGGTAGAGAATAATTACATATAAAGACTTAAGATCACCATTCCCAACATTTATAGGACAGCAGAAGAGTAAATATATGATTACAGAAATAATCAGAGGAGAGACCACATGGAGAATGTAAATAACTTCCTTAATTCAGGTCCTATCTCTTAGTATCTTTACAAGTTGTACACATAAGGTACCTGGTATTTAGGGTAATAAAAAATAAAATAATCCGAAATTCCCTTTAGCTTTCCTTGATTATAGATGGGCCTTTGGAACTCTGTAAAAGATTTCTATTTCCACCATTTGCTTTGTTTATAAATCATATTTAGCAGTGAATACACATAACCACCATTGTTTTTATGTTGTGACCCATGTAATTTCACCAGTAAACTTAAAAGACCTAAGAGTTAATTTCTGGTGAGCTGAATACATAGTAACTAATGTCCAGCAGATATAAAGATGCTACTGATACTGTTAACCACAGCTGAGTAAAAAAGGATCAATTTTTCACCAATTCCTTCCCCATTCAGTACATCCATTACCTTCTCCAGGTTTGGGGTCCCAGCCCAGTCTCTCCCCTATAGGTGAAAAGACATCTTTCACAAACTCCTGGATTTCCTCATAGAAGTCTGTGTGGGACAAGAGAGTTGAGAGAATCCCCAGGTTACAGCTCAGGTCGCTCCATACAGTATAATTTGGCTCATTCACAAAAGCCTCCATGACTTTTAGAACCTCTACAGTGCTAATGATTCCAGCTCGAGCCTGGGATAGGAAAAAACATAAATTAATCTAGTCTTAAAACAAAAAAAACACAAGCATGCATTTTCAGCATTATCTACTGCTAGTTAGTCATGTCTCTGGCTTAAAGGAAATGAGACTATATAAATTCAAGAGATTATTAGAATAAAAATCCTATCACGACAACATTCCTTATTTACTTTTTTGCTAGAGCCAAGTAAGAAAGCACGCTGTTTGGTGACAGATGGCGGCTACCCTTGCGGTGAGCACAGCATGACATACAGACGTGTGGAATCAGTATGCTGTACACCTGAAACTCAGGTAACACTGTGTATCAACTACACTTCAAAGGGAAAGAAAGAAAGAAAGAAAGAAAAAAAAAGAAAGCAAGAAATAAAACAATTAACTTCCTATTTCTATCCAGTGTCTGGGCCTTGGTTTTCTTTTTATTTTAAAAATTCTCAGACTTTCAGAAAAGATGCAAAAATAGTTAGGGTTTTGGTTTTTGACAGAGGCTCTTTCAAAACTGGACCTGCAAACTGTGTCAACTTCAGCCTGTCCTTCACTCATTTCTAAAAGAAGGCAAACTGGAAGGCACTACAAATTCAGAGTCCTTTCAGAATTAACTAACAGAGCTAGGAAAAAGAACTTCTGTTACAGCAGCCAACTGCACAAACACACCACTCTCCTGGGACAGGTCTCTCTCAGCAATGAGATCAGCAGATGTGAGGTTTTGTGCATCACTGCTAATCTGTGTTTATACAAAGGAGGAATCCAAAACCAGTTACTGCAGAGTGGAGGGAAAATTTCAAGTCCAATTTAAAGGAACACTAGGAGGAATCTGACAATTTTATCACAGACATCTGGAAATTATCTAACCTATGTTGGAGTCATAAAGATAATACTACTAATTGCTGATTTAAATCCTTTCTGAAACAAAGCCAAATATAACATAATTCTAGAGCTAATGGGCTATTATTATTTGAGTAGCAATGTAATGTTAAAAAATGCTACATGTTTCCAGCAAAGTACAATCACTATTTTAGAACATATAAATCACTCTAATTAATTTTAAAAAACATATCAGTAGGGAAATTTCTTAAAGGCTCATACCTATTTCTACCAAAAAGAATTTCTGCCTTACAAAGGATAGTTTTAGTTGCAAAATCTGGCTTAGGAGTAGTGAGATGGGATTTGTTTCTGGTAAATTAGAGACATTCAATCTTGTCCTGTTAATTAATAATTAGTCATTTGCTCTAGTCCCAAAAGGTGTTCAACCTTCAGAAAGAACCATATTCTTCTAATTATGTTTCAGTCAGACACTCCAGGAAAAACAAAATCCTTTAAGCAACAAAATCCATCATACTACTTGAGGGAGGCTCACCAAGGAGAAGAGGTCATTCTGTAATCCAAGTCGATCCACAGGGGGCAGAGAAAGGTCACGAATGCCTGGTAATAAACTTTCCAGCATGGTTGAGCTGTACTGGGTCCGGTAAAATCCAACTGTTCCCAGGTTTAACTGAAAAGACACCCAATGGGCATTATTAATTAAACAGTTGCCTTTTTTAATTATTATTATTATTATTTTTTTTTTTTTTTTAAAGATTTTATTTATTTCACAGAGGGAGAGAGATCACAAGGAGGCAGAGAGGCAGGCAGAGAGAGAGAGGGGGAAGCAGGCTCCCCGCTGAGCAGGGAGCCCGATGCGGGCCTCGATCCCAGGACCCTGAGATCATGACCTGAGCCGAAAGCAGAGGCATTAACCCACTGAGCCACCCAGGCGCCCAACAGTTGCCTTTTTTTAAAAAAGCAATCTTCAGCAGGTGTGAAAAGTGTTCTGGTTGTTGTTTATCTGAGCAAAAACAACAAAGCTCACATACGCAGGCAGGGATGAAAATGAAACAACATGTAAAGACAGAAATCGGCTGTCGGGGCGCCTGGGTGGCTCAGTCGGTTAAGCATCTGATTCTTGATTTCAGCTCAGGTCATGATCTCAGGGTCAGGAGATTGAGTCCCACTTCAGGCTCCAAACTGAGCTGGATGGTAGGGAGGGAGGGAGTTACATGGGCCAGTTTCTATCTACTCGCAGTGGGACAGTTTTAAGTTTACAGAAAATATTTACTATATGTAAGAGCCCGTGGACTGTGGAATCTCTGAGGAAGACTAAGCCTCATCTATTCAGCCAGACTCTCAACAGAATAACAATGCTCAGGTCCTAGATTTTAAAGAATTATGTAGACTTAAAAGCTAATTTCATGTGTTTTGTGGAGTGAGGTAATCACAGACTGTCATTACTCTCTATAAGCTATTTACCAACAGACAAAAATATTTTTGATAATACTTATATACAAAATGCTTTAAAGGTAAAATAATAGCGTAAGACATAAATATTTTTCTATTTATACATAAGTATTTTTTAAAATCACCTCACAATAATACAACTGCTGTTTTATTGATTCCCTTTACCTTTCATTACTTTATTTATTCAATTACGGTCACTGCGTATATGTTTTTTGCATTTATAAGAAAAATTTCATATAGCTATATAATCTTCCAGATACAATTTCAAATGGTAATACAGTATTCCACTAAGTATATTTTTAAAATATATATTAAAACAAAGGGAAAAATGGTTCTTTTCAGAAAAGCACAAAAGTCTGAGACAACATATAAGTCCTATTAGGAACCTGTAACTGGGAGAAAAGTGTAGTAGATACTTTCATAATGAATGGTACAGAGTACAGGATAATGAAAAATCATCTTTACCAACCGTTATTTTTTTGTGAAATGGTTTTCTAATACCAGTTACAGGATTTCACATCTCAGTGACACAAACTTATTATTATATGTCTGATCTCACTTGATTATAGCTGTACATTTACAATGACAACACATCATCGAAGTTAACCTCTCATTACAATGACAGTGCAGTTTGAGGTTGCAAGACTACAAATCTTTTGGTTAATGTGACTTTATACATAATCTACTGTTTTTTCCCCTTTGATCCTATCCTTTAATATCTGCTTATCTATCACTTCCTTAACTGACATAAGGGAAGATATCTAGACCATATTATTTGAAAATTGGCCCTAAATTTCTTCTGTCTTTGCAAGTCCTAGGCTAAGGTTGGATAGTAAAATGGGCAGACGATTTCTAGGCTCACCTTTACCCACTGGTCTGGTTTGACATTTTTCAAAACCACGTTCATCTCTGGCTTGTCCATCAGAATTTTCAGTTTGGCCTGGTTGGGATCTTCGCTAGTAGAAACTGTGATAGGAACCATCCACTGGGGACAGTCTTCTCCTTAAGCAAGAGAAGAACGAATAGGAAATTTGAAAAACAGTTTGTCACTGGAAGAAATAGAGGATCAGGTGGAGAGAGAGGACAGGTGTCCTACACATGAGCTTAAGTCTAACTGTTAAGCCAACAGAGTAATTTTAATAGTACATAATTCTTCTACAACCTGAACAATACTAGTATAAAGGAAGGAGGATTTATTAACAAAATCATAATAGCCTAAAAAAAAGAGAACAGTTTATTCAGTTGTAGTATCACAAATACAATGATTTTAATTCGTTGTTTTCCCTTTACAGAGGAACAGAGACAGCAATGATTTTACTGTTAAAAGAGATTTCAAGTAGGTGAAACTCTCACATAGCATTTTAAAACATTCTAAGGTGCAGTCCTCGACAGGTATATATAACTGCTGAAACACTGAAGGGTTGATTTTATTTCTGTGATAGACATGACACTCCCTGGAGCTGATGGATTCCATCACTAAAAAGTTATAGCTAAAAGTCAAAACTTGTAAGGCAGATAACATACTGTCTTTTAGGTATCAGAGAGCAAAACAGACTTTGAATTAAGATACCAAACAGAAGAGAGTTGCTGCCCAATGCATTAATGTTAACTATTAATAAGTTATATAGCTTTATGCTATTAGGCTAAACCACAAATTAGAGTTTTCTCCTAATATTGGAATAGTCCAGGTTTTAATACTGCCTATACTGGTCACAGAGTATTTGAAAAAACTGCAAACCCTGTCAGTCCTACCATGCAGACTGGTATGAGGCAGCAAACAGAAAATGTAACACTTCAGGATTTATTTTGGATAATAAACCTGTCATCTGACTTTTCAGACATAGTTATTTAAAGAGTAATTCTAGGGCGCCTGGGTGGCTCAGTGGGTTAAAGCTTCTGCCTTCGGCTCAGGTCATGATCTCAGGGTCCTGGGATCGAGCCCCGCATTGGGGNAGCGGGGAGCCTGCTTCCTCCTCTCTCTCTGCCTGCCTCTCTGCCTATTTGTGATCTCTCTCTCTGTCAAATAAATAAATAAAATCTTTAAAAAAAAAACAAAGAGTAATTCTAAATGCTAGGCAAGGTTAAGGATGGAAGGCTTTACCTCTTAACCCTAATAGAGTGTATCATATTTTGGAGGGTGGAGCATGAGAAGGTATTGGTGACTCTGATATATATCTCCCCTTATTAAGAATTATTATTTTAAAGGAAGTGAGAAAGATACAGAGAAACACTTTTAATTTCCTGAGCGAAAGAATCAATGACCTGTAGAAATATTTGAAAAACCATAGTCGAGTGCTGGTTAAAGGTATAAACTCATGTAATCCAACTATTTTGCTTGAATTCCTACTCTTTAACTCATTAGATAGGTGACCTTGGGCCACTTAACTAACCCAGCTTTGGCTCAGCTCCTTCATTTATAAAAAGGAAATAATACTATCTATCTAATGGGGTTGCTAAGACTATAAAATAAGGATCAGTTATACTGCTTAGCATGGTAACTGGTACATAACAATGCTAAATAATCACTGGGCTTTATTTATTTACTTGTTTATTTACTTAGTATGCCCAAGAATTAAAAAAAAAAAAATTAACTACCCACACAAATGTGCACCAAGGTTTCTTTTAGGAATGAAGGCCAGGGTCACCTGAGTGGCTCAGTTGGTTAAGTGTCTGCCTTCGGCTCAGGTCATGATCCCAGCATCCTGGGATTGAGCCCCGAGTCAGGCTCCCTGCTTGGTGGAGAGCCTGCTTCTCCCTCTACCTGCCTCTCTGCCTACTTGTGCTCTATCAAATAAATAAATAAAATCTCAAAAAAAAAAAAAAAAGGAATGAAGGCTAGAGACATTACTTCTTGGGTGTTCCTATCCTAATTTATTCCTTAGAGCTTCCAATAAAACACAGAAATATGGAATTTCAAAAATCAAAGAATATCAAAACACTAAAAATATCTCATGAATCTTTTTTGATTTCCTAGATTTCATTTGTATTTTATTACCATTTCCCTGTTATTATTTAATTTTTTTAAAAAGATTTTATTTATTTATTTGACAGAGAGAGAGAGATCACAAGTAGGCAGAGAGGCAGGCAGAGAGAGAGGAGGAAGCAGGCTCTCTGCCGAGCAGAGAGCCCAATGCGGGGCTCGATCCCAGGACCCTGAGATCATGACCTGAGCTGAAGGCAGAGGCTTTAACCCACTGAGCCACCCAGGCACCCTAATTCTATTAAAAATATTAAAAAATGGACTATTTCCTACTAACTTGAACTACTCACATGGCATCCAAATTCATTTACCAGCTCCCACTTATAGCCACTTGCTTACCAACATATGGTCCACTGGCACAGAACTTCCTTTGGGACAACCTCAATAACCTGTCATCTTCTACCTAAAGAAGGAAAACAAAAGCTACAATAGTAGTATTGACTTTTATTTATTTATTTATTTATTTTGCAGGGGCAACACCTCTGTGACAAAACAGAAGGTGAAACCAGTACAGCCAAATGTCCCAAAGTGCAACACTGATGAAGATGATGATACTACAGAATGGGAGAGAAGGCACTACTTCTCATTTAGGCCTTAAAATAACAGTATTTTAAATAAAAGGCCACGTTTTACGTAATGAAGGGATATATACAAAGACAAGAACTTTTAAAAAAGTATTACCATTTTCACAAGGATACATAACAATAAATAACAGTATTTACAAGCTGTTTTAATTTTTATAGAGGGAGGTTATGTCTTCAGACTCTTCCACTTCTAAAAAGTGGCAACCTTAGATTAGCATGTTAGGAGTTCAAATTTTCAGAGTGACCAATAAACATGAATAAGACCAATAAACATGAAAGAGGCACACACCTTGGTTCAAAGGTTGAGTTTTGCAATGAAACACAAAAAAAGTGATGGGGGGGGCTGCAAAACACTAAAAAGCCAAAAGCAATAAAGGCAAGTACATATTTAAACAAAATACTTCAACAGTAGGCATTCATTTGTTTTACTCATCTGTTAATATGTCCTGGAACATTTTAAATAATGTAAGACATAACAGATTTAGCATTGCCTACATCAAATGTAAAATTAGGCCATGACCTTTATGGATAAACTGACCACACAAGACAGAATTGAAAAGCTAAAAGATCTAAGTAAAGAGCCAATGACCACTTTGATGCCACAAAGAATTTGCTAATGAACTTAAACACAGCATCACTGATTAAACTGTGTCACAGAGATTTCCTTGAAAAAATTGAAAGGTGACTTTTAAACTGATTCAGAAATAAAGCAAAATTTTTACATTTAGGGAATATAAAGTGAGAAATAAATCATAATCAAGATATTATGTGTTGTAGTGCTCTCCTATTTTTAAAGGAATTAAGAGTCATAGATCAGTTTTTTAGTTTTATTATAGTGTAAAATGGAGGATGAGTTTGGCTTTGTTTGTGGACAAAAAAAACAACAAACCAAAGAAAGTAAGACTTTGAAAGTAGCTTGATGGAAAGGTTAATTTAGTCTCAGTAACACTGAGAAGAAGTCAGGTATTAGTATTCTGATACCTTAATACTGTGTTCTGCTTGAAGAAAAAAATAGGGCCTAATAATCTGCTTCACAAGTAATCACTAAATAGTTCTGAAGTGTTCATAGTTTTTGAGGGGATGAAATCCCCAGGGGTGAAAAGAACAATAATTTTTGTAGTATGGCATTGTTCTTAAAACAGATAAAATGGAAACTACTTGGTATTAGTCAGTATAGAATGTCATTGTCAATTTGATCAGGCATCTCCTATTAACAGACTAGTTCAAAGTGGAGGAAGATGAGTAGAAAGAAACAAAATGATCATAATGGCATAATAGTAGGTCACTATACTTCTAGGTATCTTTTCCCACCAACAGGACATGACTGATTGCATTCCCTAAACCGCCTTTTCAAATGCTCAATCTAACTGAGGGGTCTTCAAATGTGTATACTTTATTATAAAATACAATCATGTTTAAGGGTAAGATGTGGCTCCAGAAGGTTAACCTGCAAGCACTGTAACATATCATGTAAACTGGGGTGCATTTTGAAAGTGCAAGGGCTAGTTTAAGTGTCACAAAGAATTCTTACTGTACAAAAAAAAAAACAAATTTATTAACTTAACTTAGAATGCCATACTGAGAAAATCTTTGCAAAAACATACTTAGTTTTATGGACAGTGCAGAACCACAAGAGCAAACATACATCAAAAAAGAGTTAGGAATTTTCCTCCCTAAAAACGAACAGTAATTAATTCACTGTGCAGGTCAAAAAATCATGACAAAGAAATATGAGGAATAATTTCATAATTTCATATAATTAAATTAAGATAAACTTTCTGATATGCATTGAAGGTTGATGTATAACTCTCTGTTGGGGGGACAACTCATTTTGAAGTACACCTCTATGAATGCAGGTAACAGTTCAACTAATAATACTGCAATTCTAATCAAAATCACACTGCCACCCAACCAACATTAAAACTAATTTTAGGGACACCTGGCTTTCTCAGGTGGTAGAGCATACGACTTTTGGTCTCAGGGTAGTAGCTTCAAGACTCATGTTGAGTGTAGAGATAACTTAAAAATAAAATCTTAAAGAAAAACAAACTAATTTTAAAGAATATTATACATTGGTATAGAATTTTAACAAATGCTATTTCTGCATCAATTGAAGTGATTATGTGGTTCTTCACCTAAATTCTGTTAATGTATGATTATGAATCAATATGCTGTTTTTTTAACTGTTAAACCAACTTTGCATCCCTGGAATAAAACTCACTTATTCATTTTATATTTATACCAAGGGGCTGGTTGACTCAATCAGAAGAGCAAACAACTCTTGATCTCAGGGTCCTGAGTTCAAGCCCCATATGGGATATAGAGATTACTTAAATAAACAAATAAATAAACTAAAAAAAAAAGAACATATCAATAAGTTTATAGAGTTTTCCTTGGGGACAGTAAAAGTAGAAAACATTTTGTTTTCTGCTGTATGTATGTATGATTTTAATCATGTGGGGGACAAACTGTTCAGTGTAGAGATAATAAATCACAGAAAATAATGCAAGGGCTGGCTTAAATAATACCTAGAATACTTGAGGTACAGAAAACCAATTTTGATAACATTGACTGAATTTCATTTAATACGGTATAGCACATAAACTGGAGGACTTTTTATAAGGTTACCTGTTCTGCTTCCACATAAATGAGAGGAAATCCCATTTGTTTGGTCCAGGTATTCATCACCGCTGCTATAGGTTTACCACTGGCATTTTCTAAACTCTCCCAGAGATCCTCTAGAAGATGAACACAAACAATGAAAATCTAAAATGTTTACATTTTTGCTTTCCTAAATAAACCAGAAATTTTTTGACTCCTGATATTACATTGCTAACCAATTCTTTCATTCTTTCAGGTTCAGGAGACAAACAGGGGGTCAAATTAATGTCCCCTCGCCTCTCCATTAAATAAACCCTATTATAAAAACTGGTCTTATAGTCTAAGATGTCCTTAATTGTTCCAATTTACTAAAAAAAATCACAAATTATAGGGGTGCCTGGCTGGCTCAGTCAGTAGAGCATGCAACTCTTGATCTCAGGGTTGTGAGTTCGAACCCCACGATGGGCCTAGAGTTTACTTTTAAAAAAATCAGAAATTATAATAAAAAATAAACAGGTGAGTTCAAACAAGAAGAAATAGAAACAAACAGAAACATATTCAAGATCCCCCTAAACAACCCATATAAAACCATATAAAATCACTATACTCATTCGATTAACAGAGGTTAAAAAATACTCAATGCTCTGAGGTTGAAGTAAAATTCACACGGTCAGACAGCACTGGTGGTCGAGTAAACAAACGAGCAATACAGTGTGATACACACTAGAATGGGTACATGAACAAAGGAAAAGCCCTTTGAGAAAAATCCAAAAAGATAAAGGCTTCACGAGAGTTGGCTTTTGGTCTGCATCTTGAAGAGGCGTTGTTATTAGGCCGACAGAGGGAAAAGGGCAATCCAGGTAGACAGAATAAATGATCTATGTACAAAGAAGAAAGTATTAAGAAAAGACAGAAAATATCAATAACAGCAAATGTTCAATAAGCTGAAGACAGAGGTCCAAGTCTGGGAGCAGCAGGCAATGAGGCTGAGCTGCTAAGACTCTGCGGGGCTCTACTGTGCAGGGGAGTAAAGTATCTCAAGTGTTTTTAATCAGTAGGTGATGCAATCAGAGATTCGCTTTAGAAAGCTAACCCTGGCCAGCCTCAGAGTGAGAGAGAAAACTGAAGAGAGTGGGGCAGGAAAGAAATACTAAGCTGGTAGGCAACTCCAGAGTTCAGGAGAGATCGTGAAGGCATGAATTAAGGAAAGGGGAGTGAGGAGAGACAGGATCAGAAGGATGGATGGTGACTGCACTGTGTTTGATTTACCAATTGTCTTTCCTAACATAAGCAAACCAAGAAAAGGTACATGGTAGGCCTCACTGTGCAAAGGATGGCGTATAAACTAGTGGCACTGGCTTCACCTGAAAGCTTGTTAGGCAGATCCTCAGGTCTCACCCCAGGCCTACTGAACTACAAACATTTCCACACACCCTGGGTCACTGCGTGTACATTATAGCTTAAGAACTGTAAGGTTCTTTCTTCATGTATTATATGTATGCATGCTAAAGACTCAGAACATTTACAGGAGCACATTTCTCTGTAGCTCTGCTTTAAGGAACAGAATGCCTCTCTCTCTTATAAACTGAGATGGAAATTTACAGTGGGGGTGGAGGGGGAGGGGAGAGTGTCAGGATTACATCATATCCTGAACAGAGAGGCAGATACACTGTATTTTTAATTCACGGGTCACAAACCTCAAAAACAGCCCATGGCCAGGCCTCTCTGAACTTTTGTCATTCTATTAGGTACTAGCGACATTACACAAATCTTGCTTTTAAACTATTTTTGTTCACTGAAGAACTCAAAACTCCAACTCTGGCTCTTTTTTATCTTCAATCAACTCAAACCTTTATTCTTTCTGTCTTTCTTTTTTTTTTTTAAAGATTATTTATTTATTTATTTGACAGACAGAGATCACAAGTAGGCAGAGAGGCAGGCAGAGAGAGAGGAGGAAGCAGGCTCCCCAGTGGGCAGGGAGCCCGATGCGGGCCTCGATCCCAGGACCCTGAGATCATGACCTGAACTGAAGGCAGAGGCTTTAACCCACTGAGCCACCCAGGCGCCCACCTTTATTCTTTCTTTTGACTCCCATACACAATAAATGATAGACCACTATACACTCCTAAACCACCTAAAAATCTTAAACCTTCACTGAAACTCACTGAACTAGTTTCACAAGTTCACTAAAAAATGGTTAATTTGCAGCAATTTTAATGGTCATTGGTCAATTTAGGGCAAAAAAACCAATGAGTCCCCAAAAAGAACAAGTTCTGGTAAGGTAAACCGAACCCTTGAGACTCTCTGAGGTGGCAGGACACTGAGCTACGAAGAACAGTGTACTGGAGGAGGACCAGTAGAATAACAGGTTCTGATTCATGCTGATCCATGACTTAACACATGGCACCAAACAGGTCAAATTTATTTCCTATCTATGACATGGAAGGTTAAGCATTTGGAAAAAAGTAAATGTCCCACTCTGGATAGAGTGCCAACACCTTCTCTTCACTGCTATCTCAAGCTATTAAAGATTACCTGTGGCAGCATTCTTTTGTTGAAACTTGGTTAAATACATGTTCATTCCTTTCTTAAAGTCCTGAGAAAACACAATTTTTAAAATCCAGGAGATTAAAACCTTGGAATTTGTAGTGTATTTGGATATTAGTACTCAAAAGCTAATTTACTCAAATTAGCTGAGTGTCAGACTTACTGAAAAACATCTATCCTTCTAATGTCTACTGTCTTTTATTTAAGAATGCATACTTTTTTTCCATAGCACAAACCCTCCCCAATGTCCTTAACCCAGCCATCAAGAATGCATACTCTTTGCCTTCTACATCTGCTTTTAAGTTTTGTAGCAGCCTCCCACACATCCCCCAAACACATTTACACATCATTCATCTAAGAGACCACAAGAGTCAATACAAAAAGAAAAGCAGATAAGCCAGATCAGAGTAATATCCTTCTAGAGTCTAGAAAAATTACTTAGGAACTTAATCTAAATAAATGTAGACACTTTTTTTTTCCACGTAAAACACTGTGATTTCAACATAAAAAGATGGAAGACTTTTTTAAATTGCTTTTTTACCTTATCCCCAATGTAGTCATGGAGCATTCGGATGACAGATGCACCTTTGCTATATGATATAGCGTCAAATATCTCATCAACTTCAGCAGGATGGCCCACACTGACCTGGCAGACAGTGTGATTCAGGGTTATGACAGGAAGCAGACAGCCTATAATACTGAATTACCCAAAAAGCTTTCTAGGAAAACCCTCTTAACTCATAAGATAATTTTCTGCCTTTTGCTCACTCATAAATGCATAATGATGATCCTTAAAAAGAGTGTAGTAACTAATACTAATAAAGTAGATTATATAACATGATCCCCATCATCTCTGCAGGTCTTGGCTCAGCTTTGCTGGGAGGCAAATCACCATGGATCTTTTTATTGGGGAATTGGGAGAGAGGAAGGAGGGGAGAGATGAGAAACATTTGATTTCTTGCAATTGTAATGGCTTACAATTACACAGGACCCTGGTTAAATATGTCAAAGTAGACTATAAGTCTAGTTCTTTGGAGGCAAAATTTGTTCATATAAACTAGCCAAAATAAGGATAGGCTAAGTCAAAAGAAATAAAAAATATATATAAACAGACAATGACAACAATAAAAGGAATATGTTCATTATTTTCCTTGAAACAAAGGAATCATAACATACTGCCCAACAGGCATGCTTCTCCCATAGTATTTAATAAAAATGTAGTTAGTGAATGCTTATGGGTATATAGCACTTGTCTCCACAAAGATAAAATTCTTACACTGCCTACCTTAAAAAGAAACATAATTAGTAAGTCTTGTGAGATTTTCAAGACTGAAAACATGAACTATAAGAACAAGTGAATTGCCCGTGCAATTTTCTTTTCTTTTCAGGCTACTAAGTATCTCTATAAAAAATGACTTATTTTATCAGAAATGAGAGCAAAGGACAATGGTTAAAAAATATGGCTCACTTCAATAGGATGGCTGTTATCTAAAGCATCAAGTTCCTGGGCACGGGTGTAATCGGCAGATACAAACTGAGTCCAGATATCATACTCTGGGAAGCAGTGGTCTACACACAAATATTCAATCCATGATGCAAAGCCTTCATTTAACCAAAGATGAGTCCACCATTCCTAAAAATAAAAGAAAGAAATTTGTAAAGAAAACAAAATATTTATCATTCCACTAATTTGAAAAACTCACATGTCCCTTCCACTATACTCTACAACTTTTAATAAGCCCAAATTCAGTGAAAAACATTCAGTAAATAACTCACATCTCTAAACAAAAAAGATGCTTAAAAGAAATGCAAAGAAAGGCCAACTGGTGATTTTGGCATTAGGCCTGAGGGACATTTCAAAACATAGCTAAGTAACTCTTTATTACCAAAGCTAGAAAAAAATGGAAGGAAAAGGGAGGGAGTGAGGGGAGAAAGCCCTTATATGGAAAAGGGGAAGAGAGCAGATAAATATAGGCAAGAGCCTATATGGTCAGGTAAAATTTAGTTTAATAAACCAGAAAGCTACCAGAACCAAACAAAGAAAACTGGAAAGGATTTCCATAATGACTGACTGATGAGTTAAACTTTCTAGATAAACAGAAAAGCAGTACTGCTTATATAAAGATTAGGTAAAATTAACAGAAGTATCATGGCAGTAAGTAGTTCAGTAATGAACAGTGTTTAAGTATTTATGGAATATAAAATTCTCACCTGCTAATAAAGATTAACAGTAAAATGACACAGAATACAAATGAGTCACAGATAAAACCAACTTTTAAAAAAATCAATTTTTTAGAAAGAGATTATAATCTAAGTTTCATTAAAGTTGACTAAATCTCCTATAAAAAGAAAGCAATATAAGAATCCAAGACAGGGCGCCTGGGTGGCTCAGTGGGTTAAAGCCTCTGCTTTCGGCTCAGGTCATGATCTCAGGGTCCTGGGATCGAGGCCCACATCGGGCTCCCTGCTCAGCGGGGAGCCTGCTTCCCCCTCTCTCTGTCTGCCTGCCTCTCTGCCTCCTTGTGATCTCTCTCCCTCTGTGAAATAAATGGATAAAGTCTTTAGGAAAAAAAAAAAGAATCCAAGACAGATGCTAAAGGACTAATGCAATGGTGAAAAGCAAAAAGGGATTTAAAATTCTGAAAAGAAAAAATATTTTCAGTATTAAGTGATGAAAGGCTATCTAAGTGCTTTGTGCACTTACTTAACTAGTAGCTTCCAAGAAGATAAGCTGGTACAGAGCTAGTTATTCACCAACTTATCATGAGCTCTTAAATTTCAGTTAAAGAAACAACTGACATCTAATAACTATAAAGTTACTCAATTTCAGTAAAAAGTTGTTTAAAAGCTATATGAGAATGTACACATTTCCTCTACTAAAATTTATTGCTGGTAGTTTAAAAATAAAATCATAAAAAATAAAGACTACTCAAAGCTAACAAAAAATTGTTAGCAACAAACTTGCTACATTAGAAGAGAATATATCTGTACAAGCTTGAATACAGGTACCAGCATACTTAATTCCACATGAAATTTTATTTCAAAACTTTTTTTCACCCCTAAGTAAAATTTTAGACATCCAAAGAAAAAGGAAATGGTTTAATTTCAAGGGTTGTCTTTCTTTAAAAACTGTTTCGGATATGTAATCATTGCTAAATGTCTTACTTTCTTGCTTATTCCTGTGACATATGGACTCAACTAACATCCAAGTCAGGTTCTGCTCTTTGGCAGCCTAAAATGCTATCAGGGAATGTGGCTGGCTCCAGAATCTCCAGTTCTTTCTTTGTAGAGGTACTTCTAGTTCACTCATTAAACTCTGTGCTCCCAAGTTCTAAATAACACAGCTAGCCGACATAGAAAGTACTTATTTGGAGTAAGAGGGAAAGGTCAAGACTTAAGAACAGAGATCATTCACTGCAAACACCGCAAAATTCACTGAAACATAATAAACAATAATTTCAATGGGACAGCTGGAAATTTTAATATACTTAACCAGTTATTCCCTAGTTTCATTTCTATCATATTTCAACTTAACATTTTAGGCAATGAGAAAACTGACTCCTAAAAACATCGCAACCTAACTGATTATGTTGTTATTTATCAGGTTACTTTTCAGCTACTAAACTACATAACAAATATGCTCAAGAAACTATAGTTAGCCTGGAATCTCTGTACCTAAGAGGAATCTCTTTCTCTCACCCAAATTAGTATTATGACTTTGCCATTTGCAGGCAAATTCTACAACAGTTTGGGAAGTATTTTGGGTTGCATAAAGACTGTCTACATACTTTTGACTGACACACAGATTCTGATAAACACTGATCAAAGCAGACTTCTAAAAGATTTTCTCTCCGTCATTTTTTAATACTATGTTCCAGTCAAACCTGAAATACTATGTAGCCAAAATAATGTGCAGCAGGATGAAGATAAATATATTTGAGCACTTAAAAATATTAAATACCATAGTAACAAGATTTCCAAACCATTGATGGGCGAGTTCATGTCCCACAACCAGAGCAACCCACTGGCGTGATGAAGAACAGGAGTTTTTCGGATCAATAAGCAATGCAGTCTCCCTGTGTTTAAAAAAAAAACCCTTCGTTAAACAGTGTTAAGTATTGCAATAAAAGCAGGCATGCACAAATGGGGGAGGGAGACCCAAACAGTAAATAAGACGGTCAAGTTAGGCTTTAGAGATGTCAAGAAAACATTTCCTCAGAGTGTACAGAGTAGAAAAAGTTCTGAGAAGGTTAAGGACTATTCCAACAGAATTCATACAACAGAAGATCAAGGATGTGACACAAGTTTAATCATCAGTTTGTAAATAGGACAGCTGCCTGAAAGTTTTAAAAAACTTTGTCTAAGGGATTAGGGATTATTGTGCTAGACAGAGAGAGTAGACAGTCCTCCCACTAAAAGGAGGGGAGTGGCAAGTGGGGGGGAAGATGCATTCCACAGTCCCAAAAAGAACACTGAGCATGCTGTCCAAAACTTAACTCATCAAAGACGGCAGGGCAAAAACTTGTTTACAGACCCTGCTTTAAAAATTATACAACCCACATGTTTGTACTGTGGTGACAGATATGTAAAAACTTGGCTAGAAAATGTTAAAGCAGAGATGGTTCTTCAAGCTGGAAAAATAACTATGAAACTCCTGGGAGGAAGAGGAGGCACCAAAATGAGAAACTCAGCCAAAAATAGATCTAAAAATGTTACTAATGCCAGATGCTCACTTTAAAATCTTACAGTCTCAGATAGTAGCACTAGAGGGTGTTCATCTGCATTCCTGAAATGTGTGCAGAAGTGGGGGAGGTAGGAAGATTTACAGCAGACCATAAAGCAGAAGCTACTCAACTGTGATTAGGAGTGAAGCTCTTACCAAATCAGTGATTGAAAAGATAAGGCAGGGTAATGAATCATTAACATACCTATAAGTAACAAGGCCCCAATTCTCCATGGCACCTTCATAAAATAAATATAAACATTTATTGATATATGTACATACTTCTTCATAATCACAAAATTTAAAAAAGGTATTACAATTCAGCAATAAAATGAAATTTACTTTACCAGCTGCAAAGTCTGCAATAGCAATGAGATCAATTTTAGGTAGAGGATAAGGAACATTGAAGTAATCCTTATAAAAAGGCAGGGTTTTAGCAGCAACCTACAAAAGTATAAACAAAAGAACCATCTGATAAATATTTTACTGTAATTCATATAGAAATCCACAAAGGAATCCTGTTGCAAGCCAAAGCATCTCAAGTTACTAGAAACCAACCCCAGGGAACCCTACCTCCAAGTCTTTGGCTTTTGTTATGTTGGCCAAACTTTAATCCATTTATAATATATTGCTATGAAAAATATATTACGTCTTTTCCCACCCACTCTGTGGATAAATAAATTCCACTCTAATATTCCACACTCTAATAATATTTATTCTCTAATAAAATGCTAATGTGACACCAAGGTTGGTAGTTTCAAAATTCTACTAAAAATAAAACCAAAGTACACAACAAATTTCAGACTAAATTATAAATAATTGTACTAATAATTGATCAGAAATGTAAATTCCCCAACCTGGAGTTATGGACTGTTGGAACAATCCTCTTCAAGTACATTTACCTCTAACGCAAATTTTCCTTGCTCTGCTTTGCCAACAGGGGTGTAAACACGGACACACACACCATCTTTTGACCTTGTTTCTACAAAGTCATATTCACCCACAACAAATGCCACCAGATATGTAGACATGACAGGCGTGCGGGCAAACTTCACTTCCACTACATTTTCATCATCAGGGTATGGTTTCCGATCAATTACATTCTTTAAAAAAAAGAAAAGAAAAGAAAATTTAAACAATTTACATTGAATACCTTAAAGCAAATACTAGCTTCTCCCTCCCCCTTTCCAGCACTGTTTACTTATCTAGCCCAATTCATCCACTGCTTTTACTCTGTCAAAATCTCTCCTATTAAAAAGAAACACTAAGAAGTTGGAGGCTAAAGTGTTATATGTGTACATATATCTATACACGTGTATGTATAAATGTGTGCAGGTATAATACATGCTGTGCATGCTTAATCTATGCCAGATTAGTCTGTACTGTTTTATATCCACTACCAAGGATCTATGAGAGAAAAGAAGCAACTTTTCTTGAATACCTCTTACATGCCAGGCACTGGGATGTTTTAAGTAAGACCTCAATACTTTTCAAGTGAAATAAGGATAGAAGGCAGTAATTATTAATAAGGGTAATTGTGAAATCTACATTTCAAAGGGTACAGATATCTAAATTTAGAGCATTCTCTATACCAAGGCTGGCTCTAAGCAAATTTGTGGAGGAATCTCCACTTTACCTACAGAGTTCCTAACTTCTTTTTGCTGTTATCCTCCCCGCCCCCCGCCCTTTTTTTCCTATTCAGGATGGCTCTCCACTTTCTCAAGATCTATTCTTTTTTCCAAGGAAGACTTACTCAAGAACAGACATAATAAATTCATTCACACTAAACTATAAAATAGCATTTCAGTTTAATATATTAGCCTCCTTTTTAGGAATATTTGAGAAGAGAATGGCATTCTCTCTATGGAATTCTCTCCACCATACAGGAGGCAAAAACCAGTTATTTTCAGGTAAAGGAGGCTTTTCCAAGTTCCCCAGATAAGTATGACAGGCTACTGGGTACTGTCTGTTTTAAACAATACATTTCAAGTGGTATATGCTTACTCTATTTATGAAAGAGATAATGACATCAGCGAAGAGAGCATATTCTAAGAATACAATGAACCAGAAACCTAAATACACTTCATTATATGGCTGTTATCTTCTGACATTTAATAAGAAAGTCAGATTTTCTTTTCCAGGCAAAATTCATTAAACTCATCACTTTTTTAGTTTTCCAAATTTTAAGAAATTTCTTCCATGAGGAAGGAAACTCCAAATAAGGCAATTTTTAAAAAGAGGGCTTACTGGAAATAAAGAAGACAAACATCTGTGCTCCTGTTATGTATCCAGCACTATGCTAGGTGGTTTCATGCTATTGTATCTAACAAGCAAACTAAATATTCTAAACGCTTATTCAAATTCTAAATGTACTTACGAACACATACATACCATGTTCGATAAAGCTACTCTGTCTTTAGGAACAACCAATGAGATATCGAAAGTTGCTTTGATGGCAGGCTCATCCCAGCAAGGAAAAGCCCTCCGGGCATCAGTAGCCTTAAAAAAGGATCATGAAATATAAATATCACTGAATTAACCTAACCAACTATTTTATGAAGTGACTGTCATCTTTCTATCATCCATTCTTTCACTTGTTTAAGTATTTACTTTCTACTCTGTGCCAGGCAACACTCTAGGCAATGACTATAGAGAAATCATGGGGCGTATTATCCCTGATACATCAACAATGCAAAAACAAACAAAAACAAGCAATAATCCAGGAATTACGTCTGCTATAGATCTTAACACTGTATAGTATTAGAATAATATATACATTTTTAAAGATTTTTATTTATTAGAGTGAGAGAGGAGAGAGAGAGCACACACGAGCAGGAGGAGGAGGAGAGAGAAAGGGAGAAGCAGACTCTCTATTGAGCGGGAAGACAGATGTGGGGCTCGATCCCAGGACCCTGGGATCATAACCTGTGCCAAAGGCAGATGCTTAACCAACTGAGCCACCCAGGGGCCCCTATATTTTTAACAGAACATTCCAACATTTCAAAAATTCAATGTAAATGGTTTCAGCAGTAATGTTAAAAAACACAGAGCACAGAAGGTCAGCAAGTACACTGTGAGGATTCAAAGCTGGGAAAATAGGATAGGTTGCCTCTCTGGCTTTTATTTCAAAAACAAAAATATTTCTAGAATCTCTAATGTGCTTTGTTCTTCATCTGAAATGATAGCAACAGGAATAAAGACAGATGCTCCTACTAATTCTAAACAGGTCATTCTTTGTTTTTGTTTTTGCTTTCTAAGGGGAGGAGAGGCAGAGGGAGAGGGAGAGAATCTTTTTTTTTAAGTTTTTATTTATTTATTTGAGAGAGAGCACAAAGGGACAATGTGAGAGAGCAGCAGACTTCCCGCTGAGCAGAGAGCTTAATGTGGGATTTGATCCCAGGATCCTGGGATTATGACCTGAGGTGAAGACAGGCGCTTAACCGACTGAGCCACCCACGTGTCCCAGGGCATCCATTTAATGGCATTTCCATATAGTACACATAAAACTGTCACCACTTGACCTACTTAACGAGACGTCATTTTCTTCTTTAAAAATAAAGAGCAAACTTGTTTGTTTTTTTAAGAAAGAGCAACCTTGCTAACGCAAAATAAAGTTAGTGGCTTGTAGAATACCAGTTATAAAAGAAAGCTAGTTTAATAAAATAGAATGAAGTAAAAAAAAAAAAAGAACCAATTATAAGATTTTGTAATCATTTTCATGAAAAGAAGGAATAAATTATACAGAGATAGAGGAAGCACATACTTCCGGGAAAAAATTTCTCCAAGAAAAATGTTAGATGCCTAATTGCACTTTCAAAGAAGTTAATAAATGATTCATTCATTCAAAGAATAAATAAGATATCTGAAAAGTAAGTAGAGTGTAAGGAAAGAAAAGATAGCACAGAAAAATTGAAATTAGGAGCAGCAGCAGTAGAGAAATGAATTTATACTAGAGGAAATTAAATGAATAACATGGATAAGAAGATCTAAAAGTTTCTTAAAAAAAAGTTTCTAAAATACCTAAAGGACAGTGATGAAAGCCATCAAAACTTCATCTGAGGGATAGATATTAGATATAAACCTATTATGAGACAGCAGTGCACAAATAACGGTGAAAATGTAGTATGTAATAGGAGAAAACTCGGCTACACCGAAGATCTGAATCTGAACATCAATAGAGTTCACCAATTACTACGTAAAGTTCATGAAAAGTGAACACCTAAGAAAAAATTTAACAAGCGATCAGGAAGAATATAAAGCAAAACAAAACAATGTTACTCTACAAGGGAAAAAACGATATTCCAGTCTGATTCTTCCCCTTGACAAAATGAGATATGAAAGACTGTGGAACAACATTTATATATCTTTGAAAGAGAAAAACTGTAAGCCAATTGTATATACTACTCTTACAGCTGAGAAGATGGGTTTGTTACTCATTGTAGCAAGGGAAAACTCACAGTAAGGGGAACCCTGGGGTGTGTGAGAAAGAAGCTATTATATGTATATTCCAGATTTGGCAGGGTGAATTGGGGGAAGATTTAGATTCACTCTAAATTGGGTGCTGTCAGAAAGTGGAGGCAATTCTGTGGGTGGGCATCTCAATGAATCTTACCTACAGAGAGGGCAGACTAGAGCAAGATTAAAACTGAAACTGATAAAGAAGTAGTAGTCACTCATTTTAAGAATTTTTATTTATTTTATTTTATTTTATTTATTTGACAGAGAGAGATATACAGCGAGAGAGGGAACACAAGCAGGGGGAGTGGGAGAAAGAGAAGCAGGCTTCCCACCGAGCAGAGAGCCTGATGTGGGGCTCCATCCCAGTGCTCTGGGATCATGACCTGAGCCAAAGGCAGACGTTTAACGACTGAGCCGTCCAGGTGCCCCGTAGTCGCTCATTTTAACTAAGAAAGGGAGTTGTTATTCCATGGGTAGCACAGGGACCTTGCTTTTGTCTGTCCTTAGATGAAATTATGGAACACCCTTGTTTTGTTTCCCTTTATCATGGTCTCAGAGTAACCTTGTCTGAGGGTGGTGCTCTATGATGCTGTTTGTGTCAAAAAGGAGAAAAGCATGGACTAGCTGGGAGTGCTGGCACAACTTCTGAATGTCAGAAGCTGCTGCTCCTTCTTCTTCCTCACCCGCCCCCCAACAAACCTATTATACACCCAGTAAAACTGGTCATATATTAAGGCAAATCAAAGATTTTCAGCTGTGCAGAGACTCTGGAAGTATACTATCCACATATCCTCCCTTAAAAAATTTTTATTTGGAGACATACTCCAGGCAACCATTCCAGGATACAGAAGTGCTCAAAGGGCTAAAGATAAGCATTGAACTAACTAAAACACAGATTAAGCCTAAATAGCTATGGCAATTTTTTTTTAAAGATTTTATTTATGGGGGGAAGGGGCAGAGGGAGAGGAACAAGCAGACTCCATGCTCAGCATGGAGCCTGACTCAGGGCTCGATCCCACAACGCTGAGATTATGACCCAAGCTGAAATCAAGAGTCAGATGTCAAACTGACTGAGCCACCCAGGAGCCCCTGCAAATGTTATTTTAAAACAGAAGGCAACATGAAATTCTTGAAAAGAAGATATACCAGGTTAGACAAATTAGTAGTAAACTAGATCCAAAACTTTATTTTTTAAAAAGGATTGTATTTATGTATTTGAGAGAGAGAGAGAGATAGAAATAGAGAGCACAAGCAGGGGGAGCTGCTGGCAGAGGGAGAAGTAGATCATGATCACTTCTCACAGAGGGCTCAGGATCATGACCTGAGCCAAAGGCAGACACTTAACCAACTGAGCCACCCAGGTGCCCCAGTCCAAAACTTTAGGCATGCAAAACAATACAGAGAACTAGGCAGAAACATAAAAATATATATGATCAACTGTTTCATCTCCATATTGAAATGTACAGGAATAAAATTAATTAGATTTACTACTTAAAAGTACCGCTAGCAAATTCAAAACAAGCTATGTAACTTGCATATACATGATAAATAAAAATCAAAGAAAGTGCAGATAACATAGTAAGATAAACATATAGCAAGGACATGTCAAAAAAGCAAAGGAATGCTATACAACAACATTATTATTAATTTGGTAGGAAAAGCCACAGGTGTCAAATACTGAGTATAATTTTAATTAAGAAAGGTACATGGTATAAAAGCAATTCAGGCATTGAAATTCTGTTACATGTATGCATGTATGCAGATATATACATGTGTGTATGTACACATACATGCATATATAATTGTCACACACATATTTTGTTACCTACATACATACACAAATATACAAACATATGTAACAGAATTTCAAAACCTGAATTGATTTTATACTATGTACCTTTTCAAATTAAAATTATCTTCTTCATATTTGATTCCTATGGCTTTTCCTATGAAATAGTAATGCTGGGGTGTGTGTGTGTGTGTGTGTGTGTGTGTGTGTGTGCGCACATGCATGCGCGAGCCCATTCTCCAGCCTGCATCTCTAATTCTCTCCCTCTATAATGGAGGTAATTGGATGAATATAAAATAAAAATTCCAAAATCATGAATAAAATTATGGCCAAAGGCACCTAGCCTGAAATAATCATGCAAATGATGGAACAGAACTTTGTGAGAATATTTACTTTAAGATCATAACATTTTAAAGAATACCATACCTCAAACTGTGTGACAGCAGCATAGCGCACCTCTCCAGAAGGGGTAGTATATTTACTTCTATAGAAACCTTTCATTTTGTCATTCAGCTCTCCAACAAAATCTATCTTTAAGGTTCCTGTACCTGTGATTGAAAATGAATGAAAACCACTTTAATATGATATTTAGTACAAGTTATCAAAAAATATGTCTTTAAGACACTAACTTAGTTGGCTATTTACAATGTTCAAATCATTCTTTCCTTTCTCAAACACTTCTCCTGACAATGGAGAGAATATAGTACCTACTGAAGTAAAAGGCAAACCAATCCTAAAGTGAACCTTAATATCATGCTTAGGGTGACTGTATAGAAAGTTCTTTAACTTTATTAACTTAATCTCTAATCACCAATACATAAAGATAAAAACAGGAAAGGAAATGAACATTTATTATTAAATGTATGACATGCTACTGTGCATGGTGCTTTAAAAATATTTAGAAACTTGGAAATAGGTATAGTCTCCATTTTTTCAGATGAGGAAACTGAGGCTGAAAAGTTAAATAACTTGCTTGAGGTCACATGATTAGTAAGTAGCAAGAATTAGATAAAAAATTTAGGCCTGTTTAATCCAAAATTCATGTTCTCTGCCAATGATGTCATATAAATTGGTCCATTTAGAGGACTTCATGCCAATTTAAGACAAAATCCTATCTGTTCAATCCAAATGCAACATTGATTCCACACTTTTGAAAGGAACTATATAGGGAAGATCAATGATTTGACTGGCAAAAGGGCACTAAAAACTTTCACAGTCACCTCAATCATTTGAAATGATAATATTAAAGAAATACATTTATTCAATAACTACTAAATGCAAATAAAAACACAACATGAATATATCTTCTATCGTTGGGTAAGGGCAAAACCAAATCAGACAAAATGGGAGTTTTGTGAGTATCTATAACTTCTTTCATAACAAAAAAGAGATTATAATTAATATCTATTAGTCGACTACTAAATTCAGACAGATGACAAAACAATAATCCCATTCTACATTTTACAAATTAAATCCCACCAAAAAACCAACCAGAAAAATGTTGACTTTTAATTGATCCTTTTAAAGTACATATCTATAACAGGATCTACAGCATGGGAATCTAACAAATCAGAGACATAGTATGACTATAAAGTAATTAGGCAATCATTTCAAAACTTTTATATCCTAATGTTTCAAACTGTCATTTTGGAATGCCATAGGTCAATGACACTGACATTGTTCAAAATGTTCTTAAGTCTCTCTCTTTCTGACATATGCTTTTGGATGTTCTCAGTCAGATCTCCACCTTCCAAAACCAAACTGACTTTTTTGAAAAGGTCCAAAAGTCCTAACAGTCCAAGTCTACAGAAAAAGTGAATGACAAACTGCAAACTGTTTCTAAACAAAATGCTGTTGTCTATTATGTATGTCAATTAAGTAATTAAAATGATTTTCATATGTGCTTCAAACTCATTCTGAAAGTAATTTCAAGAGAAAATTTCATGGGCGCCTGGGTGGCTCAGTGGGTTAAAGCCTCTGCCTTCGGCTCAGATCATGATCCCAGGGTCCTGGGATCGAGGCCCGCATCGGGCTCCATGCTCAGCAGGGAGCCTGCCTCCTCCTCTCTCTCTGCCTGCCTCTCTGCCTACTTGTGATCTCTCTCTCTTGCTGTGTCAAATAAATAAATAAAATCTTTAAAAAAAAAAATTTCAGACCTCTTGCAGCGAAGTCATCATCACTAAAGAAAATGCCATATTATTTTTTTTTATTGTGCCCAATGTAGGGCCCAAACACACAACCCCAAGGTCAAGAGTCGCATGCTCTACTGATTGAGACAGCCAGGCACCCGAAAGTGCCATATTCTTAATGTAATCATGTTAGGGAAAAAAAAAATTGAAGCTCATTTGAATAAACGTTTGTGAATCTTATTTTTTAAAAATCAGACATTCTGTCTAAGGGGGACAATGAATACTTTCTTAAAGAGAATGACAGATTACTGTACTGGAACAGTAAGTAAGAATACAGTAAAAGAATGTGAAAGAATTTTAAATAATTGATACTAAAGAGTTTAACTACAATATAAAATTTCTCACTATTTTCTTTAGGAATTCAGTAATCTTTATAAAAGCAGATATATATACATTAATAAAGTTTACAAGGAATATCTAGTAGATTGTAAAAACCCACTGCCTTTAAAGAGAAGTGTTCGATGGAATTTTGTTGCAATTCCATAAATGGAACTGCCCAGTCTGTTTTCAATAGTTAACTAACATGTTAAGACTTCTTTTATACAAGTCATTTTCCATGGGAAATCTACTTTTGCCTTTTCCTATTTGGAATAATATGATTTAAAACTCATAACTAAATAAGAAAGGCTGCTTACACTTTTACTTGGTTTTAAATCTCCAAGGCCATCAAACCATAACAAGATACTGATAGTGGCCACTTCCAAAAAAGTGGCATACTAAACAAAATACAATGTATTGGAAAAGGTTATTACCTGAAATTCAAACAAAACACAAGTTAAAGTTTTAAAAAATCATTAATAAATGTAACAGTGTTATGTTATACAATTATACTAATTACAAAATATTTACTATTAATAGAGTAGAATTATAGGGCAAAAACAGGAGAAAGAAAACTTAATAAATGTCAACTTATCAAATTTACACCATACTGAAAAACTGACTGCCAGATTGTCTAATTTTATACCTGTTTGCCCACATAATTTACATTGCTTCCTCACATTAGACATCTCATTTCAATATCCATTATATGCAATATTTATCTGCTTGGGATGATAAAACTTTAAAACATAAAATAAGCTCATTTATAAATTAAACAAATGGAAATTTGCAACTTCTACTAAAAGCCTTATTTCTTTAAAGTTTAGGAGAGTACGGGCGCCTGGGTGGCTCAGTGGGTTAAAGCCGCTGCCTTCGGCTCAGGTCATGATCCCAGGGTCCTGGGATCGAAGCCCACATCGGGCTCTCTGCTCAGCAGGGAGCCGGCTTCCTCCTCTCTCCTCTCTCTCTGCCTGCCTCTCTGCCTACTTGTAATCTCTCTCTCTCTGTGTCAAATGAATAAATAAAATCTTTAAAAAAAAATAAAGTTTAGGAAAGTATAATTGTTGTAAAACCTGAAGTAAATCTTGAAATACTTAAAAAAAAATTTAATGAGCCTACTAAATACCAAAAAAATTAAAGACAGATTAATTTGTACAAAAAGGGAGTAAAGGTCTCTGCCTTTGTGTCACCATTTCCTGTGATCCTGTTTTTCACTCTTAGAAATGCCAATATCACCTAGTGTTTCTCCAAATAAACACCACTCTGTAGGATTCTTAACAGATAATTATGAAGTTGTTGTCAGATTACAATGATCGTGGTAATTTAACCACTATTCTAGAACGTGCCAATTTCAGAAAAGAAAATATTTTGCTTAGCTATGAAATAGCTGGCATGACTATTAAGTCTGGTGAGGCTAAACACAAAGGTTACTAATGTCCTTTCTATATATGCTCCATATTTATTCCCTTACCAGAAGATAGAATGCTTGTACAGCCTACTAAAACTTGAAAAAATATGGGTAATTGTGCTCCAGAGAATCTTGGGAAAATGTGAGAGCCAACGATATCAAACAGATATTTACAGATGTTCAATAATCAGTATTAGTCTCAATCTCAAATAGGATAATTTTTTTTTAATTAAAGATTTTATTTATTTCTTTGACAGAGAGAGACAGTGAGAGAGGGAACACAAGCAGGGGTAGTGGGAGAGAGAGAAGCAGGCTTCCGACTAAGCAGGGAGCCCAATACCGGGGCTCAATCTCAGGACCCTCGGATCATGACCTGAGCTGAAGGCAGACACCTAACGACCTTGCCACAGGTGCCTCGGGGCATTTCTTTTTTAAAAAAAGATTTTATTTATCTATCTATTTATTTATTTATTTATTTGAGAGAGAGCAAATGAGCAAGAGAGCATGAGAAAGGGAAGGAGCAAAGGGAGAGGGACAAGCAGACTCCATGCTAAGCATGGAGCCCAACTCAGGGTTCCATTTCACGACCCCGATATCATGACCTGAGTGGAAATCAAGAACCCAACCGAGCCACCCAGGTGCCCCTCAAATAAGATAATTTCTAATTCTAACACTTACATCAGTTACTTATTTATTCTGTTGTATCAACTAAAGATCTCCCAAACTCTGTCAAATTATAGTATACAAAAGGTCATAACCTTCTCCAACCTTATAAATGACTTCACAATTTACCATGTCTGCTGTAAATAGTCCTCATCAAGAATGACAAAGCTCTTATATACTGATAACTGACACTTAAAAAAAAAAAGACTTATTTATTTATTTTAGAGAGATTGAGAGAGAGTGGGTGAGGGACATAGGGAGAGAATCCCAAGCAGACCCCCCCACTGAGCATGGAGCCCAAGGTGGGGCTCGATCCCACAACCCTGAGATCATAACCTAAGCCGAAACCAAGAGTCAGACGTTCAACCAGCTGAGCCACTCATATGGCCCGGACCTGTTTGATTTACATACACACACACACACACACACGCGCCAGGGGAAAAGAAGGGTGCAGAATACGATACATGGCATGCTAGTTTCTGTGTTCTTCAACAATATATGCAGAAATGCTTATAAAATCATTGAATAGTTTTAAAAGGATACATAGGAAACCTGTTGCTTCTGAGAAGAGCTGAGAGAAGAAGAAAGGGCTAGAATGGCAATCACATTTTTACTATATATCATTTGAATTTTAAACCATGTATTGTATTTTTATAATATTTAATTAAAAGACAAAAAGCATAATATGATGGGTAGAAGTATAGACTTTTGGATTAAACTGCTTGGGTTTGAAATCCAGGCTCTGCCACCTAATACCTATTGACCTTGGGCAAGTTATTTAATTAAACTGTCTTTGTGCCTTAGTTTATCTATAAAGTACAGCTAACAGAAGCTATCTCAAAAAGGATTAACTAAATTAGTATTGATGATACACATAAAACAGTACAGAGTAATCTGGCACAGATTAAGCATGCACAGCATGTATTATACCTGCACACATATATACATACACGTGTATAGATATATGTACACATATAACACACGTGCACCTTCTAGGAGTTTCTGTCTATTCTTACCTGCTCAATTCTAGCAAATACATTCTAGCTTCTTTTGATAAATTTAGTATCTTGAAATTTTTGACTTAATAAGTAATGTTGTCATATTTCCTAATGCTAAACAACTGAATCTAATATCTTCATACTCTCTCTCTCTCTCTAGGCTTATGTATCTTCTGGGATGATTTTAAATACCTGTTTAAAAATTTTTTTTGCTCCTGGGATGCTTGGGTGGCTCAGTCGGTTAAGTGTCTGCCTTCGGCTCAGGTCATGATCCCAGGGTCCTGGGATACAGTCCTGCATCGGGCTCCCTGCTCAGCAGAGAGCCTGCTTCTTCCTCTCCCTCTGCCTGCTGCTCCCCCCGCTTGTGTTCGCTCTCTGACAAATAAATAAGTAAAATCTTAAAATAAAATATATTTGTCCCTCTCTAATTTTTATTTAATTTCTGCTCTTAAATCTTTCTTCTGCCTTTTTCAAGTTACCCATTCTTGTCTAACTTTGATCTTGATGCTTGGCTTATTAATTTTCAGTCTTTCTTAACTAAATATGCTGAGTAATGTTTTACTTGCATCCTACATGTTATGTAGTGACTTCATCATTCAGTTCTAAATATTTTCTAATTTCCATAACAAATCTTCTTTGACATTAATTTTCAGAGGTATAATTTTTCCAAATATATGAGAAGGGATTTTTCTTTCTCTTTTGCAACTAATTTTAATCTTCTCACAGTGTGATCACTGAATGTAGTCTGTAATGATCAGATTTTAAATTTTTAAAAAATTTTATCTTATTTCTATCAAAGTAATATAGTTCATACTTTAAAACTCATAAACTGGGCGCCTGGGTGGCTCAGTGGGTTAAAGCCTGTGCCTTCCGCTCAGGTCATGATCTCAGGGTCCTGGGATCAAGGTCCGCATCGGGCTCTCTGCTCAGCAGGGAGCCTGCTTCCTCCTCTCTCTCTGCCTACTTGTAATCTCTCTCTGTCATATAAATAAATAAAATCTTTAAAAAAAAATAAAACTCATAAAGTAGTATAGGCTTATATATAAACTGCAGGCCCCGCCCAAAGATATCTTACTCCCTATACTGCCCCCAGTAGCAACTCTGTGATTTCTAAATACCTTGCTTATATTGCTATTTCTTCATTCTTCAATTTTAGACATTATTTTCTTACTATAGAAAGTGAAGTTTTAGCCAAATTACATCTCCCACTCCTACATCTTTTACAAAGAATTAAATTTTCTGTGACCTTGAAAATCTAAAAATATCCTTATTTTACTCTCTTTAAAGTCACAATTTGACTAACCATAGAATTAATTCTAGGCTGAAAATCAGATACACAGAATTTTGGAAGGAATGGCTTCATTAGAGTCTAGTTTTCATTGTTCCCTTTGGTTAATCTACTGCTACTCCTTTTTTAAAAATTCATTCAAATATTGTTGATAGACAGTGTTACATTAGTTTCAGGTGTACAACATAGTGATTTGACAACTCTATACCCTTTGCTATGCTCACCATAAGTGTAGCTACCACCTGTTACCATGCAACACTATTACAATACCACTATGTTCCTTATGCTGTACTTCCAATCCCTGATTTACTCATTCCGTAACTGAGAGCCTGTATCGCCCACTCCCTTTCACCAATTTTGCCCACCCCTCACCCCCCAAGTCTACTACTACTGCTATTCTGATCCCTGAACTTTGAAGGTAATCTGCTAACCTTCCCTCCTTCCTCCCAACCCCCTGCCCTTGGGAAGAAACTCTTTGAGAGCCTCACTTCATTCATTCATTCATTCATTCATTCATTCATTCATCCATTCATTTGAGAGCAAGTGTGAGCAGGGGTAGGGGCAGAACGAGAAGGAGAGAGAGAATTCCAAGCAGACTCTGCACTGAGTGTGGAGCCTGACTCGAGCTCCCACAACCCTGAGATCATGACCTGAGATGAAATTAAGAGTTAGATGCTTAACTGACTGAGCCACTTGGGTGCCTTTCAAGAGCCTCACTTTTATCCCCTGAAGTTCTAAAATTTGCTTTGGCATGGGATTTTTTACATTTATTGAGTTAGCCCTTCTCAGTGGTGTACTTTTTTTCTTGACTTCTTTTTTTTTAGTGGTGTACCTTTTCAAACTGAAGGTTCCAATCACCTGAGTTCAAGGAAATGTTCTTCTTTTGGATCTTTAATAATTTTCTCTTCTCATTTTCTCTGTCCTCTCTTTTACTAGATGGATGTTGGCTCTGCTAGATTGGTCCTCAAATTTTTCTACCATGTGTAAGATTCCTCTATTTCATCTTCAAAAACTCCTATTAGGTTTTTCATTTCTATTGTATTATAATTTTTGAAAGATTTCTTGCTCTAATTTTGTTTGATAATATTCTATCCTGTTCTTGTTTTTGTTTTTTTAAGAGAGAAAAAGAGTGCACAAGAGGTAGGGGGAGTAGCAGGGGGTGAGGGAGAGAATCTTAAGCACGGAGCCCATGCTGCGCTCCATCACACAACCTTGATATCATGACCTGAGCAGAAATCAAGAGTCAGACACTTACCCAGCTGAGCCACCTAGGCTCCCCTGTCCTGTTCTTGTTTAATGAATGTGATATTAACAATATTTCTAAAGGTATTAATTTGTTTTGTGGGTTTTTTTTTTGAGACTTTCTTTTCATTTGTCTTTGCTTTTAACAAGTCCCTATATTTCTATTATTGTTTGGCGTTTTACTCTATCTTTCATAGTAGAAGTTTAATCAAATCTCTGGTAATTGTTGCTGTAGTGACTTTGGGCTTGGCCATGATATTTGCTTTGGCCAATGAAATGTGAATGGACATAAAGTATACCACCATCCCTGCAGAAGCCTGAAATGTATCTTTGTGATTTGTCTCTGTCCCCATCCCTGGGCTTCTGCCCTCTACCATGGGAGAGGACAGCATGCTGCAGACAGTAGCTGCTCCCTACAGGTCCTAGAATGAGAAGAGTTGTGAGCCGAGCAGAGCTCTTAAGCAAAGGTGGAGATAGGCTGCATGAGTCCTCAGGGCCAGCTGTGAGCAGGAAATATTTGTTGTAAGCCACTGAGATTTGCGATCCCACTTGTGGATTAAAATGTATGTATATACTTATATATAACACAAAATATTTCTGGAAATATTCACAAGACAATTCACAAGGAAGTAGAAGGGATCAGAAAAACAGAAATCTCAATTTTTATGTCATATTCTTTGGTATCTTTTAATACATGTTCATGGAAAACATTTATTTTTATAATAATTTCATACAAGAAATCCTAGTTAGAAAAAGGCAAATGAAAGAGCCCTGAAATAAAAAATAAAACTGCAATTTAAAATTTTTCTAAAAATACTATTATATTAAGGCAATATATTATCACTATAGAAATTATGGAAACTAAAAAAAGATATAAATAAGAATAAAAACAATCAATTATGTCAAAAGTCAGACATATCATTTTATTTGTATCATTTTAGAGAGATGATTCATCACCCTAATACATTATCAGTAGAGAAATTATGGAAACTAAAAAAAGGTATAAATAAGAATAAAAATAATCAATTATATCAAAAACCAGACATATCATTTTATTTGTATCATTTTAGAGATATGATTCATCACCCTGTAATGTAATTTTGTATTCTGCTTCTCAATTTTACATTCTAATAAGCACTTCACAATGTTAAGAATTCATAAAGCTCACTTTTAATTGCTATATATATTTCACCATACTGATGTCATAATTAGTCCCTTAGTGTTGTCAAATACATTCATTCTAATTTTTTACTAACTTAAGTAATGTCTCAATAGACATTTCTAGGCATAAAGCATTTCCTGCATTCACAATTTTTCTTTAGGATATATTCCTATTACCAGAATTGCTGGGTCAAAAGACCTGAACATGTTTAGGCTTTTGATACATAATGTCAGACTGCCTTCCAAGTACATTGCATGGATTTACACTCCTACCAGTAATATCAAGGTAGTCACTGAGAATTTTTTAACTTTAGCTTATAAAACAGGCAAAAATTGATGTATCAGTAACTGCTGTTTTCATATTTCTTATTACTAGGAAGCCAAATATCTTTTCACATGTATAAGTCATTTGCATTTTCTTTCATACAAATTGCCTCTTACTTTCTTAAAACTTTTTATTTTAATTCCAGTTAGTGAACACACGCTGTTATATTAGTTTCAAGGTGTACAATACAGCGATTCAACACTTCCATACATCACCCTGCGCTCATCATGACAAATGCACTCCACTTATTGCTTTTCAACTGATCATTAATCGAAGTCTTAGTGCTTTACCAATTGATCTGTATACAATTTCTTACACTACATTAAGCTCAGAAAGTCTTCTTGTTTCCTTTGTGCTTTTTATACCTAACAACAGAATCTGGATGATGATGATGATGATGATGATTTTGTTAAGTAGGCGCCACAACCAGCATGGAGCCCAGGGCCGGGCTTAACAATTCACGACCTTGAGATCAAGACCTGAGCTGAGATCAAGAGTGGACACAACCAACCGAGCCAACCCAGGCGCCCCTACCTAATAATAGTATTTTATCCACAAATCTTTCCTTCCATGCCCTCACTAAACTTTTATACATCAGAATCAACTGTGGGACATTCATCTCAGAGTTGTGGACTCAATTACTGGAAGATGGAGCTGGGTAACTGTATTTTTAAAAAGCTGAGACTGAAAAGGGGAAAAACAATGCATTATGTTCTAGGGTAGAATGATCATTAGTTTTGGTCTTCTTTTTTCCTGGTGGCCCAAAAGCTGCAATGAACCTCTTTCAAAAGCTCTGTCTTAATATTTAATCTGCTTAAAATGAGAAAAAAAAAAGGCATACAATAAATTTCTTTGGAAGAAATAAGATGTCACTATTCATCATGGGATTCTACAAAAGCCACAACTCTTACCTGTTTGGAGAGTACTAGGAAAAGACAAGGTGACTTTTTCATCTTCATTCTGATAGTTAAATCCTGTAGCATGTATTTCTGGAATGGAAATTAAAAACATTACTTCAAAAATCTGACTGGACTAAGACAAAATCCAGACTGCAGCAACTGATATTTTTTTTCATTTAAAGTATTTTTTAATTGAAATATAATTGATATAAAACATTATATTGTTGCATTATATTATATTGTATATTATAATCATTATATACATATTATATCCATTATATACATATTATATCCATTATACACATATTATATCCATTATATATAATCATTATAGTATACAACATAATGATTCAGTATTTGTATATATTGCAAAATGACCACAATAAGTCTAGCTAACATCTGTTAACATACTTAGTTACAAAATTTTTTATCTCCTGATGAGTACTTTAGGTTTTACTCTCTTACCAACTTTCAGATATACAACACAGTATTATTAACTATAGCAACTGACATTTTTAAGAGCAAAATCTCTACTAAAACTAAATATTCTTTTTTTTCCCTTAAGATTTTATTTATTTATTTATTTGACAAAGAGAGAGACAGAGTGAGAGAGCACAAGCAGGGGGAGCAGCAGAGGGAGAGAGAGAAGAGGCTCTCCGCTGAGCTGGGAGCCCAGTGCAGGGCTCCATCCCAGGATCCTGGGATCATGACCTGAACCGAAAGCAGACACTTAACCAACTGAGCCACCCAGGCGCCCCTGCACCTTTTTTCAAGTAAGCTCCAAGCCCAACATGAGGCTTGAACTCAAGACCCTGAGATCAAGAGTCACATGCTCTACCAACTAAGCTAGGTGCCCCAAAACTAAATATTCTTAATTTTCTTTATTTAAAGATTTTTATTTAGGGAGCCTGGGTGGCTCAGTGGGTTAAAGCCTCTGCTTTCAGCTCAGGTCATGATCTCGGCGTCCTGGGATCGAGGCCCGCATCGGGCTCCCTGTTCAGCAGGGAGCCTGCTTCCTCCTCTCCCTGTCTCTCTGCCTGCCTCTCTGCCTACTTGTAATCTCTCTTTCTGTGTCAAATAAATAAATAAAATCTTTAAAAACAAAAGATTTTTATTTATTTGACAGAGAGAGAGATTACAAGTAGGCAGATAGGCAGGCAGAGAGAGAGGGGAAAGCAGGCCCTCTGCTGAGGGGAGAGCCCGATGTGGGGCTCAATCCCAGACCCTGAGATCATGACCTGAGCCGAAAGCAGAGGCTTAACCCACTGAGCCACCCAGGCGCCCCTGCATACTCTTACTTTAATAAATTAAGTTTCCATGAACAAAAAGTGTCATTTCAAACTAACCTATTTTAGTTCACATCCTAAAGTAAATATTTTCCTGAAACACATTTATACATCCTGTATTAATTCACAAAACTTTTTTTTCCATAAAATTTTTATGATACAAGAGAAATAGGGCTACTATAAATGTGGAAAGGTTTCCTGCCAGATTCCCAGACATGCTTCATTCCCATCTTTTTGCTTTCTGCGTTGTAGTTTTACTCATAAACATTCAAAAGACTGAGGAAATTGCCAAGATTTCAGTGTTAAAGATACATCGATGAAAGTTCTGTACTCCAACCAAAGACAGGTAACAATTCCAACTAAAATACAGGTCGTCCTTATTTCCAATAAAAATCTTCATTGTTACATTTTACAGAAATAAAGGTGAAAACAGATGTGTGGGTTAAATTTTGCTTTGATTTACTCTCTAGCAGGAGTAAGAAGACATTGCTTTTTTTTCAATTTTTAAAAAAAGATTTTATTTATTTATTTGACAGAGAAATAGAGAGCACAAGTAGGCAGAGCAGCAGGCAGTGGGAGAGGGAAAAGCAGGCTCTCTGCCTGCTGAGCAGGGAGCCCAATGTGGAACTTGATCTAAGGACCCTGGAATCATGACCTGAGCCGAAGGCAGCCATTTAACTGACTGAGCCACGGAGGCGCCCAAGACATTGCTTATTTGATACTTCAGAATGCATAGCGTACACTTTAGAGAAAGAGCTAACCTTAATAAGCAAATGAATAGATACTCAACATCCTTAACCATCGGGGAAATGCAAATCAAACCACAAGGAGACACCACTTCACACCCACTTAGATGACTATAATCAAAAAGACAGCTAATGCTAAGTGTAAGGGAGGATGTAAAGAAATTGGAACCCTCATACATGGCTGGTAGGAATGTAGAGGCTGGTAGGAATGCTCAACAGTGCAGCCACTTAGGAAAACACCCCAGAAGTTCCTCAAATGATTATTAAATGGACTTAGCAGAGGACCCAGAAATCCCATTCTTAGTGGGGATATATATGTCCAAGGGAAATAAAAATGTATGTCCATACAAAAACTTATACACAAATGTTCGTAGGAGCATTATTCATAATAGCAAAAAAGTGGAAACAACCCAAATGTCCATCAAATGATGAACAGATAAAATGTGGTATACAAAGGAGTATTGCTTGACAAAGAAAAGAAATAGTGTTGATATATCCTGCAATACAGATAAACCTTGAAAATACTGTATTAAGTGAAAGAAATCAGACACAAAAAGTCATTTATTTATGAGAAATGTTCAGAATAGGCAAATCTATAGCAACAGAAAGTATATTAGTGGTTGCCTAGGGCTGGAAGTTTGAGGCGAAAGGTACTTTCTTTACGGGGTAATGAAAATGATTAAAACTGATCCTGGTGATACACAACTCTGTGACTGTACTAGAAACCACTGAATTGTACACTTTATTTTTTTTTAAGATTTGAGAGAAGAGACAAATGGCACATGAGCGCATGCATGCATGCAGTGGTAGAGGGAGAGAATCTCAAGCAGACTCCGGGTTAAGCCTAGAGCCCAGCTTGGGGCTCGATCTCATGACCCTGAGATCATAACCTGAGCCAAAACCAAGAGTCAGATGCTAACCGACTGAGCCATCCAGGTGCCCCAATTTGTATCCTTTTTTTTTTAATAAAGATTTTATTTATTTGTTTATTTGAGAGAGAGAGTGAGTGGAGGAGGGGCAGAGGGGAAGCAGACTCCCCTCTGAGTAGGGAACCCAATAGGAGGATCAATCCCAGGGCCCTGAGATCATGACCTGAGCCAAAGGCAGACATTTAACCAACTGAGCCACCCAGGTGCCCCCTGAATTGTATACTTTAAATAAGTAAATTTTATGGTATGTGAATTGTATCTCAATGAAACTGTTATTAAGACAGAAAGGTAGCTTTATTAGTCATGACTTAAATTTGATATGGGTAACAGTGATTCAGATTTAATAACATTCTATGAGCCAGGCAAGATGCCCACAATTCATTTCTTTTTATGAATCACCCTAAGATTGAATTTTCAATGTTTCTAATACAATTACGGTTCAAACATCTTTATAAAGCTAAATATTTACAAAACCAATAAGAAACTATAATTTCAGATTTTAAAAGAACTTTATTCAATTATTCCTCATTTTATAGATGAAGAAAATGAGCTTTATAAAGTTAATGATTTGCCTAAATTCACATAGCTGGACTAGTATTCAGTTCCCTTCCTATTCCAAAATTCTTCCTACTATCATAAACTAGCTCCTATAGATCTGAAAAGAAACTCTAACTTGGCATATATACAATACTGATGAAGTCACTACTGAAACAATGACTTCTGCTGGCAAAAGCTCAAGATTTGCTCTAACTTGATTCCCATGTATAGAAGATTCATACTTAAGTCTACAGGGAAGCCAAGAATTACCTTAATGCTTAAGAATGTACTTTTCTGACAAAGAGATAAAACAGCATTATGGTCTATTGATCAGAGACTATCTCCACAGAGGATTATTAACTTGTTTTTATAAATGCACAAAAAGGCTTCAAATTGGTAATGAAGATAAAAAACCAAAAGAATAGCAGTTTTTTTATTTTTTATTTTTTTTAAAGACTTTTTATTTATTTGTCAGAGGGAGAGCACAAGCAGGCAGAGTGGCAGGCAGAGGGAGGGGAGAAGCAGGCTCCCTGCCAAGCAAGGAGCCCGATGTGGGACTCGATCCCAGGACCTTGGGACATGACCTGAGCCGAAGGCAGCTGCTTAACCAACTGGGCCACCCAGGCGTCCCTTTTTTAAATTATTTAAAAAGATTTTATTTATTTGAGAGAGAGAGAGAGAGAGCACACAGACGGAGAGTGAGAGAGAGAAGCAGACTCCCCGCTGAGAGAGAGCCCAATGGACGACTCAATCCCAGGATCCCAAGATCATGACTTCAGTGGAAGGCAGATACTTAACCAATTGAGCCACCCAGGTGCCCCTATTTTTTTTTTTTAATTTTTTTAAGTAGGCTCCATGCTCAATGTAGGGCTTGAACTCATGACCCTGAGATCAAGAGTCACCCTGGGGAGCCTGGGTGGCTCAGAATGTTAAGCATCTGACTCCTGATTTTGGCTCAGGTCATGATCTCGCGGTTCTGAGATCAAGCCCTGCCTCGAACCCTGCATCTAGCTCTGTGTTCAGCACAGACTCTATCTGGGATTCTCTCTCTCCCTCTCCCCTTGCCCACGTGCACATGTGCGCTCTAAATGAATGAATGAATGAATGAATGAATGAATGAATGAATAAATAAATAAATAAATAAATATCTTAAAAAAAAAAAAAACCCCTCACATGCTCCACCAACTCAGTGAGCCAGGTGCCCCAAGAATAGCAGTTTTTAAATTGAAACAATCAAGTATTGTTATTGCTAGATTCCATTCTAGCACATGATTCCAAAGAAGCATATCAACTCTATTACATGTATACAAAAAAAGAGTAAAATTTCCTTTAAAATTCTCTCTTAGAAAAGAGGGTAGTAATCATATATTTGAAATTTTTTTTAGTTTATTTATTTATTTGAGAGAGAGACAGCACATGTGTGCACCTGAGCAGGAAGAGGGACAGAGGGGGAGGAAGAGGATCAAGCAGATTCCGGGCTAAGCACAGAGCCTGTCTAGGGCTTGATCCCATGAATAGGAGATCATGACCTGAGCCAAAACCAAGAGTCAGACACTTAATCAACTGAGCCTCTCAGGTGCCCCATAATCTTATATTTGAATTTCTTAAGTTTCTTGTATTATGAGACACTCTTCCAATTAATTTTTTTTTAATTTTTATCCGATTCCTTTATATTGAACAACATACTTTGAAAAACATACATTAGACTTTAAAATAACCTTGGTCAATTGTAGCTTTGGATATTCTGTAAATGGCACGACTATTTGCCCAGTGGCTCAAATGAGAAATACAGAATCATCCTAACTGCTTCCCTTCATGACTGTCTCTCACAACACATTCCAAATAAGCAAATTTAGTACCCTATAACTCCAGATTTTTCAATGGCCCTATCACTACAACCCCGGTCAAATGTACCATTATTTCTCTCCTAGATCACTACAGTAGCCTCTTAACTAGTCTGTTTCTGCTCTTGCTTTATAATCTATTCTTCACAGAGCAGCCAGGGTAATCTGTTAGATCAAAGCCTTTAATGAAGTCCCAAAATATTCAGAATGAAAAGACAGGTCTCCTTGAGGTTGGTAAATATTTCAGAGAGGACCAAAAGATTTCATTAATATTTACAACTTGTGATTAGGGGTGCCTGGGTGACTCAGTCATTAAGTGGCTGCCTTTGGCTCAAGTCATGATCCCGGAGTCTGAGGATCCAGTCCTGCATCGGGCTCCCTGCTCAGCAGGAAATCTGCTTCTCCCTCTCCCACTCCCCCACCTGTGTTCCCTCTTTTGCTGTGTCTCTCTCTGTCGAATAAATAAATAAAACATCTTAAAAAATAAAAATAAAACTTGTGATTATCAAAAGGCACTATGAAGAAAATGAACAGGCAAACCACAGATCAAGAGAAAATATTTTACAGAGAATAAACCTAAAAACTTCTACAACTCTATGATAAAAAGACAATTTTATTAAAATACAGGCAGAACACTCAAACAATTTCACAAAGGGAAATATATCAATGGCCAAAAACCAAACAAAAAATGCCCAACGTCACTGTCATCAAGGAAATACAAATTAAAACCACAATGACATATTACCACATACCTACAAGAATGGATAAACCTAAAAGGATTAAAAACAAAAATGTTATCAAGGATACAGAATAACTACAACTCATATTTTGCTGCCAGTACCTTTGTTGTTCCTCAAACTCTGAAGGCATTCTCCAACCTCAGGGTTTCTACAGCTGCTCAGAAGGTTCTTTCCTCAAATATCTACGTATTTTATGTCAGTCACTTCTTTAGAGATCTGTTTCATCACCTTAGAGAACAATCCTCACTCCATATTCTCTTATTGTAATTTTTTTTTTTTTTGACAGAGAGAGAGAGAGAGATCACAAGTAGGCAGAGAGGCAGAGAGAGAGAGGAGGAAGCAGGCTGCCTGCTGAGCAGAGAGCCCGATGCGGGCCTCGATCCCAGGACCCTGAGATCATGACCTGAGCGGAAGGCAGAGGCTTTAACCCACTGAGCCACCCAGGCACCCAGTCTTACTGTAATTTTTGAGCACTTATCACAACTTTACATATTTGTTATTGTCTATCTTTCCAAATCAAATATATGTATCTGGAATGTTGATTCTTGGTTTTGTCCTCTTACCTCCAAAGCTAGAATGGTTTCTGACATATTCTACGTTCAAATATTAGCAGAATGAATGAATCACTTCAAAAAGCAATACATTAAGTGATAGTGTCATGGAGATCATCAATACTGCCTCTATTAGATATATTAATGAAATACCACTTTTATTAATGTTATATAAATAAGCACATATGGCTAGGGATAAAATTCCCAGCTACAACACACTACATAGATTCAAAAAGGGATCTATCTCAAATACTCTAGAAGATACTGTTCACTGTGGAACTATTAGATTGTTCAAAGAGGGGCACCTGGGTGGCTCAGTCGGTTAGGTGTCTGCCTTCAACCCAGGTCATGATCCCAGGGTCCTGGGATTGAGACCTGCATTGGGCTCCCTGCTCAGCGGGGAGCCTGCTTCTCCCTCTCCCTCTGTCTGCTGCTCCCCTTGCTTCTGCTCTCTGTCAAATGAATAAATAAAATCTTAAAATATAAAATTTTTTTTTAGGGAGGGGCACCTGGGTGGCTCAGTTGGTTAAGCATCTGCCCTCAGGTCAGGTCATGATACCAGAGTCCCAGGATCAAGCCCTGCATCAGGCTCCCTGCTCAAGTGGGAGTCTGTTTCTCCCTCTGCCTTCACCCCCAACACATGCGTGAGCGCACACACGCTCTCTCTCTCTCAAATAAATAAAATCTTAAAAAATATATGTATATATATATATATATTTTTAGGGAATGCCTGGGTAGCTCCATTGGTTATGGATCCCAGGGTCCTGGGATCAAGCCCCGCATTGGGCTCCCCGCTCTCCCTCTCCCACTCCCCCTGCTTGTGTTCCCTCTCTCGCTGTGTCTCTCTCTGTCAAATAAACAAATAAAATCTTTTAAAAAATTATTTTAAATATAATCGGCATTTTTTAATCTATGGATATAAATACACATATCTGGGTATGTGCATGTGTGTGTATGTTAGTAGTATACCAAACAGAAGCAAAATTTGAATATAACCAAAGTATGTATAAATTTGTGACAAGAAAAATCTTATACTCAAAACTACTGCAAACAGATTAACTTTGATAATAAAAGTTTACTCATGACAATACAGACCTACAAATTTCATAACCAGGTAGACCTATGAATTGAGTTTTAAATGTATTGTTTTTAAAAAGTAGTTAAGATATAATTTTGATTATAAGTAAACAAACTAAGTTCTATGTATATAGTATGCTATCACTTGTAAGCACACACACAAACACTATACATCTGTACATATATAAATATATACATGTCTGCGAATGCATAGAACATCTGAGGAAGGATACATATTAAACTGGTAACTTTACCTCCTTTATGGAGGGAAGAAAGGAGGCTTAATTTGTACTGTATATCACTGATAGCCTTTGAATTTGACATTACATATATATGAACTATGAGAACTTTTTAAATGTTAAAAAATCTTTATAAAGATACTTTTTTTGAGATCCTGGTCAAATTGTTATAGCAAGCCTATTTATCAAATAAATCAAAGGAATATGTGTTCCAATTCTGGGTTTTCCGAGTGTGGTTTATTGACAAGGTTTATTGACACTCTTGCCTAGGTCTCTAGGATTTGGACTAGCCATAATTAAAAAAAAAAACAACCATACTCTTCCTTAGAGAACACAGAAGGTGAGGTGGCTCACCTTATTTATAAAATTGGCCAGTCTTTCCAGAAAGGTAACAGTCCCTGATGTACAAAATGTTCTAACTATAAAAAAAGAAGGCAAGCACTCTCAATCATTGTACCATTTAGGCCCTGCCCAAATTTCATAACCTCTCTCACAGGCGTTCTTCCAGACTATAGTTTGTTTTCTGTTCAGCATTTGTGCAAGCTTGCTATTTGGTAAGCAGATTTCTTTAAAATGACCCCACTCCCTTCCACAAAGAATGCCAGGGTCCTTAGGCAACAAATGCTTCAGCTTCCATGGCCTCTTCAGGCATCTGCCTTACTTACTAACTGTCATTATGCCCCTCTCTGCTGACCTTTCCAGTTTGTCCCTTTATATGTTAATTGTGGTTCTTCTGCCCTAACAGGCCTCAAGAGAGATACACCTTTTCTTTCTTTCTTTTTTTTTTTTTTGTTATAGCACAACTGATATATTTCAAATGGAAAAAACATCGGGATCATTTATAGTACCTGAACATAAATTGCCTTTGAATGGGGAGTTTTCTTTCCAGTACTCTGCAGTCTACAAAATATATCTAGAAAAATTTACTACTGTGAAAAATGAAGACTGCTTAAATCAAATATTAAGGCTATGGTTCTTCTTTTTGATTAACTGCTGTAACATTGTCCTTCCAGCAACTGAGGGAGTTTCATGTTTTCTTTAGACATTAAGAGCCAAAGCTCTTGCAGGACAACTAATGCTATATGAACTGTGCTATTTTGCTAGCACTGAGAGCTCTTCCATGCACCTTTCCATTAAAACTCTTAACGCCATTCATATTAATTTTTGTTACAAATCCTACAAACGGGGGTGCTTCTGGGTATTTAGATCCACATTTTATTTTAAGGCTGTACATTCAGTTTTCATAAATTGTCTGAGCCCGTGGTGGCTGCAACTTAAGTAGCTAATACCTTTTCTTTAATAAGCACATACCTCCATGAAGGAGCTTCTGTTACGAAAGCCAGTCTGTATTATCAATGAATAACACAATCAGTAATTATATAATTCTTGCTTTCCTTAATAAAATCTAGCTCAGATTTTCCTAAATGAAAATTTGCTAAATGTTTGTATATGCTAACAATCCTAACACCTCAATTTAATTTTATTCAATCAGTACTATGCTATTTATAGCAATAAATATAAAAAAATAAAGAATAAATAAAACGGTATTTCCTTCCTATGAACCACAGGTCTCCTGCAGGTCTCACTGATTCTCTGATCTCCCGTATTCACAATGTAAGCATAGAACATTATTTATATACTGAAATATCTCATATTTTTCTTCACTTTAAATAATATTAGTCATAAAAATCAAATCTACTTTAACTCAACACCTAAAAAACAATCTAATTCAATAATGGGCAGTAGACATGAATAGACATTTCTCCAAAGAAGACATACAGATGGTCAACAGACATATGAAAAGATACTTAACATCACTCATCATTAGAGAAATGCAAATCAAAAGTACAATGAGACATCACCCAAAACCAGTCAGGATGGCTAAAGTCAAAAACGCAAGAAACAAAGGTTGGTGAGGATGTAAGAAAAAGGAAGCCTCGTGTACTGTTGGGGGTAATGCAAAGTGGTATAGCCACTGCTGAAGACAGTATGGAGGTTCCTCAAAAAGTTAAAAATAGAATCACCATATGATCCAGTAACTGCACTACTGGGTATTTACCCCAAAATACAAAAACACTAATTTAAAGGGATACACACGCCCCTATGTTTATTGCAGCATTATTACAACAGCCAAATTATAGAAGTAGCCCAAATATTCATCAACAGATGAAAGGATAAAGAAGATATTATTCAGCCATAAAAAAAGAATGAAATCTTGCCGTCTGCAACAACATGGATGGTGCTAGAGAGTATAATGTTAAGCGAAGTAGTCAGTCAGAGAAAGACAAATACCATAAGATTTCACTCATATGTGGAATTTAAGAAACAAAATAAATGAGCAGAAGAAAAAAAGGGAGAGAGAAAAACCAAGAAACTGACTCTTAACTACAGAGAACAAAGTGATGGTTACCAGAAGGAAAGTGGGTGGGGGCTGGGTTAAATAGGTGATGGGGATTAAAGAATACATTTATGGTGAACACTGAGTAATGTCTAGAACTGCTGAATCACTATATTGTACACCTGAAACTTATAGAACACTGGGTGTTAACTATACTGGAATTAAATATAAAAACTTAACAAAAAAATCAAATCTATTTTTCATGTAGTGCTAACACCTCATAGAAAGTTGACCAAAATCTTAACCAACAGATACTAGAAGTATTATTACTATTATATGAACTACCAAATGGAGCATTACAGAGCAGTGGGGAAAAGATAATGTTCTTAAAGATTTTATTTATTTATTTTGAGAGACAGAGAGAGAGCATGAGCAGGTCAGAGGGGCAGAAGGAGACAGAGAAACAGGCTCTCCACTGAGCATGGAACCCGATGTGGGACTCGATCTCAGGACCCAGGGATCACGATCTGGCAGATGCTTAACCAATTGAGCCACCCAGGCGCCCCAGGATAATGTTCTAATAAGTGGTACTGGGACAGCAGAATTTCCTTTCGGGGGAAAAAACCAAGCTGGACCTGGAGTCACACTGTACCTAAGAAGTACATTATGAAAGTCAAAACAAAGCTTTTCACAGAGAATATGGATGATATCTTCATGATGCTGGAATAGAAAAAGGTTTGGTTTTTTGGTTTAGTTTATTATTATTATTTATTTTGTCAGAGAGAGAAGATAAGCAGCGGGAGTGGCAGGCAGAGGGAGAAGGCGGCTCCCTGCTGAGCAAGGAGTCCCATGTGGGACTCAGTCGGGATTATGACTGAGCCGAAGGCAGACACTTTACCAACTGAGCCACCCAGGTGTCCCTAGAAAAGGTTTTTTAAGACATATAAATCAGGGGCACCAGGGTGGCTCAGTCGGTTAAGCATCTGTCTTCAGCTCAGGTCATGATTCCGGAGTCCTGGGATTGAGCCCTGCATCGGGCTCCCTGCTCCATGGGGAGCCTGCTTTTCCCTCTCCCTCTGCTGCTCTGCTTGTGCTCTCTCTTGCTCACTCTCTCAAATAAATAAAAACTTAAAAAAACAAAAAAAACCCCACCTTGAGATGATATGGTACTGAGTAGGGTGTTTAATAAGCATGTGGGTATTGGTACAGGCTCTAAAAGTACAATTTGACTACATCAATCAAAATTACAAATATACACACTTTGTGACCCAATAATTCAACTTCCAGGAATTTATCCCAAATACCTTTTCATATATGCAAAGTGATGCCAGATATATACAGTACTATTCATTGCAGCATAGAATTCCATTTAAATACCTATCAGTAGTAGACTGGCTTAATGAATTATGATAAATTAATTGCATAGAACACTAATTAACCATAAAAAAATGAGGAAACTCTTTATGTAGTAATTTATAACAAGCTCCAAAAAAACCAAAGTATAGTTTTTCATCAAATGCTACATTCTTCCTCCATTTATTTATCTATTTATTTATTTTTTACAGATTTTATTTATTTGACAGAGAGAGAGATCACAAGTAGGCAGAGAGGCAGGCAGAGAGAGGAGGAAGCAGGTTTCCTGCTGAGCAGGGACCCCAATGTGGGGCTCGATCCCAGGATCCTGAGATCATGACCTGAGCCGAAGGCAGAGGCTTTAATCCACTGAGCCACCCTGGCGCCCCCCTCCCTCCATTTAACTTTTTTTTTTTTTTTTTTGAGAGCGAGACAGACAGAGGAAGACAGAGAATCTTAAGTAGGCTCAATGTCCAGTTAGACAATCTCAAGCAGACTGTGCTGAGCATGGAGCCCAACACAGGGCTCAATCTCACAACCCTGAGATCATGACCTGAGCCGAAATCAAGAGTACAACACTTAACTCACCGAGCCAGCCAGGCGCCCCACTCCATTTAACTTTTTAATGTTAGCCCTCTCTTTAATGTGCTCTCTCTTCTCTGTCAAAAAAGTCTTCCTATATTAACTGGGCATTGAAATTTAAATCATTAGTTGAGCCATGAAACACTTTTTTTCCTCTTAATGTTTATACATGATGAAATTTAATCACAGGACAGGAAGTACAGAGAAATATAAGATGGTATACTCAGAAGGCCTCATTTCTAAAAAGACTGAAATAGCAAAAAGAGATACATAAAGTCACCAAAGTTGTTATAGCTTACATCATCTACACAAGCTTCTGGTGGATTTTGTTCTGGTATTATATTGAGATACAATATACAATCTTCTAAAAATTCTAATAACACAAGTTGCAATTCAACTTTACTTCAAAAGTTCCTTTGTAAATGGTCCATTTGGAGACACTTTTTTCCAAAGAAGACATATAGATGGCCAATAGACACATGAAAAGATGCTCAACATCAGTCGTCATCAGGGAAATACAAATCAAAAGTTCAATGAGACATCACCCAAAACCAGTCAGAATGGCTAAAATTAACAACAGAAGAAACAACAGGTGTTGACAAGAATGTGGAGAAAAGGGAACCCTCTTACAGTGCTGGTAGGAATGCAAACTGGTACAACCACACTGGAAAATGGTATGGAGGTTCCTCAAAAAGTTAAAAATAGAACTAACCTACCACCTAGCAATTGCACTACTAGGTATTTACCCAAAGGATATAAAAATATTAATTTGAAGGGATACATGCACCCTGATGTTTACAGCAGGATCAACAGCCAAATTATAGAAAGTGCCCACATGTCCATTTCCTGATGAATGGATAAAGAAGATGTGGTATGTATACACACACATATATACACAATGGAATATTACTCAGCCATAAAAAGAATGAAATCTTGCTATTTGCAATGATGTGGGTGGAGCTAGTATTATGCTAAGTGACATAAGTCAATCAGAGAAAGACAAATACTCAAATGTGGAATTTAATAAATAAAACAAACAAACATGGGGGGAGAGAAAGGAAAACCAAGAAACAGACTCCTCTTTTTTATTTATTTTTTTAAAGATTCTATTTCTTTGACAGAGCACAAGCAGAGGGAGAGGAGAGAGAGAAGCAGCATCCCCCACTGAGCAGGGAGCCTAATGTGGGGCTCGATTCCAGGACCCTGGAATCATGATCTGAGCTGAAGGCAGATGCTTAATCGATTGAGCCACATAGGTGCCCCCTAGACTCTTAACTATAGAGAACAAACTGCTGGTTACCAGAAAGTAGTTGGGTGGGGATATGGGTTAAATAGATGTTGGGAATTAAGGAGGGTACTTGTTCTGATGAGCACTGTGTATTCTATGTAAGTGTTGAATCACTAAATTCTATACCTGAGACTAATATTATACTATAAGTTAACTAACTGGAATTTAAATAAAAACTTAAAAAAAAGAAAAAAGAAAAAAGGTCTATTTGGAACTCAGAATGTCATTCCTTCCAAGCCACAGCTGTATGTAACAGGCAACCTAGCCCACATAACTCTAGATAACCCACATATGCCTGTATAGTTCAATACTAAATCAAATATGTGGTTAAGTTTTATTTTGTTTCGTTTATTCAGATGGCAACCTACCTACCATAGTTTCTGTTTTAGATAGGAGTTCATGGTGCGATGAAAAAGAATTCAAAGTTCAACAAAGGCTTGCAATAGCCACCTGGTACCTGGAACATATTTTGTTTCATATAATATAATATAATATAATATAATATAATATAATATAATATAATATAATATAATATAATATAATATAATATAATATAATATAATATAATATAATATAATATAATATAATATAATATAATATAATATAATATAATATAATATAATATAATATAATATAATATAATGACATAAATAATAAAAATAGTTTTGCAGTGGTAAAGAAAACACACCATTCTAGAGGAATTACAGGGGAGCCTACAGCGAACATGGAACCAAGAGCTCAGAGAGTTTGAGGAGAAGACTGTTATTGAAGAAATAAGAGCCTAGAGCTGACTTTGTAAGAGTAACAATGGAAGGAGGATGATGGTGGAATAAAACAGTTTACTGAAAGAAAATAATTGCCAATTTAGAATTTCATAACGAAGAAGAATAATCTTCAAAAATGAATGTTATGGGGCACTGGCTGGCTCAGTTGGTACAAAATGAGACTCCTGATCTTGGGGTCATGAATTCAAGTGCCATGTTGGAGAGTAGACTGTACTTAAAATTTTTTTTTAAATGGATGTTATAACACTGGCATACACATCCGTCAAAACTCACTGAAAATGCAAAATGACACCAAAAATTAATATATTTTTTGTATGTGAATTATACTTCAATAAAGTAGGAATTTAAAATAAAGGCTAAAAAATAAGGTAAAGCAAAGATATGTTCTAAGAAAAACAGAGACTTTGCTGTCAAAAGATTCATAGTAAAGAGTACAAAGGGTATTCTTCAAACAAAAAGAGAATGATTCTAAGATTACTGGAATGAAGAACACCACAAATAGCAATTATTTGGGTAAAACTAAATAAACATTATACTATATAACACAATAATAATGTCTTATGACTTAAAAAAAAAATAGGGGCCCCTGGGTGGCTCAGTTGGTTAAGCATCTGCCTTCAGCTCAGATCATGATCCTGGGGTCCTGGGAATGAGACCCAAGTTGGGCTCTTCGCTCAGCAGGAAGTCTACTTCTCCTTCTCCCTCTCTCTCTGCTCCTCACCTCACTCATGCCCCACCTCAAATAAATGAAATCTTGAAAAAATAAATTCAAAAATATATAGAAGAAAATTAAACTATACCACAATGATAGCATGTAAGTCTGATGGAGATACATGGAGATTATGTGCTCCTAAGATCTTTGTAGTATCCAGGAGAATGGTAAAATCATCAATTAACACTGGATTTTCTGAAGTCAGAGATGGCTGTTGTAAATCCTGGGGTACTGATATATATCCAAAATAACAACAACAAAAATAGCTTAAAGCACCTCTAATTAAGCAGCACCTGGGTGACTCAGTCCGATAAACATCAGACTCTTGATTTTGGCTCAGGTCGTGATCTTAGGGTTGTGAGACTGAGCCCCACATCGGGTTCTGTGCTGGGTGTTGATCCTGCTTAAGATTCTCTCCCTCTCCCTCTGCCCCACCCTTCCTCTCCCTCTCTAAAAAAAATAAAAATAAAAATAAAACAAAAAACTTTTATAATTAAAGGACTAGAGAAAGCATATAAAATACAGTAGATTTAAAGACAGGTAACAGCACCTACACTACATGTAAGTGGATCAGATGCTTTATTTAGAAGACAAAGATTTTCAGATTGGAACTAAAAGTAAAAAGAGTACAATGAGCTATTTACATGAGATATTCCTAAAATATAATAATTCAGAGAGGTTAAAGGTAAATAATTTGAAAAAACGTGACATGCAAACACTAACCAATAATTCATAAAACAAGCAGGGAAAAATCAGTAAAAATGAAGATTTAAACAGAATTAACAAACTTGACTTAGTAAGACATATATAAAACATTACATCCAATAATTATAAAAGCACACTCTTTTCAAGCACACACAAGCATTTTTAAAAATGACCAAATCTTAGGCCATAAAGCAAAAGCAAATCTTAAATTCCAAATGACTAAAATCATATACAGGTATACCTCATTTTATTGTGCCTCAAAATGTATTTTCTTTACAAATTGAAGGTTTGTGGCAACCCTGGGTCCAATAAGTCTCCTGGCGCCATTTTTCCCCAAAGGCATTTGCTCACTTTATGTTTCTGTGTCACATTTTGATAATTCCCCAAATATTTCAAACTTCTTCATTATCATTTGTTACAGTGATCTCTGATGTTACCATGGTAATTGTTTTGGGGTACCATGAACTGTGCCCATATAAGACCACAAACTTAATAAATGTTGTATATGTTCTGAATGCAGACGTGATGGAAATAGCAAAAGAACTAGAAGTGGATCCTGAGATATGACTGAACAACTATAATCTCATGATGAAACATGAACAGTTGAGGAGTTACTTCTTATGGGTAAGCAAAGAAAGTGGTTTCTTGAATAGAATCTACTCATGGTGAAGATACCTTGAAAACTGTAAAAATAACAAAGATTTAGAATATTACATAAACTTCACTGATAAAGCAACAAGAGGATTTGAGAGGACTGACTCCAATTTTGAAAGAAGTTCTACACTGGGTAAAAGGCTATCAAACAGTATCACAAGCTACAAAGAAAGTATTCATGAAAGAAGAGTCAATTGACGCAGCAAAGTTCATTGCTCTCTTATTTTAAGATAACAGAACAGCTGGGGTACCTGGGTGGCTCAGTCTGGTTAAGGGTCCAACTCTTGATTCTGGCTCAGGTCATGATCTCAGGGTTTTAATATTAGGCCCACATCAGGCTTCATGCTCAATGTGGTATATGCTTGAGATTCTCTCTCCCTTCCCTTTGCTTGTGTTCTCTCTCTCTCAATAAAATCAATAAAATCTTTAAACTAGAAAAGCTCCAGGTACATCTAAATATTCCCTGGATCAGAAAATATTCTTAACTGAATGATAAAGATATTATATATCAAAAAATGCGGAAGCTGATCAGTAGTTGCCTGGATATGGGGGAGAACAAGAAGAATGGATCCCAAAGGGGCATGAGGAAACATTGTGGGGGTGATGGATATGTTCATTACACTCATATACTGTATATTTGTACATAACCTTATGGAAACTTGACTATTCCTTATCAGAATCTTTCATCGTCATTCAAATCCAACTAAAGTGAAAGTGAAAGAATGCACATATGTACAATTAAAAACTTCATGTTTTTTAATCTCTGACTTGTACTAAAAAGCAATAAAAGGGTTGACTAACAGTATCATTTGTTCCTTCTAATGCAAGGATATATTCAATCTGATGTCAGTTTGAACTAATTGTATTTACAAATTACTTATATTAAAATGCATACATTTTGCATAGAAAGCAGTTTCATAGATAAACTCAGAAATCCCAGTAAGATTAGGAATTAGAAATTTAAGATTTTAATCTTAAAAACCACATCAAAAGAGTACTGTTAAATGTTTAACACATCAAATTATCTGTTATAGATAAGATTATCAAATATCCCTCTTAAAAAATTGCATCATTTTACATGCCCAATCAAGAATATCAGACTGTGCTCTGCTTTCCATGAACTTTTTATTAATAGGGTTGAATATCTTTTCATATACTTATTGGCCTTTTGCTTTTTTTGTAACAGTTGTGTATTTGCAATATTTTTGTCCAATTTTATGTTGCTTTGAACATACATTTTATATATTGTAGATATACAATAAAATGCTCATATAAAAACAGTATTTTTCATTTCTTAGATTAGAATAGAAAGATTGATAATAACATTCAGTGTAATTGTACTATAGATTAATAACAACACCCAGTATAAATAGCAATATAAGGATATAAATAGTCTCATACTCTTTTTTTTTTTTTTTTTTTTGGAAGGGGGAAAAAAAAAAAGCCAACNGAAAGCATACAGCACACGTGGGGGAAGGGACAGAAGGAGAGGGAGAGATTCTTTTTTTTTTTTTTATTAAAGATTTTATGTATTTATTTGACACAGAGAGGGAGATCACAAGTAGGCAGAGAGGCAGGCAGAGAGAGAGGAGGAAGCAGGCTCCCTGCTGAGCAGGGAGCCTGATGCGGGCCTTGATCCCAGGACCCTGAGATCATGACCTGAGCCAAAGGCAGAGGCTTTAACCCACTGAGCCACCCAGGCACCCAGAGGGAGAGATTCTTAAGCAGGCTTCATGCCCAGGGCAGAGCCCAATGCTTGGCTTAATCTGGTGACCCTGAACATGACCTGAGCCAAAAATCAAGAATTGAATGCTTTACAGACTGAACCACCCAGGCGTCCCATGAACAGTCTCGATGGGCATGTAAAATGATGCAACCTTTTAGGAAGGATATTTGATAACAATATCTATAGCAAATAATTTAATCTATGTTAAAAATTTAAAGCAGTACCCTTATTTTTGATACAATTTATAACTCTACTCTCATTGGTGCACAAAAGACGTCCTTTGCACTACTGTTCACAACAGTCAAAAAAGGGAAGGATGATGTGCATTAAGAAATGGCTTTAGGAAGAAAAAAAAAGAAATGGCTTTAGAAGGGGTGCCTGGGTGGCTCAGTCGTTAAGCATCTGCCGTCAGCTCAGATCATGATCTCAGGGTCCTAGGATCGAGCCCTGCATAGGGCTCCCTGCTCAGCAGACAGCCTGCTTCTCCCTCTCCCTCTACTGCTCCCCCTGCTTGTGCCTTCTCTGTGTTTCTTTCTCTCTCTCTCTCTCTCTCTCTCTCTCTCTCTCTCATCAAATAAATAAATAAAATCTTTAAAAAAAAATGGCTTTAGGGGAGTGCCTGGCTAGCTCGGTGGAAGAATATGTAATGCCTGGTCTCACGGTCATGGGTTCAAGCCCCAGGTTCAGGGTAGAGGTTACTAAGAAAATAAATAAACTTAAATGTTTGAAAGAAAGGAACAAGAGAAGGAGGGAGGGCTTTAGGCGTGCCTGGCTGGCTCAGTCAGGGCAGCATGTGACTCCTAATCTTGGGGTCATGAGTTCAAGACCAACCCTGAGCACAGAGAAGAAAAGAAAGAAAGAAAGGAAAAGAGAGAAAGAAATGGCTTTGTAAAATGACAGATTTATGCTAGATCTTTATGAGACAGATCAGAACATATGTTCTAAAAAAGTGAATACCACATTAGATTAAAGGAGCAAGTTGCAAAACAGTGTATATCACAATCTCACTTCTGCAATTAAAGGGAAAAATCTGCATGTATAACAGGGGCTACTTCTGGGACTGGAGGGGTAGGTGGTATAATGAAGGCAGGGAAAAAGAGGACTTCTTATCTTATATTCTATATTGCTTGATTTTATGACAACAAACATGTATTTCTTTTGTAATTTAAAAAATAAGCAAAACCATATATTAAATACCATGCAATGAAGATAACCTAAAATTGTTTTATAATTCTTCACATTTTAAAAAGCATTCCTATAAAATGTATACAAAGGCATTTTAGGCTTTAGTAACAATCTTCAGATCATTAAACCACCATCTTAATACTTGCTAATGATAATGTGTATCTGGTTTAAGGCCAGTAACATCCATACCTACAAATAGTTACATGAAGTAACATTTTCTACTACAGACCTCATAATGAATTATGTTTCACCTTTTTTTTTTTTTAAAGTAAGCTCTATGCCCAATGTGGGACTTGAACTCACAACCCCAAGATCAAGAATTGCACGCTCAATGGACTGAGCCAGCCAGGCCCCAATTATGTTTCACATTTTTAAATGACGCATCTAGACTTCTGCTTCTGGCTATAGGACAGCTTAGGTGGTATCAGAACAATTATAAAAACCAGATAAAAAAATCTGAAGTGTTTGAATGGGAATCACAAAAAGATCAGCTCTATATTCATGGGTTATTTATTCCCTTCCTGCATTTTCTGACTTCTAAGCAGAACACAGAGGCCAAGGAAGAAAGAAGAATCATAAAGCTTGCAGTAGTCTTGTGGGGCTGAAGACACAAAAATTGGAATTCAGGGTACCAAAGCTGTCAGGATTCAAATGGCCAACATCCCAGAAAAATGGAATAACAGATAAAGTCTAACATTCTTCATTCAAGACATTTTCTGACTTTTCCTTCAAGACATTTTCCTTTAAGACATTTGCTGATTCTTAGATTTCAGCAGTTTTTGATGGGAGGGAACTAAATACTGGATTTCAGGGCCCAGAAGAGAAGGGAAAACCTTAGTAAACACCCTTGACCAAACTACAAACCAGGAATAAGAATAGCTTGGAAAAACCAAACAGATTCAACTGGACCAAGATGATCTCACTTAGTGAAAGAATGAAAGCTTTCTCTTTCGGATCAGGAATAAAACAGGATGCCTGCTTTTGCCACTTCTAATCACATAGTACTAGAGGTTCTAGCCAGAGTAATTAGCCAAGAAAGAGAAATAAAAAGCATTCAAATTATAAAGGAAGAAGTAAGTTACCTCTGTTTACAGACAAAATGATCTTATATGTAGGAAAATCTCAAGGTTCCACAAAAAAACTGTTAGAACTAATAAATGAACTCAGCAAAGTTGTAGGATACAAAATCAACATACAGAAATCAGTTGCATTTCTATACACTAACAATGAACAATTTCAAAAGGAAATTAACAAAACTATTCCATTTGCAGTAACATCAAAAATAATATAACACACTAAGGAACAAATTTTTTTTTTTTTTTTTAAAGATTTTATTTATTCATTTGACACAGAGAGAGAGATTACAAGTAGGCAGAGAGGCAGGCAGAGAGAGAGGAGAGAGGAGGAAGCAGGCTCCCCGCCGAGCAGAGAGCCAGACGTGGGCCTCGATCCCAGGACCCTGAGATCATGACCTGAGCCGAAGGCAGCGGCTTTAACCCACTGAGCCACCCAGGCGCCCTCTAAGGAACAAATTTAACCAAGTGAAAGACTTGTACACTATAAACTAAAAAATGTTGCTGAAAGAAGTTAAAGAAGATAGAAACAAATGGAAAGACATCCCTTGTTTATGGATTAGGAGTCAGTATTAAGATGGTGATAACATCCATGGGGCACCCGGGTGGCTCATTCAGTAGAACACGCAACTCTTGATCTCAGGGTTGTGGGTTTGAGCCCCATGTTGGGTGTAGAGATTACTTAAAATTTTTTTAAAACTTGGGGCTCCTGGGTGGCTCAGTCAGTTGAGCATCTAACTCTTGGTTTCCAGCTCAGGTCATGATCTCATGGGTTGTGAGACTAAGCCCCGAGTCAGGCTCCATGCCCTAAAAGAAGTCTGCTTGACAGTCTCTTCCTCTGCCCCTCACCCCACTCATGCTCTCTCTCTCTCTCTCAAATAAATAAAATCTTTTAAAATTTTTAAAAACTTAGAAAAAAAGTTCTTAATATCCAAAGCAATCTATAGATTCAGTACAAACCCACTCAAAAGCCCAATAATGTTTTTTGCAGGAATTTAAAAGTCCACCAAAAGTTCATACAAAATCTCGGAAGTTCCTTTAGAGCCAAAACAATCTTTTTTTTTTTTTTAAGATTTTATTCATTTATTTGACACAGAGAGAGCACAAGTAGGGGGAGCAGCAGGCAGAAGGAAGACCCCGCCAAGCAGGGACCCAATGAGGGGTTTGATCCCAGGACCCTGGAATCATGACCTGAGCTGAAGGCAGACATTTTTATCAACTAAGCCACCCAGGCGCCCCTAGGGCCAAAATAATCTTGAAAAAAGAACAAAGTTGGAAGTTTCACATTTCCTGATTACAAAGGTAAAATAATCAAAACAAGTGTGGTACTGGTAATATATCCAGAATATATTAAGAACTACTACACTCAACAATAAAAAACTAAAAAACCCCATTAAGATATGGGTAATGGGGCACCTGGGTGGCTCAGTCAGTTAAGCATCTGACTCTTGATTTCAGCCAGGTCATGATTTCAGGGTCTTGGGATCAAGCCCCATATTGAGCTCCTGCTCAGCAGGGAGTCTGTGTCTCTCCCTCTCTCTCTCTCTCTCCCTCCTTCACACTGCACACACTTGCACACTTCCTTTCTCTAAAATAAATAAATAAATAAATCTTTTTAAAAAATGGACAAAGGACCTAGACATTTCTCCTAAGATATATAAATGGTCAATAAGCCAATGGAAAAATCACTAATCATTAGAGAAATACAAATCAAAACCACAATGAGATACCACTTCATACCTATTAGGATGGCTACTATCAGTAAGAGAAAATTAACAAGATACAGCAAAGATGTGGAGAAACTGGAACCCTTCTGTACAGTCAGTGGGAATGTAAAATGGTGCAGCTGCCACAGAAAACAGGATGGTGCTTCTTCAAAAAATTAAAAATAAAATTAACCATATGATCCAGCCATTCCATTTAGGGTATATATATCCAAAGAAAATGAAATAAAGTCTCAAGGAGATATTAGGACACCCATATTGACAGCAGCATTATTCACAACACTTAAAAGGTAGAAACAACTGGGAGCCTGGGTGGTACAGCCAATTAAGTGTACAACTCTTGGTTTCAGTTCAGTTGTGATCTCAGGGTCATGGGACTGAGCCCTGTGTCTGGCTCCAAGCTCAGCAGAGTCTGCTTGAGATTCTCTCTCTTTCCCTCTCCTTTTGCCCCTCCCTACTGTGCACACATGCTCTCTCTCTCTTTCTCAAATAAGTAACTATATCTTAAAAAAAAGAAAAAGGTGGAAGCAACTCAAGTGTTCACTGACATGCAAATGGATAAACAAAATGTGGTATATACATACAATGGAATATTATCCAGACTTAAAAGAGAAAGAAATTCTGAAACATGCTACAACATGGATGATCTTGAACATTATCCTAAATGAAACAAGTCAATTATAAAATGGCAAATACTATATGATACCACTTAAATGAGATATCTAGAATAGTCAAATTCATAGAAACAAAAGTAGAATGGTGGTTACCAGGGGCAGAGGGATGGGAAGAATTAGTTATTTTTAATGGGTACAGAGCTCAGTTTTGTAAGATAAAAAGAGTTCTGGAGATGGATGGTAGTGATAGTAGCTCAATAACATGAATGTGTACCAATGAACTGTACAATTATAAATGGTTAAGATGGCAAATTACAGGGGTGCCTGGGTGGCTCAGTGGGTTAAAGTCTCTGCCTTCGGCTCAGGTCATGATCTCAGGGTCCTGGGATTGAGCCCCGCATTGGGCTCCCTGCTCAGCGGGGAGCCTGCTCCTCCCTCTCCCTCTGTCTGCCTCCTTCTCCCTCTGCCTGCCTCTCCCCTTGCTTATGCACATGTGCACAGACTCCCTCTATCAAATAAATAAAATATTAAAAAGAAATAAATAAAAATAAAAATTCCAGGAGAACCCAGTCATAGGGGGGACCCCCCTACACACACACACACACACACACACACACACACACACACACACACTTGTGAGTTTTACCTCTGAGCATTACCAGGTCCTAACAGTGAATATCAGAGAAAAATCCCCTCATGCTTCTGGCAGAAGAGGAAAAGGAGCTATTTTGAAATATGGTAGGGCGTTCTGTTCTCAATAAAACCTGCCTTCAAGAAAAACTATTTTACCAGAGCTTAACCTGGTGGGTTTTATCAGAGCCTAACCTACTTGGGGAAAGGGAAAGAACAAACTCCAGCCCCAGCAGCCATCCTGTCCCACCAGTGGGAGAGAAAACCTGAAAGTACTGGTGAAGTTCACAGACCAGAGACACCAAAAGATTGAGACCTAGTGAGAGACCTACACACACTCCCCCCACCCCTTCACCTCACCACAGCATTATTAAAGGCCTAATTTACTATAGTTCCTTTTATCCAGTACATCATGTCTGCTTCTCAAAAAAAACTGGAAAGCATACTAAAAGGCAGAAAACGCAATCTGGAGACACTAAACAAGCATCAAAACCAGAGTCAATTACGGAGGGAATGTTGGAATTCTCAGACTAGATTTTTTAAACTATGATTAATATGCTAAGAGCTTTAATGAAAAAAGCAGACACATCAAGAAGAGATAGACAATGTAAGTAGAGAGAGATTCTAAAAAAGAATTTTAAAAATGATAGAAATTAAAAGCATAGTAACAGAAATGAAGAATGCCCTTCATGGGCTGATTTTTAGACTGCTCAAGGCTGGGGAAACAATCTCTGAGCTTGCAGACATGACAAAAGAAACCTATAAAACTGGGGGGGAAAAAAAGACGGGGGGGTGGGGACCAGAACAAAATATCCAAGAACTGTGGGAAAACTACAAGAAGTATAATATATACATGATGGGACTACCAGAAGGACAAGAAAAAGAAAGGAACAGAAGCAATATTTGGAGCAATAATGGCAAAGAATGTCCCCAAATTAACGGCAGACACCAAACCACAGACGCAGGAAACTCAGAGAAAACCAAGTAGGATAAATGCCAAAAACCCCTAAATGTAAGCATATCATATTCAAATTTTAGAAAAATCAAACATAAAGAAAAAGTCTTGAAAGGAGCCAGAGGGAAAAAACACTTTATCAAAGAGCAAGGTAAGAATTACATTCAACTTCTCAGAAACCATGCTAGCAAGAAGACAATGGAATGAAATATTTAAAGGGCTGAGAAAGAAAAACTAACTAGAATTCTGTATCCTTCAAACTGATCCTTCAAAAGTGAAAGAGAATGTTCCTCTCAATCTTGCTGTGAACCTAAACTGCTCTGAAAAAATTAAGTCTTTAAAAAAAAAAGTGGGGAGAGGGGCGCGTGAGTGGCTCAGTTGTTAAGTGTCCAACTCTTGGTTCAGCTCAGGTCATGATCTCAGGGTGGTAAGATGGAGTCCATGCTCAATGTGGAATCTGCTTAAGATTTTTTCTCCTCCCTCCCCCTCTGCTCCTCTGCCTGCTCATGCTCTCTCTCTCAAATAAATAAATATCTTTAAAAAAAAAAAGTGGGGAGAAATAGACTTTTGTCAGACAAACAAAAATTGAGGGAATTTGTTGCAAGTAGATATGCATTTGCAATATATGTTAAAAGAAGTTCTTCAGAGAAAAGGAAAATGACACAGGTCAGAAACTTGGATCTACATAAAGGAAGAACATCAGAGAATTAATAAATGAAGGTAAAATAAAAATGTTTATGTTTGCTAATTGTTCTAAAAGATAATTGTTCAAGATATTAATAGTAATAATGCATTTGATTATGTTGGCTTCTGTGTATGTGTGTGTATATTTATATGCACAAGTGAAAGGAATGACAGCAATGAAACAAGGGATGACAGGAAGGAACTGGAAACATCTTGCTATTATAAGGTATTTATACTATTTGTGAAGCATTAGGGTGGTATCTGAAGTGACCAGACTTTTCAGATTAAAAGTAAAGGCATACAAAAAGATATACTAACACTAATCAGAAGAAAGTGGGAGTAGCTGTATTAATTTCAGACACAGCAGATTTCACAGCAAGAGAAATTAAAAGGAACATTACATAATAAGAAAGGGGGCAATACTCCAGCAAGACATAACAATTCTTAATGTGGATGCATCTAACAATAAAGCATCAAAATACATGAGGCAAAAGCTGACAGAATGGCAAGGAGGAACAGATGACTCTACTATTAGAGTTGGAGACTTTAACTGCCTTCTATCAGAAATAAACAGATTCGGCAGCAGAAATCTGTAAGGATATAGTTGAACTCAACAGCACCACCAATCAACTGGGTATCTGTTGACGATTTCATCAAATAACAGCTTGTGTTACACATTTTACTCAAGCTCCTTTGGACCATTCATCAAGACGGACCATATTCTTGGTCACAGACACACTTTAACTAATTAAAAAAAAATAGAAATCAGGGGCGCCCGGGTGGCTCAGTCGCTGAGCGTCTGCCTTCGGCTCAGATCATGATCCCAGGGTCCTGGGATCGAGCCCCGTGTTGGGCTCCCTGCTCAGCGGGAAAGCCTGCTTCCCCCTCTCCCACTCCCCCTGCTGGCGTTCCCTCTCTCACTGTCTCTCTGTCAAATAAATAAATAAAATCTTAATAAATAAATAAATAAATAAATAGAAATCATAAAATGTCTACTCTCTGACCACAAAGGAATTAAACTAGAAATCAATATCAGAAATATAGCTGGAAAAATCCTCAAATACTTGGAAATTAAATAATTATAATACCTCTAAATAACACATAGGTCAAAGAAGAAACCTCAAGAGAAATCTTCAAATATTTTTAACTAAACGAAAACGAAAATACAACTTATCAAAGTTTGTGAGATTCCATAAGAGCAGTGCTTATAGGGAAATTTGCAGTACTGAAACCATATGGATATCACAAAATCAATCATCTAGGGGTGCCTGACTGGCTCAGTCAGTAGAGCTTGAGTTCTAGCCCCACAGAGCATAGAGCTTACTTAAAAATAAATAAATAAATAAATAAATAAAAATCAAATAAATCATCTAAGCTTCCACCTTAGGAAACTAGAAAAAGAAGAACAAATTAAATCCAAAATAAGCCACAGAAAAAAAATAATAAAAATTAGAGCAGGGGTGCCTGGTTGGCTCAGTTGGTTAAGGGGCTGCTTTTGGCTCAGGTCATGATTCCCAGGGTCCTGGGATTGACCCCATCGTCATCGTCGGGCTCCTTGCTCAGTGGGAAGCCTGCTTCTCCCTCTCCCACTCTCCCTGCCTGTATTGCCTCTCTCGCTGTCTCTCTGTCAAATAAATAAATAAAATCTTAAAACAAAACAAAAGCTGATTCTTTGGAAAAAAAAAACAAAACAAAATCAATAAGGTTCAAGCCAGATTAAGAGAAAAGGGGAGAAAACACAAATTACTAAAATCAGAATTAAACGAGGTGGGGCGCCTGGGTGGCTCAGTCAGTCAAACGCCTGACTCTTGGTTTTGGCTCAGGTCATGATCTCAAGGTCATCGGATACAGCCCCACATCAGGCTCCATGCTCAGCATGGAGTCTGCTTGGGAGTCTCTCTCTCTCCCCCTCTGCCCTTCCCATCCCTACTCTCTCTCTCTCTAAAGTAAGTAAATAATAAAAAAAGAAAAAAAAAGAAAAGATGAGGCACCTGGGTGGCTCAGTCACTAAGCGTCTGCCTTCAGCTCAGGTCATGATCCCAGTGTCCTGGGTTCGAGCTCCACATCAGGCTCCCCACTCAGCAGGAAGCCTGCTCCTCCCTCTCCCACTCCCCCTTGCTGGTGTTCCCTCTCTTGCTGTGTCTCTCTCTGTCAAATAATAAATTTTAAAAAAGAAAAAAAGAAAAGAACAAAACACCAAAGAGAACATAAGAAAAGAAAAAAAAAAGAAAGAAAGAAAGAGGGAACATCACTACAGATCCCATGGACGTTAAAAAAATAATACGGGAGGGCCACCTGGGTGGCTCAGTCAGTTAAGCCATCAATTCTTGATTTTGGTTCAGGTCATGATCTCAGGGTCATGAAAATAGCCCTGCATTGGGCTCTGTGCTGGGTGTGGAGCCTGCTTAAGAGTCTCTCCCTCTCGCTCTGCCCCTCCCCCCCTTAAAAAATGAATAAATTAAATTAAATTTAAAAATAATACAGGGATATTATAAACAAATCACTGCCCACAAATTTAAAAACCTCAATCAAATGGACTAATTCCTTGAAACACACAATCTACTAAAATGCACACAAGAAGAAAACAGATAATCCAAATAGCTATATATCTATTAAAGAAATTGAATCAGGGCACCTGGATGCCTCAATTGGTTGAGTGTCCGACTCCTGGTTTCAGCTCAGGTCATGATTTCAGAGTCATAGGATCAAGTCCTGTGTTGGGCTCCACGTTCAGTAGGGAGTCTGCTTTAAATTCTCTCTGCCCCACCCCCACCCACTCATAAGCACACTCTCTCTAAAATAAATATTTAAAAATTAAAAAAAAGAAGACATTGAATCAATAATAATCTTCCAAAACAGAAAGCACAGGCTCAGATAGGTTCACCTGTGAATTCTACCAAACATTTAAGTAAGAAATGATATGTATTCTCTACAGTCTGTTCCAGAGCATCAAAGCAGAAAGAATACTTCCTAACTCATTTTATGAAGCCTGCATTACCCTACTATCAAAACAAAAGACATATAAGAAAACTATAGACCAGTATCTCTTATGAACATAAATAAAAAAATCCTCAACAAAATATTAGCAAGTCAAATCCAACAATATATATAAAAAAATTATATGCCATGACCAAGTGGGATTTATCCTATTATGCAAGGCAGATTCAATGCACAAAAATCAATCAACATACTCCATCACATCAACAGTCTAAAGAAGAAGTATCATACAATTATGAGAAGATGCAGAAAAAGCATCTAACAAAATCCAATACCCATTCATGATAAAATCTCTTAGCAAAGGAGGAATAAAGATGAATTTCTTCAACTTGACATAGAACATCTACAAAAACCCTACAACTAACATCATATTTCATGGTGAGAAAGTCCAAGCTTTCCACCTAAGATGAGGACAAAGCAAAGATGTCTCACCACTACTTTTCAACATTGTACTGAAAAGTCCTAGCTAATGTAGAAGACAAGAAAAGGAAATAAAAGGTATACATATTGGGATGGTAGAAATAAAACTCTCCTTGTTCACAGATGATGTAGTCATGTAGAAAATTCAAAAGAATCAGCAAAAAGCTCCTGGAACTAATAAGCAATTATAGTAAGGTTGCAGGATACAAGATTAATATACAAAAGTCAATCACTTTTCTATATACCAGCAATGAATAAGTAGTATTTGAAATTAAAAACACTTTATCATTTACATAATCATATTCAAAAACAAAATTCTTGGGTATAAATCTAACAAAATATATACAAGATCCATATGAGGAAAACTACAAAATTCTCATAACAGATATTAAAGAACTAAATAAATGGAGAGATATTCCATGTTCTTGGGTAAGACTCCATATTGTTAAGATGTCAGTTCCTCTCAACTTGATCTATCCCCATCCCAATAAAAATCCCAGAAAAGTTATTTTGTGGATACTGAAAAACTGATTCTAAAGTTTATATGCAGGGACGCCTGGGTGGCTCAGTCAGTTAAGTGGCTACCTTCGGCTTAGGTCATGATCCCAGGATCCTGGGATCAAGTCCCACATTGGGCTCCCTGCTCAGCAGAGAGCCTGCTTCTCCCTCTCCTTCTGCCTGCCGCTCTGCCTACTTGTGCCCTCTATCTCTCTGTCAAATAAGTAAATAAAATCTTAAAAAATAAATAAATAAAGTTTATATGCAGAAGCAAACAACCTAGAATACTCAACACAATAATGAAGAACAAAGTCAGAAGACTGACACTACCCAACTTCAAAACTTACCATAAAGTCTACAGTAATCAAGATAGTGTGGTATTGGAGAAATAAGAGAGAAGGTGATGAATGGAACAGAATACAGGAAATAGAAATAGACCCACATAATATAGTCAACTGATTTTTGACATAGAAGAAAAAGCAATACAACGGAACTATCTTTTCAACATATGATGCTGGAAAAACTGGACATCCATATGCAAAAACAACTAATAACAGGCATAGACCTTACATCTTTTACAAAAATTAACTCAAATGGATTATAGACCTAAATGTAAAATGAAACTCCTGGAAGATAACATAGAAGAAAACCAGGTGCTTGGGTGGCTCAGTCAGTTACAGGTCTGCCTTCAGCTCGGGTCATGATCCCAGGGTCCTGGATCGAGCCCCACATTGGGCTCCCTGCTCTGCGGAGAGCCTGCTTCTCCCTTTCTCTCTGCTGCTCCCCCTGCTTGTTTCTCTCTCTCTGCCAAATAAATTTTAAAAATCTTAAAAAAAAAAACAAAATAAAAAACCACAGGAGAAAACCTAGTTGACCTTGAGTATGGGTGATGACTTTTCAGATAAAACACCAAAGGTATAATCCAGGAGAGAAATAAATGATAACTCGGACTTCATTAAAATTTAAAAATTCTGCTCTGAGAAAGACAATGTCAAGAGGATGAGATGACAAGCCAGACTGTGAGAAAACATCTGCACAACACATCTGGGGGTGGCTGGGTGGCTCAGTAGATTAAGCGTCTGACTCTTTTCAGCTCAGGTCAAGATCTCATGGGTTGTGAGACTGAGCCCTATGGCAGGCTCTGCGCTCAGGAGGAAGTCTCCCTGAAGATTCCCTCTTCCTCTTCCCTGCATGTGCGCTCTCTCTCTCTCTCTCTCTCTCAAATAAATAAATAAAACAAAACAAAACAAAAAGACATATCTGATAAAGGACTGTTACCCAAAGCATACAAAGAATTCTTAAAACTCAATAAGAAAAAGAATAATTAACAAGAACCTCACTCCACTGCTAGTGGGAATGCAAAATGATAGTTATTTTGGAAGACAGTTTGGCAGTTTCTTACAAAACTAAACATTCTTTTTTTAAGTAACCTCTATATCCAACATGGGGCTTGAATTCATGACCCCAAGAGTTGGATGCTCTAACAACTGAGCCAGCCAGGGACCCCTAAACTTACTCTTATCATAGCATCCAGCAACCATGCTCCTTGGTAGGTACCAAAAGGAACTGAAAACATGTCCTCACAAACACCTGCACGTGGATATTTACAGCACCTTTACTCATAACTGCCAAAAACTGGAAGTAACCAAGGAGTCCTTCAGTGGGTAAATGGATAAATAAACTGGTATATACGGACAATGGAGTATTATTCAGAGCTAAAAAGAAATGAGCTCTCAAGCAATGATGAAAAGACATCGAAGAAACTTAAATTCATTATTACTAAGTGAAAGAAGCCAACCTAACATACTGCAGTCTGACTCCAACTATAGGACATTCTAGAAAAGGCAACACTATGAAGACAGGAAAAAGATTAGTCGTTGCCAGGGGTTAGGAAGGAGGGTTGGATAAACACAGGATGTTTAAAGCACTGAAACAATTGTGTGTGATACTGTAATGGTGAATACATGTCATTTTACATTTGTTAAAACCCACAGAATGAGGTGCCCAGGTGGCTCAGTTGTTAAGCGTCTGCCTTTGGCTCAGGTCATGATCCCAGGGTCCTGGGATCCAGTCTGGCATCGGGTTCACTGTTCAGTGGGAAGCCTGCTTCACCCTCTCTCACTCCCCCTCCTTGTGTTCCCTCTCTCGCTGAGTCTCTCTCTGTCAAATAAATAAATAAATAAAATCTTAAAACAAAACAAAACAAAACAAAACCCATAGAATGCATAACACCAAGAGTGAACCCTAATGTAAACTACGGACTTTGTTAATGAGGTGCCAAGGTAGGTTCACTGACTGTAACAAATGTACCACTCTGGTTCAGGATGTTGATAATGAGGGAAGAAAGGGGTGGGTGGGACAAGGAATACATAGGAAATCTGTACTTTTTACTCCAAACTGCTCTGAAAAATAAAGTTTACTAGTATGAAAGATAGAATCACCATTTTTTTTTAAGGATCTTTATTTTTTTGACAGAGAAAGAGAGTGCACACAAGCAGGGAGAGCAGGGAGAGGGAGAAGCAGGCTCCCTGCTGACCAAGGAGCCTGACGTGGGGCTCGATCTCAAAACCCCAGAATTATAACCTGAGCCAAAGGCAGACGCTTAACCAACTGAGCCACCCAGGTGCCCCGAAAATCACCATTTAATTCAGAAAACAGGATGCCCTGAAATTTACCAAAGACCTGGGAAAACATTTGGTTCCTCAATATAGCCTGGAATAGTGGTTAGCTTATGCATTAATATGAAGAATAATAGCATATAATAGACCTCATGTTCAAAATCCCCCAAACTCAATATACTCAGGACTCATAGAGGCAAAATAAAAACAAGAGCTCAGAAATAAGACCACTGCAGTGCTCAAAAAACTCTAAAAGCTACCTGAAAAGAGGTATTCTGAATCTTTAAAAGGATATACCACTGGAACACGCACAGCAAACTAAAACAATTTGAATATATTTAATAGTAATATGGCATATTATACATCAGTTTCAATTAAGAATCTCAAAGAATCTCACAAGGCTTTTTGCTCTTTTTAATGAGACAGCTATGCTCAAGTCTTATCTTCATGTCCAAGTGATAAAGAATATGCATAACATGCAGTTCCCTGGTAGGTTGCAAATTCAACAGAAGTCAATATAGCTCAAAAAAATGTTGTTGGCCAGAAAAGTTCTTTAAAGTTTGAATACATTTATGTGAGACATACATTCTTTGGTCTGGCCTCTGTCCCAACATTCTTGCTTTCCTACAGCCAGTCCAATTCACTCATGTTTGTTATTTGCTTAATCCCAACAATAAGTTTGGTTTGAGGCCCCCTACCCTATATTGTTGTTTGTATAACTAAACTTACACTTTGATTCCTTTCATTTAAAATTTCCTTATGAAATTCTGTATCACATTCCAATTCACTTGTATTAGAAATAGGTATTTTCTCTTCTCTTTCAATTTTCCAGATTTGAGAGCTAGCACTTAATTAGCCATGCATGTATTTTCAGAATGATAACAAAAACGACTCTTGCAAAGAGATGGTGGTTCTTTAATGTTATTCCTAATCCACACTTAACTGCAAGACAGAATATATATCACTGATAGGTTTATAAAGGCCTACTGAAGCTTATGATAAAGGCCTCTGATCAAGTGTGAGGAACCATTCCTTTTTCTCACATTAACAGTTTTGCTCAAAATTGTTAATATTTGGCAGTATTTCTGACTAGCTGTTTCATCCTCTCATTAAACACATACACACGCTCATCTGCACACACTGAAAAATCTAACTCTACTTCAAGAATAAACATGTTATACAAAAAAAAAAGAATAAACGTGTTAAGATTTACATGCCTTATATGGATAAGCCAAGGTGATGCCGATGAATCTGAAGCTAGTATCAGAACTTTGTATGGAATAGGGAAAACTTTTTCCTTACACAACTAATGCTACAAACATACCTGAGAGAGGATACTAAGGGAAAAGTTAATACAAAATTTTCAAGTGATCATTCTCCGAGTGGTTATGCCCAAGCCATCTATTAATGATAAATTAAAAGTCTCTTTACCTGTCAGGACCTGAGTTCAGGCACTCTTGCAGAAGCTGGTGACAATACTAACCCCTGCACTGTGTAGGGAGGTGCACTCCTTGCACTGGGGCTTAAGTGCTAGTGATTTCACCAACCCTTGAAGTGCAGAACAGTAAAAAAACAGTTTTCAGCCGTTTTTCTTACTGAGTTCTCATTTTTTAAATATTACAAAGATCTCAATTACGTTTTAAAATAAGTTATTTCTGTTGAAAAGGCAGTGCCTTAGTTTAAAGAGACACATGCCAATAGGTCTTTCTGGGTCACTGCACAAACCACAAGACGGCTTTTTTTTTCATCAATTATAAACTTACACAAAGAAGCAACAATTTCGTGCCTTCAAAAGACTTTCTGATTTTACCATAAAGTACCAAGATTTAGTGGCTACACATATGTAACTCAGTCTTACAGAAGGCAATCATAAGTATTAATAGGTACTGTACTAAAGGAGATTAGCTGAGTTTAAAAATGGTACCTTTCCTATTGACTCAATTCTTCCCCTGCCAAACCATAACGCCTGGAAGGAGCTGGCAGTCATATTTACAACTACTAATTTCTAAGGAAACAACATGTTGTACTCTTCCATAAGGTAAAAATCAAGAAATGCTACTATGCCCAAGGATAAAATTACACTGTGTATGTATCTGTAAGGCCAAATCTGTTTCTGACTGAAACCTTAAAATGCCACATTAATATAATTTCCCATTCTCTTATACTCTAAAATTAGATGAGCTTACACATGACGCTAGGTTTTTCCCATTGCTACAGGAGAAATGAGTTGAAAAATATCCCTCAGCTAGTTTTGAAGAAAATACTTTATGTACCTAAAAGAGAGTAATGTTTTATCTGAATCTCTCTCCAAATCCCCTTCACTTCTATAAGCTTTCATTTCTCTTCTGACCCTCTTAGTCAGAACACAAACACTGCTATTCTGACTATTATGAGCTTGGCACCATTCAGTTATGCATACTCAAAGCATTTGAGTTCCCTGAATTCTTTCCTGGCATTTTAGTGGTGGAAGATAAAAACAAACCTGAGCTGAAACCATGCCAACTGGAGGGCGCGCATGTATTTTACTATCTCTTCCTATCTACAGTCGGCACCATTTTAAAACCCCATCAAATTTAAATGTTCTCAACCTACAACAAAGCAAGCTTGCCTTGATATGCTTGGCTAAAGAGCTTGTATTTTTCTTCACAGGTAAAGAAATTAAATAATCCCTCTTTCATTTAACTAAACAATTTTTTTTTTTTTTAAGATTTTATTTATTTATTTCACAGAGGGAGAGAGATCACAAGGAGGCAGAGAGGCAGGCAGAGAGAGAGAGGGGGAAGCAGGCTCCCCGCTGAGCAGGGAGCCCGATGCGGGCCTCGATCCCAGGACCCTGAGATCATGACCTGAGCCGAAAGCAGAGGCTTTAACCCACTGAGCCACCCAGGCGCCCTAACTAAACAATTTTTTTAATGTTGGCACTCACTCCAAGTCCATTTGAAGGATCTGTTCCTCTAACTTAAAATCACAGCAATTTGATCTCATTTACAAACAATTGAACAATAAGTACTTCTTGGCAATACTCTGCTCAACNAAGTTCTTCTTGGCAATACTCTGCTCAACAGCTTCTTTTTTTTTTTTTTTTTTTGGTCATTCTATGGACAAGATAATTTAAGAAAAATTCATGAAATAAATATAGCTCGGCCTTAAAATATTACTTGTATGCTTCTTTTCAGTGTGAAGGAGGGGAAAGAGCAATACAAAATGTAAACTAAAAAGTCAAATTTCTTACTTATTTGATAACAAATGAAAGATTTTCTTTTTCTTTCTTTCTTTCCTTCTTTCCTTCTTTCTTTCTTTCTTTCTTTCTTTCTTTCTTTCTTTCTTTCTTTCTTTCTTTCAGTAAGCTCTGCATGCTACGTGGGACTTGAACTCACAACCCTGAGATCAAGAGTTGCATGATCTACTAGCTGAGCCAGCCAGGTGCCCTGATAGCAAACAAAAAAATTTTCTAAGAGGAAGTCTCAGAGTAGTGGAGACTAATCAAAAAATCATTCTGTCAAAAGTTAAAAGCACTTCAGTTCCAATATTAATACACTTGTGAGTTCATGCCAAACATGACAACTTCTTAAAATGTAGCTTATGTGGGAATAAAATTTCAGGCCAAAACTGACTACTCAATTTAATCCTTGTTGCAATTACAAGGTCCAAAATAGTTCTCATTTTAAAGATGCTAATTGGGGCGCCTGGGTGGCTCAGTGGGTTAAAGCCTCTGCTTTCGGCTCAGGTCATGATCTCAGCGTCCTGGGATCGAGGCCCGCATCGGGCTCTCTGCTCAGCAGGGAGCCTGCTTCCTCCTCTCCCTGTCTCTCTGCCTCTCTGCCTACTTGTAATCTCTCTCTCTGTGTCAAATAAATAAATAAAATCTTTAAAAAAAAAAATAAATAAAAATAAAGATGCTAATTGAGTTCTCATGCATTCTATATGTTTCTTTTTAACATATTCTTACTCTGTAACTAACTTGGTCATCTAGCTTCTAACCTCCACATTCCATCTCATAGAGCAAATATTTTTCTCTCAATTAAGAGTAAGATTCATTATTCCAATTTTAATCTACTGTTCAAAAGGAAAAAAAAAACTTTACGAAAACCACATATGAACTAAGCCGCCTTGATAAACCAATCTTTCAGGTTCAAAGCATTTATTTTAAAAATAACTTCAGCTTTCGGCGCCTGGGTGACGCGGTCGATTGGGTGACTGACTCTTGGTTTCAGCTCAGGTTGTGGTCTCGGGTTGTGGGATCAAGCCCTGCATCGGGCTCTGCAGTCAGTGCAGAGTCTACTTGGGATTCTCTCTGCCCCTCCTGCTCATGCTCTCTCTCTCTCTAAAATAAATAAATAAATTTTAAAAATAAAGAAATAACTCTTCAGCTTTATATGCATGATATTATATTTGTTTTACATTTATGAAAATGTAATCTACCTAGGGTTACAAAATATGTTAATGTTTGAAGCAGAATTAGAATGTGGCATTTCCTTTATCTTACAGTACAGATGATTAAAATATTTCCCATGAACGTCTAAAAATGTTTCCTATTTCTAAAGTAACAAACACTGATATCTTAATCTGAAAATGTATATATCACCACTTACACATCATACACACAGAGAGACAGCAAATTAAATGGAAAACAGCTCTTACCTTCATCTCCCTCTGGTGCATATGAAGCTGTAATAATGTCAATATCAGCACAATTCATCACAATCTGATTGGTTGCCTGCCTCACCTAAAGGCAAAAGAAAAACCAGCAGTGTCAGAAATAGCCAAGATTAGTAACATGTACATCTTCATCTTGGCCTAATGTATGTCGCGGGGAATTTTTTTAAATCCAGACATCACTAAAACCTAGACTGAGTATTTATACCTCCACAGTAAAAATAAATGAGTAGTTTTAAGTAATCTAAGGCAATTCACATTTTCCAAATTATATTAAAAGCAACAATAAACACGTATTTTACAGTATTTAAACACCTGACCAATGAGGTAAATAAAAGCATTTTTTCCTACTTAAACTTTTATTTAAAACAATTAAAACTTTTAAAATTAAAATTAATTAGGAAACATTTCTCATATGTTGCAATTAATTATGTATTTCAACCTACACATCAAACCCATCATAAGACCTTCTTTAAGGATAGAGGAAGAAAAGTGGTATCATAAACCATGTCAAAACTTCGTAAGACACTCTTTAAATTTTTTCTCTTACCAAAGTAACATTTTGGATATAACAGACACTAATGACTCACCACCAAGATTAAATTAACTTTTTAAAATTTTGTCCTACTTGCTTCAGATTCCCCCAAATAAAATACAGATATAACGAAAGCCCCACCCTCTCTTCCATGGAGATAAGCACTCTCCTAAGGCTAATGTAGCTCTTTCTCATGTATGTATAGTACTTCTGCTACATATACAAAGATCAGTAAACAATATTTTTAATTTTATACAAATAGTATCACCTTTGCACCTGCTCTTTTCATTTAACATTGTTTCTGACATGGGTAAATGCAGACAGATAGAGATCTAATTCATTAATTTTAACTCCTACAGAGTAGTATTCCATTCTATAAATAAACCACAGTTATTTATCCATTTCCTTCCTAAAGGAAGTTAGACTATTTCCACTTTTTTGTTATTTAAAATAGTACAATAATAAATATCTTGGTCTATGTTTTCTTATGCACATTTTTCTTTACCAAGAATATCCCAATTATGCTTTAGAGTAGTTTCAATTAATGCTCCTATGAGCAAAGAGTAAAGAAATACCATGTTCATCATCCTCTAAAAAACTTAAAAATTTCTGACAATCTGATGGGTATTAAATGGTATTCCACCATTGCTTTAATTAGAATTTTCCTGATTAATAGTAGCGCTGGTTAAGCATCTTCTCTATTTAGTTTCTTTCTTCCTTTTTTTTGGTCATTACTTTCTCCCTGCAAATTGTTCATCTATAACCCTTGCCCTCTTTTCAATTTGGTTGTAGACTTGGTTTTATATACTTCCTGCATTTAAACAGAACCTCAAATTCATTTTCAGACCATTCATTTGAATGGTCTAAATTTAAAAAAACAAAAATACTGGGGCTCCTGGGTGGCTCATTCAGTTATTGGTTTCATTAGTTTCAGCTCAGGTCATGATCTCATGGTTGTGAGATGGAGCCCTACATGGGGCTCCTCTACTCAAGGTGGAGTGGGCTTCAGATCTTCTCCCTCCTCACATCTCCTCTCCCTCCCCTCCTCTCTTCTCCCTCCCTCTCACCCCCTCCTTGCTCACACACAAGCCTGCTCTCTTTCCCTCTCTCTCTCTCTCAAATAAACAAATAAATAAAATCTAAAAATAAAATAAAATACCAAAAGTACAGATGCCCTAAATCACAAATAAATGTCTGTAGAGGTCAGCCAAGCAGGTGAGTAGAGTAAGCCAGATGAAGGCTATGCATAAAGGAATGGGAGGTAGCCATTTCTTGGAGCTAACCAATTACTGCTATATTGAAAAGCAGACTCAGTATTGACAGATCTTCCAATTACAAAACAAAAAACAAAAGACAAAAAAACAAAAACAAAAACAAAAAACCACAGAGGCTCCTGGCTGGCTCTGTTGGTAGTGCACATGCAACTCTTGATCTCTGGGTCTGAGTTGAGCCCCACAGTGGACAGAGAGATTATTAAAAAAAAAAAAAAAAAGCCACAAATTCAGATTTCATGTGCAATCTCCCAAATTGTAATTGATGGCAACTAATACAAAATTTGCAAAAACACTATGTAGTCCAAACAAAACTCACGGGTAGGTCAACAGTGCCTCAAGATCACTAACAGACCACAGAACTAGGTAAGCACACAGGAGTAATATAACGTCTGTATGAAAAAGCTATACTAAAGAGTAATCATTTTATTAATAACCAATAAATAAACATGATTAATCTCAAACTAAAATCACCTGACCTAAATTACAGATATAAATTAATAAGCCTGTAACAGACTGTCAAAATCACTAACACATATTTGGCTTATTAAAAAAAAAATCCTTTTCAGGGGCTTGGCTAGGTCAGTTGGTAGAGCATGACTCTTGACCTTGGGGACATGAGTTCGAGCCCCACGCTGGGTGTAGAGCTTAGTGCTTGCTTTGGCAGCACATATACTAAAACTGGGTGTAGAGCTTAGTTTAGGGGAAAAAAAATCCTTTTTCATAAATCTGTTTCTTAACACAAATGTCATTTTTTAAATTTTTTTTATCTTTTTTTATTCTTTGCCCAAGGGGTACATGTCTGTGAATCATCAGGCTTACATCTTTCACAGCATTCACCAAAGCACAAACCCTCCCCAATGTCCATAACCCATCCACCCTATCCCTACCCTCCCACCCCCCCAGTAACCCTCACACACAAATGTCATTTAATGAACTTTAAAAAAAAAATTTTTTTTTAAGTGGCAGGAACACCTGGATGGCTCAGTTGGTAGAGCATGAAACTCTTGATCCTGGGATTGTGAGTTCCAGCCCCATATTGGGCACAGAGATTACTTAAAAATACAATCTTTAAATTCAATAAATAAATAAATAAATAAACAAACAAACAAAAATAATTTTGTAAGTGGTAATATTCCTTCACACCGTTTATTTCATCAGGAACATTCCTAAACAGCAATAAAACTTTTCTGTCCAGTGTAAGCCTGATGATTCACAGACCTGTACCCCTGGGGCAAATAATAATAAAAAACAAAACAAAGAAAGCAAAACTTTTCTGTCCCAACTGCCCATTTATAGCACTACATTTGAACAAACAAACAAACAAGCAAAAAAAGACCCCTTTGCCTATTTATAAATTCACTTTTAAAAAATTCAGCAACACAGAGAAATGAAGCACTTAATAAGGCTGAAGGCTGAGGTGGAGTGCAGGGAGGTGTCTCCAAAAAGTAAAATCAATAAAAACCTTCCAGAGTTTGAAGTTTATGCCAACAGGATAATAACAGTAGTTCAGTTACACATCTTCATCTTTATCTAGGCAACCATATTTTTACCCAACAACATCTACAGTGAATTTAATGGTAACCAAGCAGTTAATCTACCAATGTCAAGAAAGCTGTACAATGCTACATATGCCAATTGACATTCACCTCACTACTACTGTAACATTCTGAGGGAAAGAGTTTGCATACTTTGGAAAGGCACAGTCCACAACATCCATTTACAAGTACATTCTAATTCCTCCTGTGTTTAGGGAAAACCCACCTGTTTATACTACTGAATTAAGCTGCTTGTTGAATAGCTACTAATTTTTTTTTTCAAGATGCTGCCATTTCTGGAAGGGTGGGAAGGAAGAACCAAAGGAACAAAAATACTTAGTAATAGAATGCTGCTCAAATTTTAAAAATCTGACAGTATATTCTGCCTCATTTTAGACATGCACTTTAAACAGGATAGAAGTGTTTGTTTTAGTCTTTAGTACCTGATTCACAGTAATCAGTTAATAGCTATTATCATTAAGACACACACAGAGGGGCATGTGGCTACCTCAGTCGGTAGAGCATGCAACTCTTAATCTCAGGGTTGTGAGTTCAAGCCCCACACTGGGCAGAATTTACTTTAAAAAAAAAAAGACATACACAGAGACCAAGATTAAATGTGCTGTAATCATAAAGATGTTCCTCTGAATATCATCTAACGGCATTCACCTAAGAGTTTATAAAGTGTCTATCAGAATGATATAAAATTTAAAAACTATGTGCTATATTATATAGTACTTTGGAAATCAGCATACACGTACAGATTTAAAATACCTGCATGGACTTAAGTACTTCAGTACCACACTGTAACACTGCTCTTTTTTGTTTTCCCCACAATAGCACTGACCTGATGATTCAGTACATGATTTCTCACATATTAACATCATCATTACTGGTGTGTTCCACTACCAAAAATACATGTAATGATTCAAAGGAATGTCAGTATTAAGATCATCACAGTATGCAAGCTTAAAATAGAAGCAAAATGTTAAAGTTGGCATATATATTGCGTGGATTAAAGCTCACTTTCAACTTCTCCATTTGATGTTACTAAAGAATGGAACAACAGTGTTTCCTTTCCTTGTTTCAAACCCAGGGTTAAGTCCTCTTAGAGCCCCATACAGACTGCACTTCAACTCAACCAAACACCAAGTAACGGCTCTACTGAAGAGGCAGCTTGACCACTGGTAACAATTTTACAATGGAAGTTTCCTATGAGTTAGGAAGGCAGCAGTATGAGATTTTTTTTTTTCCTGAATGAGTCTTTATTATGATCACTCAAAAATACATCTTATAGGTACTATAAGACCCAAGAGGCTTTTCTCTGATTGTCAAACCCCTCAGATTTTAGTAAAAGGAAACCTCCAGTGTGACAACTCCAAATACCAGTCTGAAGCCTGAGTCATTTTGCCTTACAAGCAATTTCATCGTTAAAATTTTGTAATAATTGTTGCCTTTGTGGAATAGGGCTGTAGTTTCTAAAGACAATAAGGAGCAAATAATTTGTAAACACAAACTGAGCCAAGTTTTTTAACAAAAAGGACACTGAAAAGAGCAAGTAGCAGAAAGTCAAACATAGTACCCCAAATGCAAAAATTTTAAACATACATAACATTGCTATTTATTGTTTCTGGCTACTTACATATGCAATAAAACTTTAAAACTACATATAAGCATAATACTCACCTACCTAGAGAGAAGTTACCTCTGGGAGTGGGGGTAGGAAGAGATGGAAATGGACTTTAGTGGTATCTGTAACATTTTATTTGCCAAAAAAACATCAGGCACAGTCTGAAGCAAATGGGGGAAAACGTTAATATCTGCTAAATCTGTATGGTGGGTTATTTTTCTGTATTTCTAAAATATTTCCTAATTTAAAGTAAAATTTTAAAGTGATTACAAGTGGCTAAATAAACTAAGAGCTACATACTTAAATGATGTTCAAAACTGTATCTCCAAAATCTGGAGAACTAATCTCAGTTAACAAGAGAGCTATCAGAAGACTCAGTCCTTTGCCACTGACTCACACACAGATTAGAGTAAGATCTACCTTATAATAGGAACAGGCTCATTTATGTAGCAAAGTTCAGAGAAGTTTCATAATTTACGACTCAAGATCACAATTTGTCCAGGTTGTATTGTTGGAGAGTATTATCCAGAACCAGGAAGTTAAAAAAAAAAAAGAGCCTGTTTAAAAGCCAGAATAGATGATACAAAGTCCATACAATAAAGCTAATTCCCTTCACTCCGAAGGGAGTCCATCAAATCCCCACTTAGAAATTTCTTTTTAAGGTCACACAAACTTTTTTCTGGTTACTTAGACCTCTTCAGATCAAGTTCAATAAGATAGAAGAGGGAATAAACTGCACAACAGGCAGCAACAAAGCACAGAAAGCAGCAAGAATAACCTAACAGTAAGAAAAACAAACAAATATGAAACTAACAAATTATAGCGCATAGTTTTGGGTAATCTGTGGTTATAGGCATCAATGACAGATGTTCAGAATGATGTTCAGTATTTTAAAAAAGAAAAGAAACAAGCCTAGATTATAAGGAACTAGAATTTTAAAAAAATAATACATTTTTGGAATATTTCCATCCAAATCAATAAATATCTTTTGAAGTCGAAGGGCCTCAAAGGGTAAGCTTTAATTATCTGGAAAATTCACTGCAAAATTCATTGCCAGATGATAGTAGATAAAGCTTAACATATAAAAGTTTCTTATATTGAGGTGTTTCCTCAAACATACATTTCAAGAAACAAGAGAAGAACTGAACAAGTTCAATTTCTTATCACCAATCTTTCAAATTTAATTTCTTAAGACCATTTAGTGATCTAGCATAACACTGTACAAATTATTAATTTTATCACTTCTTTAAGAAATAAAAAAACAACTAAAATGACTACATAGAAAATATGCAAGGAGCATCTGGGTGGCTCAGTCAGTTAAGCACTGACTCTTGATTTTGGCTCAAGTCGTGATCTTGGGGTAAGGGGATTGACTCCATGTAGGGCTCCACACTCAGTGCAGAAATCTGCTCGTTTCCCTCTCCCTCTCCCTCTAATCTTGCACACTTACACTCCCCACTCTCCAATAAATAAACCAATCTTAAAAAAAAAAAAAGAAGATACGCAAAATTTGGGCAGAAAATTCCATAACACAGGCTTGACAATAACATCCATTTAGGTGCCAAGTTTTAGCCTGCCAAACAAACTACTATATCTGTAACTCTCCTCCATGTGCCAATTTAGTCATCACCAACATGAATATTTTGTTGGCAAAGGCCAGGGATTGTCTACTATATCCTGACTTCTGGCCTTGAAGGATGAAGTTAATTTCTTTGGCACAGGTTAAATATTTCCATAAGAGAAAGCCCAATTACTGTATAAACCACAATACACTCATAACAAGGCATTGTAGCCACTCGCATAAACATCTTATCTATTTTTTAATTAATTATCCACAAAGCAAGAGAGTCAGAATTCAAAATAGCTACAAAAACCCATTGCTCTCAAATAGCCTGATGTAAGGGGGGGGTTGAAGGGGAGGGGTGACAATGTCCCAATTCTCTAGGCCCATGGTAACACTCTTGCAAAACCTGCTGACCTAGACCACACACACTTATGTAAAAGACAACTACTTATAAAGTCAGTGCACACTGACTAATTTCTTCACCTTCCCCAGGAGTCCACACCCCAGACCAGGTTAAAAATCCACTAAGTTTCTAATATGTAACCTGTACAAATACTCTGGGCTTATCATAAAATTTTGCAACTCAAGCAACCAAGCAACTTGTATACTTTATGTAATATGATTCCAACTGTTAGGAAACTGACCCAATACCAGTTATAAATCTAGATTTCTAGAGATACAATCTTGTCCACATTTTTAGATTTCTACAGTAAGATACCTTCTGATGCCATAATTTAGACTTACTGCTCCAATCCATAGATCTCAAAAACATGAAAATATGCTTTTTTACTACTAATGTTTACTTTTCACCAACATGAACTCCTTTATTCTTCCAAAGGTGGCAATGTGTACAATTAAAAAGTCCAATCATTCTTTAATAAAACCTGTTAGAATTCACTCTACTATCATCTTTCATTTGTGTTGCCACCTAGCCTGAAAAGAATTTCTGAAAAGAACTGCTCTGAAAAGCTCCTGTTACTAAAAAAGACTTATTTCCTTATACCAAATTAACAACTCCCTGTTAATAAATAGTACATTACCATGTGCTCCCTCAATGACCCAAAGCAGCCTTCCACATTTTCCTCATCACTTTGGAAAATCAAGGAGAAAAGGGGTAAGGAGAAGCCTATCACTGCATCCTGCTCTGACTTAACACTTAAATAAAATTGTTACTTCCTAGTAATCACTTAAAAATCTTTATTGGCAATTCTTTTCTGAAAATTTTCCCTAAATAGATATCTCTCAAAATTACGAACCGGTGACACCAACTAATGAGGTAAAGAAATAAATGATTTTTTTACATTTTAGTCTTTTCACATAATGCGAACTCATTCATCATAGGTCCTTCTTCCCGAAGGTTTGCCAAGTCACAAGACACACTACTGTTTACAATCCCTCCCATCTGCCCCCTGCCAATATATATCAAACACTCTAGTCACTTGGCTTAAACAAACAGTCTCCCAAATAACCCTCTCAAATCCTAATTTAGACTGAAGATACACTCATTCTGATTCATATTCTTAATGGAAAATTTTTAAATCACTTGACTTTCCAAGGGTTAAGTTTTGCCTTTTGATGCAGCCAGACCCTAGGGCCCTCCTGTTTTCACAGAAGCACTCCATATATGACAGTATACTTTCTAATTCTACACTTTCAGACATATTTTCAATCTGAGTACTCAGCTTTCAAAGACAACTTCAAACTTTCAATTCATTCCAACACTATACATTTCTTTCGTTTCACTGCTATATCCACCCTGTTCTTTTAAGGTTGAGGCCTACTGGTTTTTCCTCTCTGACTGCAGTAGAAAAAGAAATGAAACAGAATATGTTTACCATTATTCTCTTTAAAAATAACTACTAAATAATTCCCATTTTTCATCACAGACTTCACATAATACACCATATAACATGGTATGTCACAAATGTCTATTGTTTGGGTCTTCTGTAGGGCATCAGTACTAACAGTCTCCAAAATCAAACAATACTTCAGATAATGTTGGGGGGGGGAGCATGATTCACCAAAAACTGCAATGAAGAGTAATGGAATATTTTCAACAGTGGTATGCTAAAACTAGCAGCTTCTTTCAGAGAAGAGTGCAGAGTACTGCTAAGCAACCATCGCTGTAACAATAAATCCACCTGCTTCACAGGCTGCAAAGCTATCGGAAGAGGGGAGGAAAAGCGGAGATGGGGTCCTCCTTCAGCTTGTCTAGAGGTTAGGAGAGAACAAAGTCACTGCTGCACTGTCACTAGAGGGGAAGGGAGAGGGGGGAGGGGGCGGATCATCTTGGAAACCCAGCCCCTGGGCCGAAGCAGGCGGGGAGAACTCAGCAAGGCTGCCTGGGATTAGCATTCTCCTTCTCACCCTGTCCCCCCTTCTAGAATGTCCCCTCCTCGCTAACGCGCGGCGGCCGGAGTCCCAGATGACCGCCCCCTTCCAATGTGTCCTCCGTGGGGCGTAGGGAGAACCAGAGAAAAGAACTGAGTCAGGAGGTTGAGACAAGAGCGTGGACTCCGGTGACCCCTCTGGCCTCCCCCAACAGCCTCCAGCCTCGCCCAGAACACTACAAGCCCGGAAGGGCCGGGGGTCGGGGAGGGGAAGCCCCGCACAGGTGTGCTCGCCAGGACCGGGGGGGGGGGGCCCNNNNAGCCCGATGCGGGCCTCGATCCCAGGACCCTGAGATCATGACCTGAGCCGAAAGCAGAGGCTTTAACCCACTGAGCCACCCAGGCGCCCTAACTAAACAATTTTTTTAATGTTGGCACTCACTCCAAGTCCATTTGAAGGATCTGTTCCTCTAACTTAAAATCACAGCAATTTGATCTCATTTACAAACAATTGAACAATAAGTACTTCTTGGCAATACTCTGCTCAACAGCTACTTTTTTTTTTTTTTTTTTGGTCATTCTANNNNGGGCGCGCCCCCGCCGGTGTGCGCGCGCGCGCCGAGGCAGGGGGCGGAGCGGTGAGGGCGCGGCCGGCTGGGCAAGAGGGTGCGGGGTCGCGGGCGCGTGCTGGGGGCGGGAGGCGGCTCCCTGCGCTGCACCTGTCGGCGCCGCTGGGGAGAGCCGGCTCGGGGCGAACCGGAAGGAATCCAGAAGGGTTTGAGAAGCGGAGGGAAGGCGTGTGAGGACCCCCTCCCACCCCCAGCTGTATTTGGAAGTTGAAGCCTGTGCAATTAGCCGGTACAAGTCAGGGTAAAATGTTAAAACATCAATTCAGAGCAAAACCCCAGACGGGATTTTTACCTCCAGATCAGCAGAAAGCCCTGACTGGAGGCACTTTGGCAGTAATTATTCCTATTTTAAGTAGCAACTTCAAGAGATGGTTATGAAAAAATTTGTCAGAAAACCTTTAGTAATCCAGGTTACTTAAACCAATGCGATCTGGACCTTTGAGGGAGTGATTTCAGAAGTTAGGAAGATTTTTGTTTCCATAATTTAATGTTCAAAATAAGGTGTGTTTCACCTTTTTCCCGTTTCACCTTTATTTCTGCTTTTTTGAACTAAAAGACTTTTACCAATTATGGCCTCTTTAAACTAGCTGCAGTTCTGTCAGTTCTGTAGCTATCTCACAAATTGAGGTTATATATATTTTAACATAAATATATACTAATTATATATAAATATGTATTACATATTTATATTTAAGTGTCAAGGGCAAGAGATTTATCCATAATCCCCATATTCCTTTGTAGAACCTTCTCATATAGAACCTCTGAATTTCCAAAACTCAATGCTGAATGATATACTGGACCAGCACTTGCACTTATTACACTTATTACAATAGAAATGTAATCGAGCCAACTAACTAACTTTAAATTTTCTAGTAAAACATTAAAAAGGGGAAATAAGTGAAATTGGTACATCGTATTTAACATAACACATCCAAACTATCATTTCCACATGCAATCAAATGAAAAAATAATGAGATTTTTTTTTCTGTACTGAGGCTCTGAAATCCAGTGTGTATTTTACATTCATAGCACATCTCAATTCTGACTAGCCACATTTCTGGTGCTCAGTTGCCCTGTGAGACCAGAGGCTGTTGTCTTGGACACTGGGCCTCCCGTCTAGTCTTCTGAATCCAGCATACCTTTTAGGACACACTGAACAACTGCAATCCTTTCAAACTATGATGTGAGGTGGGGCCCTTGGTTACATGCAGGCATCTCTATGACCACTTCTAGGTCATAGAAATAATAATAAGGATTTTAATAATGTGTTGATAAAATTAATATTTGAATAATAATGTATTGAGTGCTTACTAAACACTTCATATTTTAATTCATTTAATCCTTTGAACAGCTCCTTTAGGTGGACACCATTATTCCCATTTTACAGATGAGAAAACAGGCACACATAAATTCAGTGACTTGTCCAAGATCAGACAGCTAATAAATGGCAGAGCTGGAATCAGGACCCGGCCTTTTTTTTTTTTCCCTCTCCAGAAAAATTTTGCAACAGATTCCCTATTTTTCTAACTCTTAGTTTTGTTTTATTCCAGTCCATCTGTAGCTGAGCCTCTTACAGAGTTATTCTCATTATGCCAGCACCCAGAAGGCTCCGTCTTGTCAGTTAAAGCATATTTGATTTATAACCATTTAAGGCACTCCGCAAACTGTCCTTAGACATGTTTTTCTTACCCTTTAACATAGATTCTCCAGTCTTAGCAAGTTGACCTGTTTACCATTTGACCCTTACTGTTTGCTCATTTTCTCTTCTCTGCTGTTGTCATGCATTATTGCTGGAACGACCTCCTTATCCTCTTGGCCACATCCATGCCCCTCCCTTCAAAACTCACCTTTCCCAGAAAGTCCTCATTGACTAACTCCACTCAACTCTAACCCTTTCCTGTCAGCTTCCAAGTACTGGTTTTTGCTGATTTTTTTGTACTTGTTCTGTAATTACACTTTTTAAAAAAAAGATTTTATTTATTTGTTTGAGAGAGAGAGCACAACCAGGGGAAGTGGAAGGCAGAAGGAGAGGGAAGAGCTGGCTCCCCACTGAGCGGGGATCCCCACGTAGAGCTTGATCCCAGGACCCTGGGATCACGACCTGAGCCACAGGCAGACACTTAGCTGGCAGAGCCACCCAGGCACCCCACTGTAATTATACTTTTAATTTGTTTTATATGGATATCTTTTCAAGATGTACTTCTAATTCCTTTATAACTGTCAGAACTATGCCCTGAACAAAGTACATCTCAATTGTTATTGACCCAACAAACCGATTGACCAAGAGAATATTTTACCCGGTCTGTAGCCTTTCCTTTATGTACAAGGTGTGTGTCCCACAGAGAAATTATGTGAACCTAAGACTAGGGGTAACCTTTTTTTTTTTTTAAATAAAATCACAGAAATGATTTAAAAAACAAAAAGAAAAGCTAGGGGCACCTGCCTGACTCAGTCAATAGAGCACATGACTCTTAATCTCAGGGTTGTGAGTTCAAGCCCCTGCCTTGCTCAAGGAGCCTACTTTAAAAAAGCAAAAACAATCACCAAGGCCATAGACTTCATAACAGCAGTAGATGTCACCCTGCTGAGGAAAAAAAGAGAGAACTTAACTTGACCGTATCCCTAGTCCCGTGACCCAGGATGTTCCAATGCAGCAAGTCAGGAATGAACCTAAACCTATTACCTATGAATTGGGATTGGGGAATGAAAGGCCGTACATACAGTTCTCATATATAAGACTGGTTAACCATCAAATATGCTCCAGGCAGTCTTCTCTGGAATAACTGAAATGAAGAACACAAGTTCTCTTGGAAATTCATTTCCTTCCACGGTGCTTCAAAAGGAGTTGGTGGGGGGAGGGGGCATGCAGTGTGCAGCTGGGTGGCACAGTCATTTAAGGACTGGCTCAGGTCATGATCTCAGGGTCATGAGATCGAGCCCCAGGTCGGCTTGGAGTCTGCTTGAGAGATTATCCCTCTGCTCCTCCCCTGTGTGAGCATGCATACATGCTCGCTCGCTGGCTCTCTCTCAAATAAATAAGTCTTTAAAATAAAAAAGGAATGGGGTGGATTGAGTAATGTCTCAAGGTCATTAGTCTTCTAACCGATTTCTAGGTTTCGCTGTTTCACGAAGGCCTTGAAAATCTAAATTAAAAATCCTATGCAAATTGCATACTTCAATAAAGTTAAGACAGAAAACACTAATTAAAGTCATTCTAGGGGCACCTGGCTGGCTCATTCGGTAGAGCATGTGACTCTTGATCTCAGGGTCATGAGCTGGAGCCCCACACTGGGTGTAGAGATTACTTAAATAAATAAATCGTTAAAAAATAAATAAAGTCATTCTAATCTTAGGCCCTTTTGTTTTTAGTTTTTAGGCACTAACTAGTCTGAGAGTCTGAGGACACAGTCCCAATCTTACCGTTGACTTTATCTATGGCCTAGAGCAAGTCTTATAATTTCCTTGCTGCGCTCTCCCCATTTGCAAATCAGTTAAGTGCATAATGCACGCTTTCCTCAAAGAAGAAAAATTATGTGACCTGTGGTTTAGGAATTTCTAAAAGAAGCCTCTCATGTTCTTAGTGTCAAAATGGGCTTCATAGCAGGAGTGCTAGCTAAAGAATTGGAGTAAAGGATATGTAGAACAAATGTAAATCGTTGAAAGAGATGTTTTGAAGCAAAGAGAATATAAAGGAATTGGGACAGGATGCCAAAATATTCAGGGAGAAGGGAAACACATCCTGGCTGTGGAACATTGAAAGAGGAAGAGAAAGATACGGAAGAATTTGGGAGACCATTACAAAACCCACCATATTAGATCAAAACTAAGCATAACTATCAATCTATAGCCTCCCTGACTTAGAAATTATGATGGCCTTCAATGTCAATTTCAAGCATGGAAATAATAACTGTAATTTCACTAATGTGAGTCTTACCTGTAGACGATAGTGAGGGGGTTCCAAAAACCAGGGACACAAAAAGTTAGAAAGCAATCCAGAGGAGGCTGATGCCATGAGATCCCAGCTTTGACTCTTTGTAACTTAAAATGGCTGTTGGAATGACTGTTGGAAAAGTGGGGAGTAGATGGAATGTTGCGTACCCATCCTGTATTTTCCATGAAGGGAAAGCAGATTAATTCCATATGCTTTAAAATATACTATACTACACAAAATGTATACGATACTGATAGATACTATATCTAACAGGTGATGTGTGTGTGTGTCTGCATATGTATCTAAATACAGCTGACCCTTGAACAATGCAGGGATTGAGGCCCAGACCCCTGTGAGTTATGAGTCTGCATGTAACTTTCAACTCCTCCCAAACTTAACGACTAACAGCCTACTATTGGCTGGAAGCCTTACTGATACCAAAGTCGGTTAACATGTATTTTGCATGTTGTGTATATTACATACTATAGCATTACACTAAAGCTAGAGAAAAGAAAATGTTAAGAAAATCATAAGGAAGAGAAAATACACTTAACAGTATTTAATTTATTGGAAAAAAAAACCCATGTATAAGTGTACCCACACAGTTCAAACCTGTGTTGTTCAACGCTCAACGATATATATATCCGAGGGTAGCAACAGGACATTATGTCCATCCAAATATGGCCCCCCAAAAAGGTCCTCTGAATCCGAAAGAGTTCTATTTCTCTTGGTATCTTTCCATCAGGAAGTTGAAAAGTCATACATTTCCACCTGCCTTACTTCTTTCCTAGCTCCTCCCAGCCTTCTTTTTTTTTTTTTTTTTTGGTACTTCTACTTCCTTTTGCCCAAGACTACTCCAGGATTAATTACCAATCCCAAATGACTGACAGACAACTACATGACTAAACCCAAGCCCTTTGTTGGCGGTCTTCATATTGAGATGAGCCTCTTTGGCCATGTACTCTCAGGAAGGGTTAGCTGCCAGTCCAGCAGGCATATGAGTTAGTCAAACCGACACCCTCTGCCGCAGGCAAGAATGCATATGTCTGTGACTGATGCGTGGGTCTCTGGAATGCTGCAACAACATTTCTCATAGAATCCCAAGTCTTTAAAGGTTAGAGTGTTCTGGAACTGGCACACTGGCATTGACTTAACAATGTCGTTGCCTTGACTTCATATCTAGAAAAATAAGTGAGGGCTCAGGTTGCATGAGACCAGTGGAATAGCCAAGAGCATTAGAAGTCTCAGCAGCCTGGCATTAGTCAACCTCAGTTTCTCCACCCTTGGCTCTATTTCTGTTTGCTTTTCAAATCCCTGACAAAACGAATGTACGTCAGGTTTGGTCCTCACTCAATACCTGATGCCATGCCTATGAAAGAGATTAATAATCTCAACCTCTGTCCAACCCTAAATTAAGGGTGGGGTGAAGGAAAGAGACCCAAGACATTAAGACCTGCCAATCCGGTGGAATCACATCTTCTGGAGTGAGATTTTATGAGAGTGATTTGCCTTGGAGTTTTAGCCACGTATCTTAAATGAGTGAGGATGAAAAAAAATCTTCTGCTGCCAGCCTTCCTACAGAATTTGTATAGGAACCAAGATTAATAAACTCTTAAGAAATGTAAGGAGAGCTAGAAATTGGCTTGTGGCCTGCTTCTGCACAGGACTGAACTGAAAGTCATCTTGTCCCCAATAAATGAGGAGTGCCAGAGAAACCGTAAGGCATGCATCTAAGCCTCTTCCATTTTCAGATATTCTGTATTTTCTGGGAAAATAGTCTCAGTGTGGAGACTAGCCTTTGGGATATGGTGCCTTATTTTTCTCTCTCTCAAATGAAATCTATATGGTGACATCTCTGTATTGTGCATTGACTCAGGAAGAAGCCAAAGAGACACAAAGCAATTCAAACTGCTCATATTCTTTCATCCTGGGAAGCCATACCAGCAGATTTCTAGATATGATCTATTTTAGCTCAAAGTGCGATCACGCTGTATAAAATATACATTCACTGAGAATGAGGCATAGCGCAGATACCCTAGGGACCTGACATCAAGAATTAGGGCAGGCCAAAAAAAAAAAAAAAAAAGACAAAACCCTTTAGGCAACAAGGCACAATTCAAACATTCAAGAGAGATTTATATTTTTCCTGCCCCAAACATCCATTAACTATAAAGTGGAGACCACAGTTTTAGGAATTCTGCATCAGGAAACCCTGAACTCTTGCTGTGCCCTCTCCTGATGTGTCTTAGTGACAAGAGATGCCAAAATACGACATCTTTGCTTAGCCCTATGTACTTTTGCTAAAATGATTGATGACTGTCTTATGTCAATTTAGGAGGACATCCTATATGGAGGGGCAGTAACAGGATCAAAGGAAATGAGAAGGTGCATGGCAGAAAAACAAGTCACTATCTCACAGAAAGCACTGTTCTTACTGTCTGAGGGGGTAAATCATTTTCCTTAATATATGAGCCCCTTTTAATTTTTTTCCAGGGATTAGAATACTGTGGGTTCCAGCTGGGCCAGATTGAGGCTTGAGGTTTACAAATTACTTGTTCTGAAAGCAGGCACAAGTTTCATTCTCCTAAACAAGGAAATAAAATGGTAAAATCTTTAAGACTTTTGTTTTCCATAGCTTCTCCCCCTTCATGGTAAAGGGACAGAGAAGCCCAGTAAACCAGGTTACGAACACTAGGATTCGAACTTAAATTTTAAGGATAGGCAAAGTAAGTTAGAGATGAGCTCCTTTTTGCTCTGTTCTTTTTTTAATTATTGGTAGAGTGGGCCTCAAATAAAAGAGGCTCAGAAATTGGCACAGGACAGAGATAGGTGCAGTAGTATTTGCCTAAGATTAACTGCAAAGCTGTGATTTTAGAGCCACAGCGAGAAGCATTTCTGACTGTCGGTCCGGTCTCCTTGCCAAATATCCTAGCCATCGTGGGTATCTGTCAGAGGACAAGTGTTGAAATATTAGGGAGATCACAGGTCCTAGATTTACAGGACAGGCCTGATTTCACATATTCTCTGATGTTGTTATAGCCATGTAACTGTCCTAGAAATCCCAATATTCTGGCATTGGAGTTTAAAGAAAAGGAAAGAACTGTGTGTCTGGGAGTCAAGGAGAAGAGGGCATATGATAGCTGGTTTTAAGACTGGGTAAGAGGAAGGAGACAGAAAGATCTGATTGCTAGAATAACCAGGAGGCTCAAATGAGGGTAACAGAATCCTGTGCCGCAAACCATCAGCTGAGGCTGAAAAGAATGCTTTCTCCATGAGCTTTTATTTTATTTATTTATTTATTTATTTATTTATTTATTTAAGGTGAGGATTTAAAATTTTTTTTTCAAGATTTTATTTATTTATTTGACAGAGATACACTGAGAGAGGGAACACAAGCAAGGGGAGTGGGAGAGGGAGAGGACCCTGGGATCATGACCTGAGCTGAAGGCAGATGCTTAACCGACTGAGCCACCCAGGCTCCCGTCCATAAGCATTTAAAGCAGACTCAGCAACGTTGCTGCTTTCAACTCTCCTCTGGAGTACCTTACTCCAGCCTCCATCGGAAGCAGGCTTCCACCTTGGAAACATGATCTATGAGAACTCTCTGGCATAGAACAAGTCTTATAAACCAAAACAGTGTGGGCAATCCTTTGGTGAAAGGGGTGGGGGAATAACTTCGTTAGAAAAAGATATTTTGGGGGCGCCTGGGTGGCTCAGTGGGTTAAAGCCGCTGACTTCGGCTCAGATCATGATCCCAGGGTCCTGGGATCGAGGCCCACATCAGGCTCTCTGCTC
>LNAC01000091.1:4535204-4580400 GCA_002007465.1 Ailurus styani
ATTCCAGATAAACTGGCAAGGTATTTGACCTCACCTGTGTTTGAAGAAGTCGGTACTCATGGAGGTACCTTCCTCCTGCCAGAAATCCTTACTGAGACCAAGTTAGTACTTCTTTCCCTCACCTAGGATTGTTTTTTTTAAATCAAAACTCCCAGGGACAAGCACCCTGTCCATACTTTCCCTTTCTCCTCTTGTCCTCTGTCACTCCAGGCAATACACTCAGGTCCTTAGTACTGAGGTACTTCTCACACTGCAATAACTGGCAATGGAAGCTTATCTTCACCCCCAAAGCAGGTGACTCATTTCTGTTGTACCCAAACACAGCACGGTGCCTGGCCCATTGTTGGGACTCAAGGAATGATTGTTGAATGGAACTTGCCTAAATTGGCCTTAGGCATCTCCTGAATTTCCCAGCGTGCTGAGTTCCAGGGAAAATGAGACTCACTACGCCAACTGCTCCCTTCCTGTCTGGGGAGACCCACCCAGAGATCAGAACAGGGGTGGCCACACCTCTGCAGAGGGAAAGGTCTTGACTGATGTCCCCTTCTGCCTGCAGTCCCACCCCATACTTTTTCCTCTGCGGCAGGAGAAGTTAAGCAGTCCTGAAACTAGTTTTTTCCAGGCACTCCTGTGGGGCAGAGCTGCTAATAGAATAGGATGTGGGCTAGATAGGGATCAGGGTAAATATGGGAGCCTGAACTGTATCACAGGCATTGCTAAGAAAGGTTAGAATTTGATGAGAACCTAAGTAGGACTAACCTCCCAAGAGAGGTATCTATCTGTATGTAGGGGTTAAGAGCATGATCTCTAGAGGTCTACCATCTAGATTCAAACAGATTTTGGACTTTTTAAATGGTGTGATCTTAGAAAAGCTACTTAACTTCTCTATACCTCAGTTTCCTCCCCCATGAAGTAGGGGTCATAATGGTACCTGCATCATAAGGTTGTTGACAGGATTAAATAGGTTACTACATGTTAGTGCCCAATATTGTTATGACTAAGGAGTATGGCTTTGGATGGTAACAAGTTTACCTGTTGAGGTTTGTGTGTGCAAATGCAGGGCTAGGGCAGAGTTAAGTAGTGGGATCTGGAAAGAGCAGAATTACTTTGCACAAATGAATGAGGAGAGTTTATATTTCAGGGTAGGGGAGCAATTACAGGAGAGCATAAGGAGGAGAAATGAGGGAGATGGGAAAAGTTAAAAGCAATTTCAAATTTTCACTAATAACAAGACATCTTTTAAGAATGGGCATATTTAATTTGAAATTCCTGGTGTTGCCAAGATCTAAACCACCACTAAAGTAAAATGGTACAACTCCTTGAAGAGCAATTTGGTGCTATCAAAATTAAAATGTACATATCTTTTGACCCTTCACTTCTACTTCAAAGAATCTATCCTACCTTAGTCCTTGCAAACAGAGTCATGGCCTCTTTGTAATACCAGGAGCTTGAGAACCACCTAAGGGCCCATTAATATAGTATAGCTACACAATGGAATATTATGTAGCCACTACAAAGATCAAGGCAAGGTCATAATACTATTCACGGAATAGTATATATATATACCGGGTGTGTGTGTGTGTGTGTGTGTGTGTGTGTATCGGGTATATAATATATATATTGGGTATATATACCCAAGCTAAAAAAGATAGTTTTATTGCAGGCAGAGGGGAAGCACCAAGAAGCCAATGGGAGGAGCCAAAGTCCAAGCTAGAGTCTATATTATAGAGGAATATAGAGACATCATATTTGGAGTGGCTGATGGGGGTGATGAAGATTGGGATTCACAAAGCCTCCCACAAGAGGAATGATCCCCATGGAGTAATGGGGGAATGATCCCCATGACAGCAGTTGGGGAATTAGCAAGAGGGAAGGTCTGTTGATTCCTTTAAAAAACAGTTGGTACTTGTGGTTATCCATATAGAAATTTGTAGTTGTGTGGTGCCTCGGTGGATTTATTTGCTTAATGGGCCAGGGGCAGATCAGAGAAAGATAGTAAAGGAGCAGGAAGATGGGGCTAAGAAAATGAGGCAAGGGAGTTGTGGGTAGATAATCAGTTATGTAGATTTTTAACTAACCTTTCAACTGAACTCAAAGGATATTGATTAAAATATTGATATCAACAAAGAGAGGCTTCTCTGTCCTATTAAACATTTTTAAAAATCAATAGCTTGCATAATGATCTGGCTGGGAAAGATAATTAATAGAATGGATGATAGCAGTGAGCTTTAAAATCATCTTGACAGATTGGAGTGAAGAGCCAAAATCAACAAGATGAAATTTGACAGGGATCAAATGAAGACCTACATTTAGGTTTTAAAAAAAAAAATCAATAGTACAGGAAGTAGTGGTACTGGTTTGGCAGCATTTTTTGTGAAGAAGTTTTAGGACTCACCAAACCCAAGGCGGTCACAGTTTTATGAAAAGACACAGGGTCATATCAAGAGAGGTAACTGTCTCACTGTGTTTTGAACTGTCCGATTCTGGGTGCCCCATATGGAAAAAGACATCAATGAACTAGTGTATGCCCACTGAGAGAACAGATTGGAGAAGGATCTGGTAACTTTACCAGGGGAGGAAGAATTAGTGGAGTTGAGAGATAATAGATATGTGGGTAAATAATAGCTGTCCCAAAAAGCTTACTTTGTCAAGTATAAGGCTAACAATAGGAAATTGACAATGTTCAGCCATTTTAATCTACAAAAATGGCAATTTCATATGAATCAACCTAAGTAGAAGAGGATGTAGCCTCCTTTTATAATGTAGCAGAGAGCCAATGAGAATCATTGGGTGAAAAGGGGGAGCAAATATAACATCAGTGTAGAAAGGCATTTGTCACAATCAGATGCTTGAGAGATGAATGAGCTGCCTCGACCAATTCTAGGTTCCATGTCACTGAGAGCCCAGGGAGAGCCGGGCAACAGTCTATTGGGGATGTGCAGGATTTTCTGTGTTTAGTGGGAGGCTCTCCATGATCCAGGCTGAGTCTCCCACTTCTCCAGCTAGACACCACAGTACAGGGACAATGTACCAGATTCCTGAGCATCCCAGCCACGCTGCATTCTGAGTCATCCATAGGGGAGAGCACAAAACCGGAGGGTGGTACATCAAGAACAAAGAAAAAAAGAAAAATTCTGAGGTGGGACAGCCAGGACAGATAAACACATGTGGAAGATACAAAAATGGGGAGGAAAATAAATCTGTCTAAGGGTTAGGAGGAAAGGAAAGGTGTGGTGCCGCTGGGCCAGGAATTTAGGCTTCCAAATCTGATATTCTTTTGAGACCATGGAGTTTGGGGTTATAGCCCTGTAGCTTTCTTCTTCCCTCCCTATGTCTCACTCTCCCTTCCTCCCCTGTAGGCAGCTCTTATGGAAACTCTGAAACTCTTTTTCTCTTTTCTTCCAGATGGGGAGCTCTGGCAGAATGTTCTGGCCTGTGTGCAATGACTCCGTTCTCTCTGCCAAGGGATAGAGCTAAAATCTGCTTTCTTGGAAACCAGCTTTAGGAAGCATGACCCTAGTTAGGGAGAAATTGGGATCTTTGACTAAAGGGGAGAGTAAGAAAATAACGTCCAGCGTCCACTGGCACAGTGATTCACAAGGCTATTAGGATCTGAATACCAAAAAAAAAAAAAAAAAAGATTTAAAAATGGAGTCTTCGGTCTTGAGATACATCCTCACACAGACGACTATGCTGGTCTTCTTTGAATCTTAGATAACTAAAAGTGTTTCCTACAATCTGTGGAGGAGGCAACAAATCTAGCTCACATTTCCACAGGACAGATATTGAAAGAGACACATATGAAGCCCAGAAGCACGTTACAATCGATTTCCTATTGAACCCTCATGAGTTTGGGGGTCATAAGAACTTCTGTAAAGTCCAGGAAGCCCAGAACGTTGCTATAGGCCATAGGTAACGAGGCTGAGGGAAAGAGAATGGAATTTGGGGTGGGGTAGGAAACCTGACTTCGGTCCCTAGATAGGCCCCTGACTCACTATGCGATAATGACCAGTCACTTCCTGGCTCAGCGTTCTAGTCCCCTTCTCCCCAGCCCCCGTCACTGTCTGAATAAAATAAAAGAACGCTTTTCTTCTTTCTTGAGAAAGCGAAGCATGATTGTTTCTATAAAAGCAGTTTGGAAAATAGCCAACCCCTTAGTGTAGCAATGTGAGATGATTCGGTTCACTTTATAACTAGTGTAACCTCCTGGATGGTACATAAAGCCATGAAGACCCTAAACCTCTTCTTTGTTTTGGAGACAGGGATGAAATAAGTAGGTGGTCTGCTTTCCTCTTCTGTCTCTTCTGCCTTCTGGGATGACATGGTCCTGTTGCTAAGGGAGGCTTCTGAGGAGAGATTTGGGAGATAACTGGGTAACACCCAACTAGGTCAGGGAATGAGTCAGGGCTCAAGGACTCGATACCAACCTCTCCCACTCCTGCCAGGAAAGCTCTGGGGTGGGACAGATGAGAGAGTCGCTGAGGGGCGGGCCTCGCGGCCGCCTGCCCTGAGGCCTCCAGCTTGCGGTTTCACCCTGGTTTGCCCTGCAGCTGTAACGTGTCTCCTGACACGCAAGCCCTGACAGGCCTTCCCTCCCCCTTTCGCAGACTTCGGCTCTGGCCCAGAAACAGATGGCACGTTCCACCCTCCAAGTGACTATGGGAGAAGAGAGAGGAAATGGGAAGAAGGGAACCAGGTGGGGAAGGGATGCTTCAGAAAACACAGGGCAGAATACGAGAGACCTTTGTCTCGGAGGTGAGCAGGAAGCCGAAACTAACCTCACCTCCAGGGAGAGCAGGATAACAAGAGGGCAGAAGGGTACCCTGGCCGGGCTGACGGGGGGCTGGGGGTGGGGGTGTAGTTAGAACAGGACTGAGGGTTAAGCCTGAGGAGGACCCAGCAGAACTCGCCTGGAAACCTGCAAGCCTCCAAGCAAAATGGCAAACAGTGACATTGGAGGTACTCAGCTCTGACAAATCCATCTCTTTTCTCAGCGCCGTTCCCAGCGTGTGGCAATTCTTAGAACTCTCCTCCAGGGCAAGAGCAGTGTTAGTCACCTACTGTCTACCAGTCACGTTTCCCTGTATGAGTTCACTCAGGGCTCACGACAGCCAGACCAGGTCAGTTCTGTGATCCCCATTTCGCAGATGGATACACTGAGTTTGGAAGTAGTGGGTCCAGGTCTGTATCCATTGCCAGAGCCCTCATGGATTCCGCTACCCCAAGCTGCCTTTGATTTGAAGTCAGATCAAATCAAAATGATGTCAAAGGAGTAGAGACTTCTTAAGCCTTCCAAGGAGCAGGCAGGAGCAGACCAGGTAAGGAACAATGGGCAGAGATCTCTAAATCTCTGAACGGAGGTGTTTGAAAATCCTGGAATGGTTAGGATCGCTAGGCCTCCCTGCAGCCTGAGATCCCAGTGCAGCCTCGGTACCCTCTAGTGGAAGTTTTCTGCATTCACACAGCTTCCCTGGCTTCAGTGCCGAACTGCGGGGAGGGAAGCCTTCATTCAGTCCCTGGAGAGCGTCCCAGAAGAATGGAAGATACTTGTTTCTATGTCAGGGTCCGTGGGGGGCAGAGGAAAGAATGCAGGCTGGAGGGGAGGGGTACTGAGCCCTCGTTTCACAAGGGCCTCTAAAGGGAGTCCCCGCTGGTATATAAATGGACTCAGGCCTCTACATTGTTAATAGGAGCTCAGTATACGTCACATGGGGCTTTGGCTTTTACGGCTCTATAAAGTGCCTACTTTTTAGTGGGCAAAACTAGTGATCAGAGAGACAAAGCGACTTGCCTGAGGCCACAGGGGAAGTCAATGTCAGCAATGGTGGGACTACCTCCTGCCTCCCAACGCAGAGCTCTTTGTACTCTATCACGCTCCCCTATTTGTGGGTTGATTGATTTTAGCCATAAGTCAGTGTGCACATAAGGATATGAGGTTGTATGTATATTCAGGGAGTTGCTTTTGCCCACAATTTATTTCCTCCCCGCAGTCTGTACACTTTGCATTCTTTTGTTTTTTTTTTAAATTTTATTTTTATTAACACTTTGCATTCTTTTGTTCAACACATTTATAGAATGCCCGTTATTGCCCGACATTTCTCTAGGGACCGCTTTTCAAGTTTGTGGATCCTTTCCCAGGGTGCCCCAGCATAAGAGGATAGGCCCCCAAGCTCCAGAACCCCATGGTTACAGCCCTCCGGGCAGCCCTCCTGGGGCGTCTTCCCCGGGTTTCCAGTGCTAAGGTGTGAGATGTATTTCTGTCTCCTTCCTCCTGCAGAGGTAATCCCTGAGCATGGAAGTGGGTTAGAAACAGATTACTCTGATCCAGGGGCTTTGCCCTCCTCTCCCTGAACGTGGCACAGAGTGGGGGTGGGGGGGCAGGTAGGGGGGGAAGCAGGGCAAGTCACAAATAGCCTGAAATTCCCTTTTAGGATTATTGCTTGATTTAGCCGGCTAGGGTGAAAGGGGAGCAAGAAGAGGCAAGGGATTAATTCTAGATCAAGCTTGAACAGCAGGTGACACAGGGCTTCTTTTCTGGCTGAGCCCGATGAGCAATATCTCTTCCTATACATACCTTTAGAAATAAGAAGTCTGAGGAAGGCAGAAAAAGGTAAAGGAAACAGCCTTTGTCCTCAGCAGCAGGGATGAGTGGAAGAATGGATGAGAAAGAACAGCTAGCAGAAAGAAAAAAAAAAGAAAGGGGGGGCAGCACAGAAATAAAGGGTCAATTGTGGGCTTGGAAATTACCTGCATTTTGGTGGTCTTAGCTTCAACGGAGGTGAGAACTGCTGCCAAAAGGAAGAGAGCTAACACACAGGGCTTCCCCTGAGGATTTCCAGTTCATATCCAGGTTAAGGGACACATGGTTTCCTATCCTTGCTTTAGGGACACAGCACTGGGATGGACTCTGGGGGCAGGGGTGTTACCTGTGTCCAGAACAAAGAGCGGTTACCCCTACCAGGACTCTGCTAGGCTCTGTGTGTACCTTCAGGACCAGCATGAGACTTGGGAGCAGCAGCCATAACTAACCCGAGCAGGAGCATGCATTAACTCATTTAATGAATTATTAACAATTCTATGATTTAGGCATTTATTATTTTTTTAAAGGTTTTATTTATTTATTTGACAGAGAGATAGAGAGAGCAGTAGCTGGGGGGTGGGAGGGGGTGGATAGAGGGAGAAGCCGGCTCCCCTCTGAGCAGGGGGCCTGACTTGGGGCTTGATCCCAGTACCCTGGGCTTGATCCCAGGAGCCTGGGATCATGACCCAAGCCGAAGGCAGATGCTTAACCAACCGAGCCACCCAGGCACCCCTGTGATTTCAGTATTTAATTATCCTCTTTCTATAGGTAAGAAAAGAGGGTGGGGCTAAGGTGTAAATTCAGACACTATAGTGTTCTTAAGCAGGATTTGAAAGCTATAGACTGTTAACTCTTGGAGTGACAGAGAAGCTTTGCTAACGTTGTTAGCTAAAGATCATTTGGGAGCATTTCTTAGTAAGTCAGAATTCTTGGTTTCCTCTGTCACTTTTTATTGAACAACTCACTTATTTTGCTTTTCATGCTTTCACTCAAGAGAGGGAAGTACAATATAAACACATGGCAAGCCTATTACTTGCTTCAATCCAAGTATCACATTGTTTATTATAATCAATAAATATTACAATCAGAATCTTCCAGTTCTCCAGAAGGATTTTCTTTGTTCAAATCAACTGTGCTTCTCCTAGAATGTAAGTCACCGGGCACAATTTCAGAAGTTTCAATCTCTGATGTCATCTGCAACTGGAAGGAGAAAAAAATGCAAGTATGTGTCCCACTGCTTAAGGGATAGCCCATTCTCTTTGGCTCCATTGAGAAATTTCAATAGGAAAACAAGGGATTCCAGGAAGCCCCTCTATTTGGAGAAACAAGAAATCAACTTTGCCCTCTGGGATTCTGCTTATCCATTTATTGAATAAATAAATATCTGAGTGTCTACTATGTGCAAGACTTTTTTTTGCAAGGCTGAGCTCCCAACCACCTTACGCCTTCCTCTAATTGCTCTTATTTTGCCTTTTCAGAAATGTGAACTACAAGAGTTGTAGGATGCAAAAATATCCTTTCAGTGTTTGGTGTTATTTCACCAACAGACAGCTCCCAATTTTCCAGGAAGTTAATGAGGTAGGAAGATAATATGAATTTTCCAAATGAGCAGCTATTAAAAAAAACCACTTATGATTCATCTCAGAATGAATTAATTGAAATCAACTCGCCTTATTATTTCATCCAGGGTGATATAGAACAAGTTATCATTCCCTGAGAAACTGATTACAGGGGGCCCTGGCTGGCTCAGTCAGTAGAGCATTCGGCTCTTGATCCTGGGGTTGTTAAGTTTGAGTCCCACTTTGGTTGTAGACATTACTTTTATTTTTTTAAGATTTTATTTATTTATTTATTTGAGAAAGAGAGTGTGGGCACAAGCAGGGGGAGAAGCATGCAGAGGGAGGGGGAGAAGCAGGTTCCCTGCTAAGCAGAGAGCCCAACAACTGGGGCTTCATCACAGGATCCTGGGATCATGACCCGAACCTAAGGCAGACAACTAACTGAGCAACCCAGGTGCCCCAGGTGTAGACATTTCTTAAAAGTAAAAGCTTAAAAAAAAGAAAGAAAGAAAGAAAGAAAGAAAGAAAGAAAGAAAGAAAGAAAGAAAGAAAAAAACCCAGAAAGAAAAGTAAAATCTTGAAACCCAAAAGTAATCTCTCTCCTTTGATATCTGTAGCATTTTATTTGGACTTTCGTAACAGTTCTATTCCAGCCTGTAAATTCTTGCATATGCATACCACAAGCTCTTAACTTGTTGCAAAATACCACAGGTAAGCGCTCAATAAACACTAATTGGCAAAATAAGATAAGAACCTACAGGTAAGTGTGGAAAGTGTTTGGTGTTCAGCGATGATTACAGCATTGGATTTTCCAGGATGATCCCAACATCATAAATCCTTCAACAACCGAACATGAAGCAGTACAGCATAGCAATTAAGGCATGGTTTCTGGATTCAGTCAGCTTGGATTTGAACCCCAGTTCTGACAGTTATTAGCCATGTGACCTTAAATAAATTACATGCTTAATTTCTCTGTGACCCAACCTCATACGTAAGAGTATTACTCTTGTTTGTGGTGAGGAGTGATTGAGTTAATATATGCAAAACGCTTAGAAAATTGCCTGGCACCTGGTAAACCTTTCTAAGTATAAGCTATTATTTGTGATGATTAAAACTGTGCCTCTTTCCCCAAAGGACAAACAACAAATGTTTTTATCAGTTCACGTGTCTTTTGCTTCAGAAGCACAGTCGGGGCGCCTGGGTGGCTCAGTGGGTTAAAGACTCTGCCTTTGGCTCAGGTCATGATCTCAGGGTCCTGGGATCAAGCCCCGCATCGGGCTCTCTGCTCAGCGGGGAGCCTGCTTCCCCCTCTCTCTCTGCCTGCCTCTCTGCCTACTTGTGATCTCTCTCTCTCTCTGTCAAATAAATAAAATCTTTAAAGAAAAAAATATTAAAAAAAAAAAAAAGAAGCACAGTAGACATTATGTTTGTTCAATAAACATACTAGGCATTAATCTTTTTTTTTTTAGGCATTAATCTTTTTAATTCGACAGAATTTTCTTCACATAGTTCAAATTGGGAGAATGAGCGTTGTTTAAGGTTACATAGCATATTGAGGTCAGATCCAGATTCAGAAACTAGTCATTTTCGTTCTCTCTGTGATCAAAGTAGGCACTGAAGAAAAACACTTGTCTCCGAAGGGCAATACCTTTTCATTCTTTGGGGAATGCAAGCAAGGTGCAACAGCATCCCTATCTCAACAGGAATGCTGCAACTTCTTGCGGCCAGAAGGCCTCCAGCGCAGGCGCAGCTCGCGCACTAGCGCGCTCTGGCGCGTGACATCCGTGCGCTCCGCCCCACCCCCCAACGCCTCTAAGTGCGCACGCGCACAGTCCTTTCTCTCTCCACCGCCCCCCAAACGTGCACGTGCGCGTTCGCGCCGCTCACACTTCGGCGGAGGGCGGGCGCCCTGGAAAATTCCACACCCGGGGAAGCTCCACCCCTATGCGCCCTCTCTGGTGCCCTCGGCTCTTAACGCTTAGTCCCCATCCCAGCGGCCTTTGCGGGGACAAAATGGCGGCCCCCATGCCGCGGGGGTTGTCTTGTTTATCCAAAGCTTTAGGATGGTGGTCTCGTCAGGTAGGTAGGGACCGGGTGGGTAGGATTCCAGGAGCTGGAGGAGGACCAGAGAGTAGAGGGGGATACTCGCTTTGCAGCTGTCCTTGGTGGGCTTGGGCGGTATAAATCACACCCAGTTACGGAAGACTTCGAAGTAGTCGGGACCCAGCTACTAAGCTAATTGGCGGCGTGGGGACAGCCCCGTAAAGGCCACGAGGACGAGCAAATTCTCGGGGATGAAGTTTCTCCAATTTGCTCTGGGTCTGTCAGGCGGGGAGGTATTAAAGGGAAAAGAAGCCATGGTTTAGGAGCTGGGGTCGCTTCCCCTTGGTTCTTATGCATGCTCTAAATTGAACAGTTGGAAAGGAGGGAGTCTCATATTGTCACGGAACCTGACTGAGCAGAACTCACTGTCAGAGAGAAAAGAGGTCTGGCCTATAAAGACGTTATTGATCTTTTGGGAGTTAGAATGACAGAATAAAGTTTACAGTTAGGCTCCCAATAGAAGGAGCAGGGTGTAATTCAAGTAAATAAAAGGGAAATGCCAAGAAGAGGACTTTTCTTATGCTTTAATAATAGCTTTCCTCTCTTTTTAGTGTTGGGTCGATGTTCAAGTTCCCCATGGGACTTAAGGTTCTTTGAAAGTAGAAGCCTTGCTTTAATCAACTCTGCATCCCTGGGATTGGCATAGTCATGTACTATGGAACGTACCAGAGGAAAGCCTTTAGTAAATGTTGAATGGTGTTAGTAAAGGTTGCTTATGGGCTTCTAGTTAAGACACCCATGAGTGTTTCCCGCCTGATATGTGGCTTTATAATTGTTCCTAAGTCATTCTTTGAATGTGCCCTTTCTGTCTTTGCTTAGAGTTTGTTCAAGGTAAGATTTCTTTCCAGGTCACTTTTATCCTAACCTTTAACTATCTTACAGCCAATACTGGTGACTCAGTCCACAGCTGTAGTTCCAGTACGAACTAAGAAACGTTTCACACCTCCTCCTTATAAACCCAAATTCAAATCAGAAAAGGAGTTTATAGAATTTGCCCGGAAAGCAGGTCTGGTCATTCCTCCAGAACGTTTGGAGCGTCCCCTACATCTGGCCTGTACAGGTGAGGCATGGTATTTCTGAGACCCTGACTAAATCTCCTGTCAGAGATATTCTGGAAAATGGAATGATTTAGACTATGATTGACTGTATTTAACTAACTACAAAATCAGCTCAGCCCCAATAATTATTTACTTTATATATATTTTTAAAATATTTATTTATTTTAGAAAGAGCATGCACATGCACTAGTGGGAGGAGGGGCTTAAGTAAAGAACCTCAAGCAGACTCCCCACTGAGCTCAGAGCCCTACTTGTGGCTGGATCCCACAACCCTGAGATCCTGACCTGAGCCAAAATTAAGACTCACATGCTTAACCCACAGAGCCACCCAGGCGCCGCTTATGAGGTCATCTTTGATCTTGTTGACACACGTGTTCTTAGAAGACAAGGGTGAAATTTCTCCAATTTGTACAAGAAGAAATTGAGGGTTTGAGAGAAGACTGAAATTATCTTACTCTGTTTTTTCTAATATAACAGTTCCCTTTGCGTGGAAGTCTACTTTATTAGTCTACTTTATAGCCACGGTACTTCTTAATTTTATATGACCTCAAAATGACTTTTGTCTCAATCTTTCAATGCTTTCTTGTTTCCTTTTTTCATTACAGCTGGTATCTTTGACACCTATGTTCCTCCAGAAGGTGATGCTCGCTTGTCATCTCTTGCAAAGGAAGGACTGGCACAGAGAAGTGAGCGATTAAAGAAGAAGGCGGTGTCACAATTGTCGTAGGTGTCTGGGACAACTGGGAATCGGTATTAGAACACAAATTTCTTGTTGCTACTTTATTCCAGAGAGGCCATCTTAGGTGAATTGGGTTGGACATAACTCCTTTGATAACTTGACAGTATATTTTTCTCTGTTTTAAACTCTGTATTAAACTCTGTAAATAGAATTTAGTTAATGTAGAAGAATATGGACTTTTTGATTCTTAGCCTCTCAGCCTTCCTTGGTATTTTTGTCACATCAGTTAGGGGGGTGACTTAGAAGTTCGTAGGACACTTTTTTGATCATGTATCTTAAAATCTAAGATAATAATAAAAGCATATTTATATGAGAATTACCTTAGAGTTTGAACTATAGAGAGTAAAAAGCCAAAAAGGGTCAAAAAGACAGACCTGTTTTACAGAGCTAACTAGGTCTTAACTAAGGAGCAGAAGCCAAAACCTTCTTAGACTCCCTTTTAGTTGAAAGGATGGAAACACTTAGTATTTGTCACTGAAAGATTCTTTGGGATCGTTTATAGAATTCTGTGCAGAAGCATATTGAGTCTTTATTAATTCTTCATGTAGCCATAATTTACTTCTCTAAATACAGATCTTATCATATTACCTTTCCACTAAACCTCTTCTGTGGCTCCCTCTTACCTGAGGTATAAATCCAGACTTCAGTGGTATTCACAGCTTTTTGTAAATCTGTCTCTCATCTTCCATTCCATTTCATCTTCTTATTCCACTTTTCTCATCCTAAACTAAAGCATTTCCAAACTAATTGCCAGTTCCTTGACAGTATTGTGCTATGACTCTGTGTCTTTGTACATTCTTTCTTTGCCTTGAAAATGTCTTCTTCCTCCTCCTTTACTTGATAACTCTCATTTCTCAAGAACCAGTTGAGCATCATGTCTGTTTTTAAGCCTTCCCTGACTCTTTCTGGAGCTGCGTTTTCTGTAATTGTAACTGTGCACTTATACTTCTATTTCTGATAACTGTCCTGCAATGATTTCCTCGCATAGATTTCTGTCCTGGACTGTGAGCTCTTTGGTGGTAGGGTCTGTGATGATGATGAACAAAGCACATGGTTTTTCTCATGGAGTTTTCATTTAAGGGAGGAAATAGCCATTAAATACTGATTGCACACAATTAAATAATTACAGGTATGGTGAAGTATGAGTGCTATGGTATCACATGACAGGGAAAGATAACTTGGTCTGGGAGTTCAGGGAAAGCTTCCCTGAGGAAATAACATTTAAAGCTGGGACCTAAAGGATTTGTTGCAGTGAGCTAGGAAGAGGGTTGTGGTGAGGAATAGCATTCTAGGAAGACAACAGCACAAGCAAGGCTCAGAGGTGGAAAAAGTGCAAAGGGGCTGCTTCTCCCTCTCCTGCTCCCCCCGCTTGTGTTCACTCTCTTGCTGTGTCTGTCTCTGTCAAATAAATAAATAAAATCTTTTTTTTTTTTTTTAAGATTTTATTTTTATTTATTTATTTGACACACAGAGAGAGATCACAAGTAGGCAGAGAGGCAGGCAGAGAGACAGGGAGAGGAGGAAGCAGGCTCCCCGCTGAGCAGGGAGCCCGATGCGGGCCTCGATCCCAGGACCCTGAGATCATGACCTGAGCCGAAGGCAGAGGCTTTTAACCACTGAGCCACCCAGGCGCCCATAAATAAAATCTTAAAATAAAATCTTAAAAAAAAAAGAGCCTGATGTCATTCTTGAGCTTTTGTGTAAAATCTGTGTTTTCTTTCTTAGTGCATATAGAATGTTTTCTTTGATGCCAGAATTCTGATATTTCACTGTGAGAAGCCTTGGTCTTTCTTTAGAATGACTGATGTAAGTGTGAGTTAGAAGGTTGAATTTACAGGACTTGGCACATTCAGAAAACAATTATTGAATAAGTGGACAGACATTAATGACAGTTAACGTAAGCTGTGAGTTATGGATAGTGTATGAAGTCTTTAGAAATGATTCTTGGGGTGCCTGGCTGGCCTAGTTGGTAGAGCATGTGACTCTTGATCTTAGGGTCATGAGTTCAAGCCTCACATTGGGCATAAGCTTACTTAAAAAGCAAAAAAAAAAAAGAAAGAAATGATTCTTATACTTAATTTTGCAGAGTCCGGAAGATAAGACAATATGATCCAAATTTTAAAATAAAGGACTTCCCTGAAAAAGCTAAGGATATTTTTATTGAGGCTCACCTTTGTCTGAACAAGTAAGTGAATTCTATCATACCTGTTATGTTTTCAACAGATGTTATTCTAGGCATAGATTTTTTTTTCCTTTGGTTAAGAGTTCTAGAGTGACCTAGATAAGTCTAGGTGTGTGTTTGAGCTAGCCAGGCAGACCTAGGTTCAGTTTTTAATGTTTTATTTCTTATCTTAGGAATTCTTACATCATCTAGGTATCATAAATTCCGTGCCCACATCTGAGTATGACGTGTGCTTAGGACTTTAATTTTTTTAGTCCTCTCAACTCAGCCCTTGACAGAAAGAAGCTTTATCTCTCTACTGTTTTTGTAGTCTTTGTTACTGGTGCAGGACTCTCTTTCCAACTCCCTGCTCTTTGAGGGTTCAGGGATTTAGGAAGAGTCTGTTCCTCGCTATCAGATCCTATTTCTAGATCCCTTTAATCATCCCATATGCTGTCATGATGTCAGGTTGTGTTCTTTCCGTTCTGGTTTTAGCTCTTTTTCCTTTTAGCATCTAGGAGATTTACCTTTCTTGTGAACTAGAGCATTTTAAAATGTATGTGTGTCTGTGTATTATATTCTATCCGGCATTTCTAGATGTTTATAGCAGAAGTAGTTTCACTTGCACTCAGTCCAATATGTTGCCAGAAATTCCTTTTATTTTTCAGTGTAAGTTCTATTGTAAATGAAAAGTGAACTCCTAGACAAGGGAATTTATTTCTACTGAAGATCTCTAGGCCCGGCTAGTGAGGAGAAAGAGTTCATTGAGGGGTGCCAGGCCTGGTGGTCGTTGTAGCTGTCATCACCACTCAGGTTAGTCCAGTCTAGTCTAGTCTAGAGCTGCAGTGGGGGAAATGACTCAGGGGAAATGACCTTTTCTGTTAGGAGTAGAGGTGCAAGGGAAGCACATGAACAGAACTAATCCCTTACCCACTCTGGGATTAGGGTTGAGATTGTTTAAAGGAACAAAGATTTAAACTTCCCTGGAGGTATTAAACGGTGGAAAAAGTCATGAATGTGTACCTGAAAGACACTAATTCATGCCTGATCTCAGGTTTATTTGAACCCCTCAGCTAGGAACCTTCTAAAATCTTGAATGTCCAGGAGCTGGGGTTTGCTGTCTTTTTTCTTACTATTACTGCATAGAATCAGCATGACTACGTTACTCTGGTAACAGCAAGGGCTGGGGGAGGTAGGGGTGGGATGGAAGGAAAGGACCAGAAAAGACAGCTGCTTATCTTTTGGCTAGGTTCACAGACGATGTAAGATGTGGGGCACCTGGCTGGCTCAGTCAGTAGAGCATGCGACTCTTAATCTCCGGGTTGTGAGTTTGATCCTCATGCTGGGGGTAGAGATTATTTAAAAAAAAAAAAAAAAAAGAAGTGTAAGGTACAAAGCCAATCCATTTGTAATTGATGATGTGTCTGAAGTAAGAGGAGATGAGATGAGCTTTTTGATTTTTTGTGATGGATTTGTGAGGGTCTCTTGCCCTTTTTAAGGATGTATGGTAATTTCTGAGGAATTTGTTTCTGCTCTTGAGAAGAAGAGCATAACTTCTCCTGGATGCTAAAAGGAAAAAGAGCATAACTTCAAACATAACTTCACTCTGCAATTAGATCTCAGGGTCTTTTCACCATGTTCATCTTTGTGTGCTCAGGACTTAGCATATTACCTGACTTATTGTAGGTGTGCAGAAAATGTTTGTAAAAAGAATTGTCCATTTTGAGGGCCATATTTAGCTTCCAAAAGGGGTATCATAAAGCAGGAGCCAGTGATCTATATCTTTTTCTTTTTTAGCTCAGACCATGACCGGCTTCATACCTTGGTAACTGAAAACTGTTTTCCGGTAGGTCCTCAACCTCCTTAGAACTGTGAGATGCCTGGATAGGCAGATTCTAGACATCACCTCTGGTTTCTTAAGAAGGATCAGTTTCACAAGTACAGGAAATTTTTTTTTTTAAGATTTTATTTATTTATTTGACACAGAGAGATCAGATCACAAGTAGGCTGAGAGGCAGGCAGAGAGAGAGGAGGAAGCAGGCTCCTTGCTGAGCAGAGAGCCTGATGCGGGCCTCGATCCCAGGACCCTGAGATCATGACCTGAGCCAAAGGCAGAGGCTTTAACCCACTGAGCCACCCAGGTGCCCCAAGTACAGGAAATTTAAGGCAAAAGCTGGAGTTCCATTGTTTTGGGGTGAATGGTACTGACTTGGCATGGACTTTGGTAAGGGCTCTGTGGACAAGGAAGGAGGGAGTCCCAAAGCAAGCAGTACTGAAACCTCAGGCTGTGGGGGCTGAGGTCAGGGTGTGGGCCATATTAGGCAGCCTTCTGTGCGCCTGCAGTATAATAAAGGATTTAGCGAGCATTCACGAAGCTCACATAGTGTGTTAACCAGGGTACTATATACTTTGTGGTTCAAGAATAAGAACTTTAGGGATGCCTGGGTGGCTCAGTTGGTTAAGCATCTGCCTTCGGCTCAGGTCATGATCCCAGGGTTCTGGGATCAAGTCCCGCATTGGGCTCCCCGCTCAGCAGGGAGCCTGCTTCTGCCTCTCCCCTGCCTGCTGCTCCCCCTGCTTGTGTGTGCACGTGCTCTCTGTCTTTCTCTGACAAATAAAATAAATTAAACAAACAAAAAAAAAAACCCGAGCATTTAAAAAAAAAAAAAGAACTTCAGTTTGTTATCAGTTCAGCCTCATCTCCCTATAGTCATATATAACAATGTGGTCCTTGCAGGTTAGCCATTATATCTCTGTAAAATCCCATTCTTTAGTGCCAGTAGGCAAAGGGGATAAGACAACATATATGCAGTCAACAGATACATGTGCAATAACTAGCAGGTTATAAAAATGTAAAGGAGGGGCACCTGGCTGGCTCTGTCAGTAAAGCGTGCAACTCTTGATCTCAGGGTTGTAAGTTCGAGCCCCATGTTGGGTGTAGAGATCACTTAAAAGTAAAATCTTTAAAAAAGAAAAGAAGTTTGAGGAGGAGAGAGGAATGGTGTCTTAGATAAGCTGGCATTTTGGAGTGTCGTTTTCATTGATTTGGAGAAGGTTGCTTAAGAAGGTAGGTGGGTCTTGAGTTGTTGATTTGGATGAAAAGGGCCATTTTGTTGGGGGGAAGGGGCCATTTCGAGGTGGGCTTAAGCGATAGCTTGATCAGAACTCAGAGAAGAGAGAAACAGCAGGCACGGGAAGGCACTGGGTGGGATGCATTGCATGATGGCTGTTCTATCATCGGGGTGCGAGCAGGTGTGGAAGAACGCACCAGCTTCCCTAAAGGAAAGGAAAACCCCCACTGACCTATTCTCCTCTGCCCTCAGGACATGGTCTGCGACATCACATATAAGACCGTCCGCTGGAGCTTCATAGAATCCTTAGAGCCGCCGCAGGTGGTTCAGGTTCGCTGTTCAAGTCTGCTGAACCAGGGCAACATCTATGGCCAGGTCACTGTCCGCTTGCACACCCGGCAGGTAGAGATGCCAGTCTGCTCTCCTCCTAGCTTTCCTTCACTCTCAGGTTGGGTACCTGCTTCTGGAGTCCTGAGCACAGCTTCCCAAGACTGGGCTCTAAGGAAAAGTGCACTGTGGTCTTCGTTGCTCAGTGTGGCCTACCCACTGCTGGATGTTAGCCCTGCTAAGACAGGTGTGAGGATACTTTCTCCCACCCTTCCCGATCCTCCCTCCCCCACCTCCCCAGCCCTAGTCAAAAACCCTCCAAGAGTAAAGTGTCAGTAGTTGATCACTTAATTAGTCCAGATTCAGAATTCTGAAATACTTTTTCCTACCCATTAAAAGTTTTTGTTTTGGTTGTTTTCAAATGGTTGTGTGGCATTAAAAAAAATTTAAAGAAAAATAAAAAACCAAGAAAACCAACTCTGAGTACTAACAGGCCAGGTTTGCTTTCATCCTTGCAGACTCTGGCCATCTATGACCGGTTTGGCCGGCTGATGTACGGACAGGAAGATGTGCCCAGGGATGTCCTGGAGTATGTTGTGTTTGAAAAGCACCTGGTAAATCCCTATGGGAGCTGGAGAATGCATGGCAAGATCGTTCCCCCGTGGGCACCACCTAAGCAGCCCATCCTCAAGGTAAGCATGATCTCAGAGAGCTGGGGCAGCGGTTATGGCATCTTAAGCCACCCCTGTTGGGCTCCACCCAGTGGAGAGAGGGGGTGATGCAGCACCAGGAAGGGGAATCCTCCATGGAGGAGGTGAGGGTGATTCTCATCTGGGCTCAGATGGTAGGTAACTCAACTCCCTGCTCTTTCAGACGGTGATGATCCCTGGGCCCCAGCTGAAACCCTGGGAAGACTATGAAGAGCCATGGGGAGAGGCCCATAAGCTTCAGCTCTCCTGATGGCAAAAAAGACTCTGGGCTGAAACATGGGGGATGAGTTGGCTGGACGCTGTGGAGTCTGGGATCTGCGAAGTCCATCAGCTCTCCATCATACTGTAGAAAGATCTACCTTTGTCCTTTCCTGTCCTGCGTGGGTGTTTCCAGCCATCTCCTCGGCGACTATGGCTGATGGCTAGGCCCACATGAGTGGGTGGCTGATATACACAGCCATGAACCCACTTCTTCCTTTTTAAATTGTGTATCTAGCTTCTGAGTCTCAATGGAAAGTATGTTTTGGATACCTGTTTTTTCTGCAGCAGAGACCGTCAGGAGCAAACTGGCCGAATTTTCTTATTAATTACAATGCAGAGATTAGAGTTTGAAATAAAACACTGTCAGGGTGTTGGACAAACTGTGGTGAGTTGTGTACCTGTCCCCAGGCTTAGGCTAGAAGTAGACCAGACGGCAGAAATGGAAGATGGACCAAACTGTGAGTGATGTGGCTTCCAAGACATCCAGACATGGGAAAAATAATTAGTGTTCATTGAAGATTCAAGGTCTTTTCTCATATACTGACTCACCTAATCAGCATTTGTATTTCACAGAAGAATGTAAATCCAAAGAAATCATTTATCCTTCAGCCTTTGAATTGTGTTCCTAATTAGCAGTTGCATCCTGGGGTGGTCCCAGGAAGCGTGGAGGAGAAAAGCACTAGCTGTGATGTCAGGAGAAGGGTGTGGGACTTCACCTGCTTGTGTGTCCTGGGTGGTCTGAAGTGTGACAAGGGAAGTCACTTTGTACTAGCATCGAGGTTGTCTGGTACTGTTACTTTCATCAGCCCAGTGTGGTCTCCCCTTAGGGCACCTGGGTGGCTCAGTTGGTTGGGCATCTGCCTTTGGCTCAGGTCATGATCCCAGGGTCCTGGGATCAAGCCCCAAATCGGGCTCCCTGCTCAGCAGGGAATCTGCTTCTCCCTCTCCTTCTGCCCCCACCCCCCACTTGTGCTTTCTCTCTCTCTCTCTCTCAAATAAACAAACAAAATCTTAAAAACAAAACAAAAAAACTAGGACCTTAATTATCATACTTTCTATTTTCCCAGCCTAGAATTTTCTTTTAATGAGTCTGTCACTTAGGGTCAGGATTAATCTGTTCTGACCTTATCCTGAGAGCAGAATCCAAAGAAACTAGAATCAGGTCAAGAATAAGCTAACTTGGCGCCTGGGTGGCTCAGTTGGTTAAGCAACTGCTTTTGGCTCAGGTCATGATTCTGGAGTCCCGGGATCGAGTCCCACATTGGGCTCCCTCCTTTTCCCTCTGACCCTCTCCCCTCATGCTCGCTCGCTCTCAAATATAAATAAATAAATAATAAATAAATAAATAAATAAAAGAATAACCTAACTCCTTGGGGTGCCTGGGTGGCTCGGTCAGTTGAGCATCCAACTCTTGATTTCAGCTTAGGTCATTATCCCGGGGTCCTGGGATCGAGCCCCAAGATGGGTTTCATACTCAGTGGGGAGTCTACTTGGGATTCTCTCTCCTTCCCCCTCCGCTCCTCCTCCCACTTACACTCTGTCACTCTCTCTCTCTCTCTCTCAAGTACGTTAATTGAAAAAAGAAAAAGAAGAACCTAATTCCTCAGCCTCTCTGAAACCCCCATCTCAGCAAGGCGGCCAACAGACCAGTCCTCATTGGGGAAAACTGATGTTTTTACAACAGCTGCTGAATGCAGACGAAGGGAACGAGATGTGTATGCCTAGGGGGGAGGCAGCACTGGTGGGTTAATCCACAGCAGCCAGTCTTGATCATACTACTTAAGTCTCAACCCTTTAGGCTTAAAATGTACATCAGTTTGCAGCATTTCTGCTGAAGTGAGGTCTGGCCACATCCTATTTGCCTGAGCCCTGGATTAAGGCAAAATGAAAAGGCAAGTGCTTTCAGCAGGATCCACAGCTGGGGAATGTGGAGTGAGGGGAAGTAATCCAGGGAGGGGAGGGGAGCAGAAAATGAAAAGAACACACTTACCAGGCACATGACCGATTGGTTTCTCGGAATATGTAAAAATAGTGCTTCAAGTGAGCTATTTCTTCCCACTCCCCCATATCGGTCTCAGGGGTCTCTAGATAATCCGGAATAACTGCTAAGCTCTAGCTGCCACTGCGGAGCCAGAGGATAAGTGCAGTTTCCATTTCCCCTTGGGATCAGATCCAGTAGAGCAAATGGCCCAGATGTAAAGGATTGGCTTGAAGGGCCGGGCAGAGACCGTCTGCAGCGCCAGCCGCAGAGCTGGGGCTGGTTGACAATTAGAGCACCCCGAAGGCCCGAACACTGCTGTGTAGTTACCTTGGGCTAACTTGTTTCCCTACCTGTCTACTGTGCCCGTTTAAAAACGTTGGAAAAAGAAAATCACCATAATGAGTAAGCTAGAACTAAGCCTAGTGGTCAAGAAAAATCATTCTTGGGGCGCCTGGGTGGCTCAGTGGGTTAAAGCCTCTACCTTTGGCTCAGGTCATGATCTCAGGGTCCTGGGATAGAGCCCTGCATTGGGCTCTCCGCTCGGCGGGGAGCCTGCTTCCCCCTCTCCCTCTGTCTGCCTCTCTGCCTACTTGTGATCTCTCTCTCTCTCTCTGTCAAATAAATAAATAAAATCTTAAAAAAGAAAAAGAAAAAGAACAATCATTTTTTTTCCCATGGTTTATTTCGCAGTAGGGGTTATAGGAACAACTTTTCTGTTCCCAGCTAGACCCGACCCAATGGACTTGTTCTGATGTGTGGTCAGCAAACTTCTCATCGGCTTAGAAGTGGTGAGGTTAACTAGCCAGAGCCCAGAGCAGCAGTACACTTTAATTACTGCTCTGAAATCCCAGGGCAAGGGACCAGGTAAGTGGGAGGGGCTAGACAGGAGAGCAAGGGCATCTGATCCCCGGAAGACTGGGTTTTTCCATTCCTTGTTTTTGGAAATGGAGGACTTTGTTGCTTTTTCTGGAAAAGTCCCGAAGCTGCCCAGAGCATGTATATGCAGACTCATTTTTTTTTCGCATTGGGTATTTGGTCTCCTTGTTTTGTCTTTTTCTTCCTCGTGAATGGTATCAGGATCCACACAGTTAGAGGGTGGGCTTACTGGTATCTTCAGGGCCTCTGCCGAGCTCTACCATGTTTAGTCCGCCTGTTTCCTCCCCCCGCCTCACCCCTGCCAATGCCGAGGCTTTGACCAGCACTTTCCTCCTTCCTCATTTCCCTCTGATAGTATCCCCTTGTTCCAGCACTGTTCTCTAGGACCACTTAAGCAAGGGTAGCCTGAACTGAACTAACTTGAGAGGATAGAGCCATGTTCAATAAGAAAAAGGCTTTGTGTTTCCACGATGTCTCCGCCTTCCCCCACCTGCTCCCCCCAACCTCCAACCCCCGCCCCAGGCCTCGAACCTGCCTGGTAGAGTTACTCTTGCTGAGGGCAGTTCTTGCACTGCTGTAAAAAGGGCCTGCTTGCTTTCTTGCTTCTTGGGAAGGCAACTGATACGGGCCTCCTGTTACTGTGCGAGTGATTTGGAGTGGTTCACACGTCAGAACCAGAAACTCCCCAGGCTCTAGCTGTACCAACAACAGAGCGGGGTTCCTTGGATGACAGCCCTGGAAGGCTAGGAGGAGAATGAGCCAAAGAGGTGAACTCGAGGTGCGAAACATGGGGCAGAAGTGGGGTGGAACCATCTGAAGGAGCTAGCAAGGGGCACACGCAGATGGAGAGGGGATCGAGAAGGAAGGGCTCCCCCTGGGCCAGTGTGGGGAGGACTTGGAGCCTCTGCCTTTTCTCCTGTGCTCCCTGCCTCTGGTGTTGCTTTGGATGCCAGATGTTGATAAGGAAGTAAGAGGGCTTAATTGGCTCTACATCAGCAGCCATGAGGGGCGGACGTGAGGATCAGTACGGCAGGAACTGGAGATCCAAAGTCAAGATGGCAAAGTCATTAAGGCATTTCAGACCCCTCTTGAGCCATTTAAGTTTCTCCCCAGATTTATCTTTGAACTTGAATTAAGTGACTTCTCAAGCTGCCTGTGGTGACCTTTATAGCCTTCCTCAGTCCCTAATACTGCCAGTGCCTTGCATGGTTTCATTTCTTCTCAAAAAATGGTTAAGAAAGGGGGTCTCCTTATGAGAAAATGTGGGCTGGGCCTGCTCACTTCTTTCATCCCTGACATTGGCTGCAGAAGCGGGTGTCTAGGCACAGCTCATGTTGAGTCCTCCAGCTGGGAGGATTCCTCAGAAGCAGAGGGTCTGGCCTTTGCTCCCTGGCGCAGGAACAAGAGTGGGAAACAAAGAAAGGGTGAGACTCTTGGGGTCTGAGCCGCCCATCTTGTACAGTTTGTCTTCAGAATGAGTTGACTTCTGGCCTTGTTGGAGAGGGGAAGTGACCCAGTGTCTCTGGCTCGGCTCTTTGGGAACACGTGGGACTTGGAAAGGACCCTGTCTCCTGAAAGCCAGCCACCCGATATTTGACCTCACGTGTTGGAGTTGTTACTCGCAGTCCCAAGGATAGACAGTTGGAGGGGAGAGTTCTTCATGTGGAGCTGTAGAAGCCCCTTCTCCTTGGTCTTCAGTTAAGGAGGAGGACTCCTGGGCCTCAGCTTCTTGGAGACTCGGCTCTGGGGCTGAGCTGGTCCTCGGCCCATGTTCTGAGGCTCCTTGGAGCTCTCTGACACCTTCCAGAGTAAAAGTACTGGCTGCCTTACTCACCTCAGGGCAGGGGGTTTTGCTTTCTGGAAGGAATCTACCTGGAGGTCTGTGGACTAAAAGGCATGGTGGGTTCTCAGGGACTGTGGGGAAAAACATTTCCGTCTGAGTTGCTGTTAAAGCCACAAGGCCGGATTCCTCAGATGGCGCTCCAGGTCCCTCCCAATCACAGAGGTCTGCCATGGTGCCCTTTATCTTATTGCCTTCTGGATCTGTAACTTCCCACTGACACAGCTCGGCCATCCTGCTCCCCACACCGCTGGCTCCCTGGGGACTGCCTGTGGGGTGGCCCGTGCTGGGAGCATCTGGCTGGGGGCAGGGCACCCCCGAACCTGGGCCTTCCCGGGGGCAGACTGTCTCCTGTACTCCGCTGTCTTTCTCTGCTTCTTTGGGAACGTGTTCTTCAGTCCCTCCAGGTGCTGCCTTTTGAAGGCTCATTTCACCCTGCCCCTGGGACTTTCTGTCCACCTCTTGTTCCAGTCCCCCTTCTTCTGCAGCTTCCTTATTCACCTCCCAAGGGCAGATTTCCACTTCTTTAGCAGATGGAGCCTCTTCTGCTTCCCACGGACACACTGCTGCCACCTTGGCCCCCACACTGCCTGCTGCCTCAGAACTGCTCCTGTCAGAAGCTGGCGGGGCCGGCTGTGGAGACGGCTCCCCACAGTCTTGACTCTCCCAGGGACACACTGCCTCCTGTTTCCCATCTGCCCTTTCTGGCTTCTCCTGAACCGCCACGGCTTTGGGCTCTGGTCTTCCTGGGGCTCTCCCCTGCTCCTCTTGAGGTTGCCCCTTTCCACCCTGGCTTGCTGTCCCTTCGTCAGGGGCCCTTTCAGGCACTTCCCAGGGGCAGATGGCAGCTTTGGCGCTGCTGTCAGGTTTAGGAGTATCTGAGGCGGGAGCATCCCACGGGCACACCTCAGCGAGCCTGGCCCGGACACTGGCCGGTGTCTGAGAGCCAGCTTTAGGCTGGTCACAGCCCTGACTATCCAGGTGAGAGACAGCGCCTGCCGGGGCCATGCCTTCCCACGGACAGATAGACTGTAGCTCATTCCTTGCTTCCCCCCCATCGTCAGCAGTGAATTCTCCTGCTTTTGAAGATGGAGCTTTTTCTGGGGTTCTGTGTCCTGTGAGGGAGCCCATCTTTGGGTCTTGTGTCAGGCGCCCTGTCTCTGCTGCCTCATCCCTCACTTCCAAGGAACGTCCCTCCGTCGCTTCACTACTCGAGCTGAGGGACAAGTCTGAGACCTCGGGGCCCTGTGCCGAGGGTTCCCTCAAGTCCTTCTCCCAAGGACAAATAGCTTCCTGCTCTTGACTCCGTTTTGTCTCCCATTTTGATATGTCTTCTCCCAGGGAGGTGAGTCTCTCCTTTTCTGGAGTTTTCTCCCCTGGCCCTGCTGAGTCATTCCGCCTCTCTTGGTCCAGTCCCGAACCGGTAGCTCCTTCGTTTGCCTCCCAGGGGCAGATCTTGGCTTTCTCACTGGTAGGCGCTTCCTCCACTTCCCAGGGACACACCTCAGCTGCCCTGAAGCCCACGCGGTCCAGTTCCTGGAATCCAGCTTTTGGTCTCTCTGTGCCCAGAGAGTCTGAATGCCAAGAGGAGCCGCCTGGATCCAAGCTTTCCCAGGGACAGGCCACCTCCCGCTCCCAGGCTGGCTTCTTGCGCTTCTCTGGTGCGGTAACAGCTGTCTTGCTGGGTCCAGGACTTGCAGAAACCTTTCCTGTGTTGTTTGGAAATTTCCTAATGGCCTCAACTCCCAAAACCCTTTCCTGGCCTGTTCCGGCCCCCACCTCCCAGGGACAGACCTCAGCCTTCTCGGCAGACACAGCGTCCTCCGTGTCCCATGGACAGATGTCGGCAGCTTTGCTTCCTACACTGCCTGACGTGTGGAAACTGGTTCTGGGTCCATCTGTGTCTTGAGGACCTGGTGGTGGGGAGAAGCTGCTGGGGTCCACATTCTCCCAAGGACAGACTGCTTCCTGCTTTTGGCTCTGTCCCTTGGGTTTTTCCTCAGCTGTGCCATCTTTGATCCCTAACATTCCAGGCACTTTCTCCTTGTCCTTTTGAGATTCTCCTGCTTTTGCTGTCTGGCCCGATGTCCAGTCCTCCCTTATTCTTTCACTTACCTCCCAAGGACAGAGTTCTGCCCTGGCAGGTGTTACTTCCTTCAGCTGTGGCCTGGGATCTTCCTGGGGACCTACCTGCGTTGCTCTGCTTCCTCCATTGCTAAGGAATTGGCCACCAGCTTTGGTTGAGGAATTATCTGGACATGGGCAGGAGGCCCCAGGGTGTGAGCCCTCCTGGGGACACACTAACTCCTGCTGTTGACCACTTTTCTGCACCGCCTTCCCAGCCTGTTCTCCCATCTCTCCAGAGAGCCCTTGTCTGGAGGCTTTCCCCTTTTCCTGGAGAAATTCTCCCCCTGTCCTCTGACTCAGCATTTCCTTTCCTGCTACCTCACCACCTAGCTCCCAGGGACAGATCTCTGCTTTCCTGATAGAAGCATCTCCTGCCTCCCACGGACACACCTCTGAGATGCGGCTGCCCAAACTCCCAGAGTACCCAGGGGTTTCTGGGGCCGGAGTGGAGACTGTGGAGGGGCCCCGGAAATCTGTCCTCTCCCATGGACAAAAAGACTCCAAGTTTCCACTCAGTTTCTGTCCTTTCCAGAAGGCTGCTTTCTTGGAGGTTTCCTGCTTTTCCTGGGGAAGCTTCTTCACGCCCTCCTGGAATGGTTTCCCATTCTCTCCCTCGCAGGCCTCCCAGGGACAGAGCTCTGCCTTGGCAGTGTCAGCTGTACAAACTTCTGGGCCGGTGGCCTCCTGCTGATGCTTCTCCACCTCTCCAGCTTCTCTCCTGCCCACTGGCTCAGACCGGCACTTGGTTCTGTCAGAGTCCTGAGGGGATGACAGGGGGGGTGGACTCCCGGGATCCGCACCCTCCCAGGGACACACGGCCTCCTGCCCCCTGACCAGCCTCTCTGGCTTTTTCCGAGCAACGACCGCCACACTTTGGGGCTCTGACTTCTCCCAGGCTCTCCCTCTCTCTTGAGATTCATCAAGATCTTGTCGTAATGCCCCCTTCTCAGGGGCTCCTTCGCTCTCCTCCCAGGGGCAGATCTGGGCCTTGCAGCCATGGTCAGGCTGACACGCTTCTGACTCCCTGACTTCCCTGTGGCACATCTCTGCCATCCTGCGGTCAGCACTGCCCAGGGGCTGGAGGCCAGCTTTGGGCAGTTCCTGCCACCCAACAGGGGCTTCTTTTGTTCGCTCAGCACTTTTGTCCCCAGCTGTGCCTTGCCTGGCTTGCCTCAGTGTAGCAGACCCTGCTTTACCTGCTCTCTCTCCTTTCCCCTCCCCTAGACAGTGGGATGTCCTCCTGCCTCTGTCTTGTTCCCTGCTGCCCTCCCGGTGACACACTTGAAGCATTCTGCTGGTGTGAGCATTCTGTTGGTTTTGGAAGGACTCCTCATCATCACAGGGAGCAAGGGCGGCCTGCTTACTCACCACCTTGGGCCGGCCTAGCCTGGGGGACCTGGGGCATGCCCCCATGCCCTCGGCTGCAGCTCTGCCCTTCTCCTCTGTCTCAGGACTCCCTTCCCCACTCTCCTTCTCTTTGTGAGTGCTCCGGGAGCGGGTCAGAGCTTTGATAGCCAGGCCTAGACTGTGCATGGAACCCTGCTGAACGGGGGTCTTGAGGCTGTGGGATTTAGAGAAGACCTTGGGCTTGTCCTCGCCCCCCTCATCAGCTCCCCCTTGGAGGCGTCCATCCTCTGTGTCCCCCGCTTTCTCCCCAGCGCCCCTTTTCTCGACTGCGACAGAGAGGGCTCTCCAGAGCTTGGCCCGGGCTGGGGCAGGGGAGAGGCTGCTCCGCTCTGGCCCGGAGGAGCCTTCTAGAGCCCCATTTCCTTTCTTGACTGGCAGCTCTGCATTCTCCCAGGGGCAGATGAAAGTGAGTAAGCTGGGGCTTTGGGGGGGCATGGGGACTGGTGCCAGGACAGGGACCGGCGTCGGGGCCGGGGCCGGGGCTGGAGCTGGCATCAGAGCTGGAGCCAGGCTGGAGGCGGGAGACAGCATCCGTGGCTCTCCCGGGCCGGCTCCAGACAGGGCCATGATGGGCGTGGAGACCTGGTGCCGGACCGGCGGGTGAGGCGGCCTCCTGGCAGCCTCGTCCCGAAGCCTCCCGGCGGCCGCGTGGGCGCCGTCCACGCTGCGGCTCTTGGCCGGGGAGGGTGGGGCTGACAGGGGGGCCCCTCGAGCTCGCTCCAGCCTCCTGGCCGACGGCCTCCTCGCCGGGCTCACCAAGGCTGCCTCGGCCTTCCTCCTCTCCTGGCGCTCCTTGGCCTGCCGATAGGTCTCCTCCAGGTAGGCCTGGCTGGCCACGAGCAGGGCCTTCTCCCGGGAGCCCGCCACCACGCTGAGCGACTTCTGCAGGGATGCCGGCCGGGCCCTGGGCAGCCTCTCGCACACCGTCAGGTTGTGGGCGCTGGCTGACCTGAAGCCTAGGGCAGGGGGCCCCTCGGCCGACCCCCGGCTCTCCCTGCTCTCCCTCGAGGCCTTCTTGGCCAGCTTCCTGCGCAGCAGCGAGTCGGGGCGCGGCGGGGCCTGCTCCTGGCGCTCGGGGTCGTAGGTGCTGCGGGACTTGCGCAGGCCCGGGGCCCCCTCGGAGTCCTGCAGGCTGGAGCTCAGGAGCCGGCGGCACGAGGAGCCGGGCAGGCTGCCGAGGCTGGGGGAGCCCGAGTCCCGGGAGTGCTGGCGGGCCAGGGCCTCCGGGAACTCGGCCAGGCACCTCATGAAGGAGCGGCCCAGGCCCTGGCGCGAGCTGCCCCGCTTCTTGGGCAGGTGCGGGTTGTTCACAGCCATTTCCTTGGTCTTGTGGACCTCGAGCTGGGCGTAGAGCTTCTTCAGCTCGTCCTGCGGGGAGGGGGGTGTGAGGAGAGCGGATGGAGCACGAAGCTCTCTCGGCCCCGGCTGCCCTGCCTCCCGCTCTCCCAGCCTTTACTTGGACCATTTTCTCTGGAGCGTCTCTTTCCCACCCAGCTGTGTCCCTGCTTGGACACCTCTCAGAATCCACCTGTCCTCTCTGAGCCACATCGGCTTGGCTCTGAGGATGCAGGGGGCACTCCTTTCTCTGTGATCTGACCTTTCTCTGTGATCTGATGGGAAGCCACCTGCTTGGAGGACGGGAAGCCTGCGTTCGAGGCCACTGACCCGGCATGTGCCTGAAGGCTATTTTCTTTCTTTCTTTTTTTTAAGATTATTTATTTATTTGACACAGAGAGAGAGATCACAGTTAGGAAGAGAGGCAGGCAAAGAGAGAGAGGAGGAAGCAGGCTCCCTGCTGAGCAGAGAGCCCGATGCAGGCCTCGATCCCAGGACCCTGAGATCATGACCTGAGCTGAAGGCAGAGGCTTTAACCCCCTGAGCCGCCCAGGCACCCGGCTATTTTTCTTTCTTTCTTCCTTCCTTCCTTTCTTTCTTTCATTCTTTCTTTCTTTCTCTTTCTTTCTTTTTTTCCTTCCTTCCCTTCCTCCCCACCTTTCTTCCTTCCTTCCCTTCCTCCCTCCCTCCGTTCTAAAGATTTTATTTATTTGACAGAGAGAGACACAGCGAGAGAGGGAACACAAGCAGGGGGAGTGGGAGAAGGAGAAGCAGGCTTCCTGCTGAACAGGAAGCCCGATGTGTGTCTCAATCCCAGTGCCCTGGGATCATGACCTCAGCCGAAGGCAGACGCTTAACGACTGAGCCACCCAGGCACTTCCTTCCTTCCTTCCTTCTTTCTTTCTTTCTCTCTCTCTCTCTTTCTTTCTTCCTTCCTTCCTTCCTTCCTTCCTTCCTTCCTTCCTTCCTTCCTTTCTCACTTTCTCTCAGATTTTATTTGAAAGAGGGCACGAGTGTGGTGAGGGGCAGAGGGAGAAGCAGACTCCTCGCTGACCAGGAAGCCCAACCTGGGTCTCGATCCCAGGACTCCAGGATGTCGACCAAAGCTGAAGGCAGCCGCTCAATTGACTGAGCTGCTCAGGCGCCCCCTGAAGGCTATTTTCTTGAGCTCTCAGGGCCTTTGCTTCTATGAGGTAACAAGAGGGGGCTGCCTCCTGTGAGCTTCCTCAGGAAGGTCACGTGAGACTGATGGTGTGAAAAGTGCTCTATTCGGGTGCAAGTGAGGGAATGGGAATTTGAGAGGCTTCTACTTTGGGTTTCTCCCCAGAGCCGGCATCAGCATCGGGAGGGAGACTGCGTGCTGCTCCACACAGTGGGCGGTGCAGGTTGGCACTGCTGTGGCCGAGCACCTCCACACTCTCTGGCCTCCCTGCTTGACTGGGCCCTCGGTTCAGCCTCTTCCCAGGGACGCAGAGCCCAGAGAGGGAGGACATGGGGGGAAAGACAGGCAGAGGCAGCTGGGACAAGGAGGGAGTTGGGAGATGTAAACAAGCCAGGTGTACAGGGAGGCCCCGGGGAAGATGGAGGGAATAGACAAAATGGCTTCCTGAGGTTGTTCCCACACCTGGGGTTTTATCAAACAACAGGCTGTGACCGCCGGGTTTCCTTATTCCCTACCCACTGAGCTTCTGATCTGGGTTCCGTGACTATGATGCCCCCAAGCAGGAAAAGAAGAGTAAAGATGCTCTCCTGATGTAAGACTCAGGAAAAACTTCTTTCTCTCAGACTGCCGGCTCCGGGGAATGGGTATCCCGCTGTGGAAATCTCTGGTAGCCGCTAACTGCTGGAACTACGCAGCCCCGTGGTTGGCCCTTGGGTCCCCAAGGGCCCAGGCGTGCTGCCCCGCATGATGCCCCTGCTCGGTGGGAGTGGAGCGCCACCCACGGCCCTGCCTCTCACTTGCCAAGTGGCCTCAGCCTCAGGGATGTGGGTTCTGGGCCTCCAGGGGTCTTTCCACTTAGGCGGTGTGTGACCGCAGCTGAGCAGAGTCAGGGGAGGCGGCTGAGGGCAATGGTGGAGAAGGGAAGGAGGCGGGTCTTCGAGAGAGGGAAAGCGAGGGCCAGCGGAGGGGCCTGCGGGATACACAGCCCAGGTGGCAGGGCAGCAGTGATCCAGGCCCTAAAAGCTAGCACCCAAAGGAGGTGAGGAGGGCGGCACATACCCGAATGTCTCCGGGGTCCAGGCTGTGCTCGCTCCAGGCTGAGGCGATGCTGCTGTCCAGGTAGGAGCCTGAGCGCTGCAGGTCCAGCTCGTCCTCATACACCTCATCCACCATCTCCTCTCGGGGAGGAGCCCCTGGCTTCTGGAACTGGCCATGGTGCGTGTGATGGCGGGCAGGGGAGAAGAGTCAGCTTGACTTCATTTTCTCCTAATCCCACCTGCCCTGGGGGATCCATCTTTACTTTGGGCATCTTCACCCCCTCTCTAATTCCCAATTCCGAGGGCACGAAGAGTTTTGCTCCCCATCATCCTCCCTGATTTTCTTTAGCTCAGAGACTGGGGAGAGTGGGGTCCTACACAGCTGCCCCCACAATTCCTAGTCATGTCCTTCAGCTCCCGGACCTCTCTCCGGAACTGTTTCCAAGTCGACTTTTCAGAGTCCACCAAACTAAACTGCCAGCTGTGTCACAAGGAGCCCTCCAGCCCTAGCTCTGATTTCCTTTGTCCTGAGAGGGGAGGCAGAGAGATACAGTCGCTTCCCCCACCCCCACCCCAAGCGGCCTCCTCCCTCAGGTCCAGGCGGCTCAGCCCGCTCTCCCCAGGGTGTCATCCTTACTCTGACCTGGAGAGGGCGCTGTGGCGGCGGCAGATCCACTGTGCCCTTACCAAGGAGCTGGGGTCCGGCTCACAACCAGGAGGAAGACCTCACCTTTGGAATGAAGATCAGGGCCAGTGTGGTGGTGACGGTGCTGTGGGTATGGAAGAAGAAGAGGAGCAGGGTCCAGTCTGGGTGCAGGGAGGGAACCAGCACAACCCTGAGGGTATGAGGGAGGGGAAAAATTAGCTGTAGGTGGCAGTGGCCTCTTCCCCCTCACCTGTCTCACTGGCTCACCTCCCAGCCCCAGCCCTGATCTCCGTGGAGGTTCTAGGTGGGTTGAAAAGGGCACTCTTTTCCCTCTTCCTGCCCTCTCTGGGACATAGGTCCTACCTCAAGGCTCACATTAACCTCCACCTCTGAGAAGCCCTCCCAGACTACTCTTCTCTGGTCGCCTAGAGCACAGGCTCGTGCTCCCCAGCTCTGTTATGGACCACCCTGTGGGTTGATTCTGCTTTCACCAAGGGCCAAGTCCTTGTGAACGTTCACAGCAGGGCTGCTGGTGGATCCGCTGAGGTGTGAGGCGGGGAAAGGCAGGGAGAATTGAGCATGTGTGGGAAGGAGCATGGTGGAGGTGCTGGAGATGTGGCTTGGGAATAGGAGAAGGATTGGGCTCTGGCACGCTTCCCCTTTTGGGGTGCTGGGTGAGACCTGGGGTGCAGGAAGCATATCTGGGGGGAAGGAGAGGACCACAGACAGGGGAGGGGCCTTCCTCTCCTTGCCAAGGCCACGCGGGGAGGAAGGCCATGGGATGGGGTTCCCCGGCCTGGGAGAGGCGAGAGTGGTGGAGGTGGGGCGGAGCGGTGGGTCGGGGGCTGCCCTCACCTGGCAGCATGGAAGGCAGCAGAGAGCAGCAGCTCGTTGTGCAGGGCGATGCCCATGTAGCGTGGCTCGTGGAAGGCCGAGGGAACGGCTCGGGTGGCGTAGCACAGGAAGCTGCCCCAGCACAGCAGTAGCATCTCGGCTGTGGGGGAGTGGGGGGCAGAAAGGCGGGCACCTGCTCAGCAGCTGCGCGGCCCCTTCTGTGCCGGGTGCGCCAGGGGAGGCAGGGACCGGGGGCAAGGCCAAGGCCGGAGGACCCCTGCAGGTGCAACGTGGAGGGCCCCAGTGAGGCGGGCTCAGTGGAAGCAGCTCACCCACAACCATGATGTAGTCCCAGCGGTCATGATGGCACAGGTAGAAGTGGCGGCCGGTGGAAGTGTGACCTCGGGCCACCAGGGGCGCGTGGCTGCCTCGTTCCAGGGCCCCTGCCGTCCACACCACCAAGAAGGCCAACACGAACAGCAGGAGCAGCCCCAGCCGCTGCAGCAGCCGCCCATTGCTGAGGTGGGGGCCCCGCTGGGCCGAGCGAGACAGAAACAGCTGGAGCACTCTACAAGGGTGTGGGTGGTGGGTAGGGGCATAGGGGGAGGGCCAAGGAGAGGCGGCCAGGTGTCTCGCTTCTGTCCGAGGCTTCCTTCCCCTCCACACCTGCCTGTCCTCCTGTCCTTCCATGGTTGGCTCCCTCCCTGCCGCCCCCCCAAATGCTACATGCTGGGGAGGGCTATGGTGATAGGGGCGGGGGCAGAGCGGGGCGGTGGGGGGGTGGATGTTGCAGAGGGGAGAAGCACTGATTAGGGTCTGGCTGGGAACAACTCCACTCCATTCCAAAGGAGCTGGGCTGCCTGGAGTGAGCAGCCCAAGAGCAGGGGCCGCCCCAGACCCTACCTATAAAGCTTGAGTATAATGGTGCCGTACACAGTGGCAAAACCCAGCAACCGGACCCAGCGGAGAGCGATGCAGCGGAATACACTGGGCTTGAAGTACAGGATGAAGACCTGGGGGGTGGGGTGGGGGAACAAAAGTTGCTGCTCTCTGATGTACTTCCTCTCTCTGATCTGCTGACCATAGAGGCTTCATCACTTCCATTCCTCAGAGGAGCAACTGAAGTATCAGACAGGTTAGGGCATTTGTCCTAAGTCACACAGTAGGCCATAGAACTCTTTTTAGCCTGAACTCTTTGGCTCCGGGGTTCACCAGGCCAGCCTGCCATTTGTAGATATGAGTATGGGGATTTTGAGGTCTCCGAATCTAAGAGGGCAGAAAGGAATAAGGATTCTGGGGTTTGGAGGGCACCAGGCAGGGATCACGTGGGGTCAGACTCTAGCCGCAGACTTACAGGGAAGTAGAGAAGCAGGGATCCAAAAAGGATGGCTTCCAGCAGGACAACTCCAGAGGTTCGGATCCTCTGTGAACCCAGGAAAGAAAGAGGCATGTGAGCAGGGCAGCAGGAGGCAGAGCCTGGATGATCGTGGGGGAGAATCTCAGGCCAGTTTTAGGGGTCACTTGGTGGCCCTGGGCTAAGGGCTCACCGTGTAACATCAGCTCTGCCCTCTTGGTCCACAGCCACGTCTCCCCTCCCCAACTCCCCCCAACCCCCCACCGGCCCTGGCTAAGACCAAGGTTGCACACAGCATCTGTCCCCCAGCCCCATGCCTCTCCCAATCCCAGCCGGGGCCTGGCTGCTCCAGTCACAAGCCACTGGAGCTAGAAGGATCTCACGCATTCCCCCAGACTTTGGGTCAGACTGCTTCTTTGTCTAGGTAACCCCTTCTCTGCCTGGTAACCATTCAGTTGACCTTCAAGCCTGGCTCAAATGTCACTTTGTCCAGACAGGCTTTCCCGGGCCATCTCAGGCAGGACAACTAGGTCTTTTCTCTGAGCTCCCATGGCAAGCAACACACACTTCCATCCTCGCCTTTGTTGTGCTGCATTGTCATTTTCTTTATATGCCTGCTTCCTCCATTCACCTGGGAGCTCCAGGAGGTTCTAGATCATGTCTCCCTAGCACCTACATGGTGTTTTGAATCAAGCCCAATGCCTACACTTTACAGCAAGTCTAAGGCAGTGGGGTCACTTGCCCAAGGTTACCTGGTGCGTTAGATTAAGCATGAAGACCAGAACCGATTTCTTTGGAGTTCTAGTCTTAGGGAGCCTCTGGCCCCTAGTCGACGCTAGGGACCCAAGAGAGGCAGGGTGCGTGTAGGAGATGTGGGGCCTTTCTTGCCTTGCTCCGGCGGCACCGGTACGAAAGCAGCATGCTCAGGAAGACGGCCAGCATGCAGCAGGCCTGGCAGGCCAGCACGGCCGCCCGCAGCGTTGAGGCTTCCTCCACCAAGCATGGCCTGGCATCCCTGCAGCTGCTGCAGCCCTCAGCACACGGTTGGCACTGCAGCAGCCTCCCAGAGCTGCTGTGAGGGGCCCCGAATTGCCCAGCAGGCTGGGCGGCACTCTCTTCCAACCCTATAAAGAACGAGATGGCTGCAAGGAGAGGGGCCCGGCCAGAGATTTGCCAGGTTTCTGTCCCACTGGTCAGCGTAGCCCCCTCCCCGCCTCCTACCGTCTGTCACCACCGGGGTCGGGCTGGGAAGGGGGGAGAGTGAGGAAGCGGATATTCCCAGGGAAACAGGGAGAGGGGATGTCAGGCTAGGACTCACTTCGAGGCTCAACCTGCATCGGACTGGCGTGTTATGGGCTCATTTTCAGAAAGCACAGATACCCCACAGTGGACCCTGCCTGCCTTGCCTGCTTCTCTCGACCTGCTGCCCTTGCCCCTCAGGACCTGCGCCAGGGTCTCACCCCAGCCTTTTCTCCCCAGTTGCCGCCTCCACCCAGCCCAGCCTGGCCCTCATGGAATTAACATACCCCCAGAGCGGCTTGCCCCGTAGAAGCCAGGTCGGCAGCGGCAGAGGTAGTGGCCAAGGACAAAGCCCTGACTCTCCAAGGGGACACACTGCAGGGATGACAAACATGATAGGTATTTCTATGGGGCTTTCGCTCCCGGGAAGAGATGGAGGGTCCATGTACCTTTCTATCCACAGCACCTGCTCCGTACAAGGGAACCCGCCGCCACAAGTCCTCCCAAGTCCTTAGGAAGCCTTCTCTTTCTGGAAACCCTACTCTATCCCTGCCGTCACCTCTTTTCAATAAAGAATATGGGAAGAGATCACTCTTTTATTCTGAGCGGCGATGACAGGAGCCTGACAGATCCCATTTCCCAGCGCCCAGCTGTTGCTACAGCAAGGTGCTGGGGGAGGTGGGAGTAGGGAGAACTTGGAGTCCAATCACACCTGTGTGCCTACATCCTGTTTCAAAGGCTCCCCATCAGCCTCCCTCTTTGGTTCACAGGTGGGTTGAAAAGACCCCCACAGAGGAAAAGCTTCCCCTACCAGGGGCCACCTGGCTTTGGCACAGGGCTGCTGTCCCCAGCCCTAATGCCAGGCTAATGCCAGGCTGGTGGGATGCCTGCTCTTTATTCCACCTCCATCCATTGATGTTTCCCCAGCAGGGGACGGAGCAGACCTCAGAGCCAGGCAGGGGAGATGGGCACATGGATGAGGTCAGATCTGCTGGGGGCTAGTGGTCAGGGACAGACCTAAGAGCGGAAGGAAGGAAGGGCTTCTCCCCGGGAGCTTCCACATCGAGCACCTGACTTCACCTAGAAAAGTTACAGGGTGGTACTTCTGAAATTGTGGCCCAGCTTCCCTTCTTGCCAGGAGCACTAGAACGCGCTATGTTCCCGCCAGCATCTGCACAATCAGGCCAATGTGTACTGAGACGTGATGTGGCTGGGTTTAATAATGCACTGAATAATGGGAGCCCTTCTCCATCCCTGGACTTAGAGTTCCAAAAACATGTGCCCCAAAGAGCCACAGATGCCCAAACCCGCCCCACCTCCCAGCAGGCTGCAGGGCTCGCCTTGGCTCCCATTCAGCTCCGTAACGATGTGCAGTCAAGTGCAGCCGTGGAGCAGATTAGTTCACTGGCCTCCCAGTTTCTCAGTCCTGGGCTTGCAGGATTACCAGCCACTGTTTTCCATTATCCAGATTCTCCTGCATCCATGGCTTTGAGTCTGCCAGCATCTGGCTTGGGTTCCATCCCCTTTACCAATTCCAGAGCTCTTTGAGCTCCTTCTTTGGTTAGATTCCTCCTACACCCCAACCAGAAATTACACTTAGGAGCTCTGTCGATATAGAGAATGTGGTCCAGAAGAAGGAAAGGGAATGATTAATAGGGGCTTAGGAAGCGGTCCTGGGGATGGAGCACCATAGCTTAGAGCACCCAGTACCGAAACGGAGAGCAGACAGGGAGGCATACTGAGAGTTCAAAGGAATGAGGGTGGCTCTCTCCAGCGGGGGATGGGGAGCAGGCTGTAAATGTCCTCACTTTTTTTTTTTAATGTAGGCTCTACAGTCAATGTGGGGCTTGAACTCAAGGACCCCAGAGATCAAGTCACATGCTCTATGGACTGAACCAGCCAGGTGACCCCTTCCATTTTTTTATGTTTATATTTTTGATTATTCATTCAACTTTAAGTGCCTATTATGTATCAAGCAGGAGGAGTTGGGAATTTCTCAGAAATGACCATCAACATATCATTTCTGAATTTTCTTTTTTTTCTTTCAGTTTTTGTTTTTTATTGAAGTATTTTTTTTTGACAGTTAGTGTCCTCACTTTTAAATAGTCTGGTATCTCGGGGTGCCTAGGTGGCTCATTAAATTAAGCGTCTGTCTGCCTTCGGCTCAGGTCATGATCTCAGGGTCCTGGGATGGGCTCCTTGCTCAGTGGGGAGTCTGCTTGTCTCTCTGTCCCTCTCCCTATCCCATGTGCACACAGGTTTGTGTGCGCACGTGCACACGCACACACACACACACACTCAATCTCAAATAAATAAATAAAATCTTGAAAAAATTAAAATAAAAAATTAAAAGTCTGGAATCTCATTTCTGTTTCTGTCATCACTAGGGATTCCCCTCAGGCCCTGAGGCTGGTATGCTTGGGTCAGGTGCTCCCGGGAGCTGGGTGGTGGCAGGGGTGGGAAAGGGGAAGGGAGGCAGGACCCGAGTGCCCCGCCCCCATCCTCCTTATCCTTACCTGGGTGCTATTGAGATCACACAGGTGTGTGTTGGAGTACCAGCCTGGCCCACTGGCACACTGATTGATGTCCACGCTCTGAAGGTCTACGTCCATCTGCACCTGCCCCCTAGGGCAGTGAATTGGCAGTTAGGGGTGCAGCGAAGGATGCCAGGGTGGTCATGTGTCCTGGGGCCCCAGACCAGCGAGCAATGCAAGCTTCACAAGCTTTAGCAGAGTGGTTGCAGTGTGCAAGGACAGAGAGCACACCTACATTCCATTTCTCCAGTGCTACTAATCCTCACTGTTTCTGTGGGCAACAATCTTTTTCCCTGCAGGTTGTTCCCCAACATCCCTCAGCTTTCCAACATCCTAGCTTTTCAACATTTCCTGTTTTTACCAGTGGGTAGAGGGAGGGCGCATGTCAAGACATGTGGGAGCTGGGGCTCTGATGATCTGTCTGAAGGGCATTTTCACACTTTTCTACTGCATGTACACACACACACACACACACACACACACACACACACGCCCAGAACTCAGCTATTAACCACCCTCTCACTCTGCCGAAACCAGATCTGAACTGATCACAGCACAGGGACTATGGAGTGGAGCTGCCTGGCCCCAGTGCTCCCAACCCCTTCTCTGGGCGAAGTGGGGAGAGCTGGCTAGGGGCCAGGCTGCTGGCTGGAGGGAGGGAAAGCCTGTTGGGAGCAATGAGTAGGGACACCGAGTTGGAAAAACAATGTTGATTTTTGCGTGCCTCGCAGTTCTGTGCCCAGTTGCTGCCTCCTGCCCATCAAGGCTCCCAAGCACCTCTTTATTCCGGTTGAAGGAGGAAGTCAGTTATTTGAAGAGTACCAGTGAGGACAGGCAGGACTGGAACCTACTAGATGTGAGAATAGAGCCACTGGGAGTGACTCTGGGGACCTGGCCAAATCCTAGACAGAAGGGGCAATGAATGGTCCCCAAGCTTCCCCCCCCAAGAACTTTTCTTCCTTTGGAGAAAAGGGATTTTCTCCTTTTATATGTCTAGATTGCTCGAGAGCAGCAGGTTTGACTCCTGGAATGCCCACGAGACGTCTCGTGCATGGCCTGTCACTGTCATCCATACTAAGCCCTCTCCTGCCTTCTCCCCACTCCCCAGACCTGGGGGCCAAGACCTATGGCCGGCTGTACACACACATAGGCATACACCTACGTACAGTGGATTGATTCATACGCACTATGTGCACTCGCACCTGTACGTGTTAACAGACGGTTACAGATTCCCAGAGTCAACTGCAAATACACACAGCTGAATGCAAATAGACACATCTGTGTCCCCCAGATACATATGTGTGTGCCAAATGGCCCACGCACAGCTGGCTGGACTTGGAGCCCCCACCACCATGTACCCACAAAGGTGTCAAAGACTGCCCAAACCTACTTACCTGACCTCTGGGCTGAGGTCTGGCTTGAGACCATAGAAGGTGGCAGAAAGTGTGATAAGCCAGCCAGGACGGAGCCGGCCCTCCTGGCATTCCAGGAAGGGAGGAGATACCTTCACATGCTGCATGTCCCCCACATAGCCATCCCCCTGTGGCCACTTGGGGCTGCCGAGGCTCCCTAGGTCATTGGTCAGCACCCGCTTCTGTAGGACAGAGGTGTCCGGGGCCCCGGTTGGGCTCTCCTTCTGAGCTCTGCTCCCAGACAAGTCCTGAAGGAGGGTCTCCTCCCCCATCCGGGTGGCCTGCAGGGCCAGAGGCAGGTGGCTGGCCCCTGGTGGAGGGTCAAAGGTCAGAAAAGCCCGGTATGCCCTTGGGTCCCCCTCGGCCACGCTGCGGACCAGTGCCTGGTACCACTCCACATCCTCCTCCACACTGGACTCACGGATGTCGTTGGCTTGTAGCAGCATGTTGAGGAAATTAGCGGCCTGGGCAAGGGTGCCCGCTGCCCTCCATAGGACTGGGGGGAGCCCTGGTCTGGCTTCTGCGCCGTGGGCTTCGTAGCGCTCACTGCAATTAGCCCCCAACAGCTGTTGGGCATCTCCGGAGTAGAGAAAAGCCAGGGCTGCCTCGGCCCCCTCTGGGGGCACCCACAGGGGCCCAGACCCCGGTTTGACTTGGGAGAACAGAGGTGGCAGAGAGCGGAGGGGCGGCAGACCCCCCAGAGCCCAGCTGCAGAGGAAACAGCAGCCCAGCAGCCCCCACACAGGGTGGGGCATGACCACTGCCCTGGTGCCCATCCTCGGGGCAGCTCTTGGGTCCCCAGGGGTCCAGGCTGCCTGGGGGATCTGGTGGCTCAGGAGAGCCCAGGCGGAGGCTGGCCAGTTCCACGCCTCCTACCCTCGCTTTCTCTCTCTTCCTCTCTCCCTCGCTCTCTGCTCTCTCACGCTGTGCCGTCTTGCCTGTTTTTCCTTCTCTCTAACGTCATCCCCTGGCTTCTGGATGGAGGCATGAGGGCTCTGCCCTCCTCTCTCAGTGTGACCCCCCATTGCAAACCCTCTTAATCCTGGCACCACCCCTCTTCCCTCCTCCTCTCATCCAGCATCTAGGCTCCCTTCCCCCACTCCCTACCCCACATGAGCTCCAGAGAGAGATAAACGGGAGGGGAGAGAATGAGACCAGTCCTTCTCTCCCTCCCTCCCTCTCTCTGCCCTTTGCTCCATTAGGAGAGATGGGCAAATCCAGGATGCGGCACCATAGCAACCGCCGCCGATGAGCTCGTGCCCCTCTCTCCTCCCCTCTGCTCCACTCAGCCTCCTGGCAGCAATTGCGACGGGCATGATAAAGGGCCAAGCTGCAGCTCCTGGCAAGCAGCTCTGGCTGCCTGTACCCCCCTGACACAGTGCACCGAACTTGAATTTGAGATTGGGGGTGGCGAGAGTGGGGAAGAGAGCCTAATATAACCACAGCCAATCTCTGAACAAACTGTGGCAGCTTATCAAGCGCTTCTCGGGTGCGTTGTCTCAATGGATCTTCCCCACAAGCATGTATGGGAGGTCAGTATTCTTATCCCCATTTCACAGATGCAGACACTGAGGCTCAGAGACTCACCCGAGATCACATAGCTCACTTTAAGTTGAGACGCAAACCCAGAGCCCTGACTCTCCACACTGGCCCCCATCAAACTCCCATGACCCCCGTGTTCAAGCCTCGTTACAGAGGAGTGAATCAAGGCCCAGAGAGGTAAAAGGGCTCCCGCTAGGATCACACTGTCATTCATGACCTCCAGCAGGTCTTCACCTTCCCACTCCAGGAGCCTCTCTTCTCCAGCACCACAGAGGTAACAACCACAGCCAATGGTGTGTGTGTGTGTGTGTGTGTGTGTGCACGTGTGTGTACGTAATGGGGACAGGAAGAAGGGAGTGAACAAAGTTTTGCTTCTGCTTCGTCCACCTTCATTTTGTCATCCTAAATCCTGTCTTCCTTTCTTCTCGAAAACACCTTGAAAATCTCTCTTTCTCTTCCTGGCTTTCTTACCCCCGCATCCTTCTCTTCGTTGGACACAATAGCTGGTGGTCGGGGGAATCGAGTTAGCACTTCTCTGGATTCAGAAGGGTGTGGATTTTTTTTTTAAAGAGTCCATTTATCATTTGAGACAGAGAGAGAGGGAGATACAAGCGGTGGGTCAGGGCAGAGGCAGAGGGAGAAGCAGACTCCCCGCCGAGCAGGGAACTCGACACAGGGTTCGATTCCAGGACTGGATCTCAGGACCCCAGGATCACGACCCGAGCCAAAGGCAGCCGCTTAACCGACTAAGCCGCCCAGGCACCCCAGAAGGGTGCAGATTCTTGCAGGTAGCCATAGAACAAAGCTCCTGCCTTCCTCTTCCGTCACTGCTGTGCTCCCCCCCGCCCCAGAGATCTGGCCCCACATACACAAACTGTCTCTTGGCTTCTTCCTCTCTCCCTCTGCCCACTCCCTTAAATCTTTGACGTCCCAGAGCACTGACTGTATGCAAGAAGGGATGGGTGATGGTTTCTAGAAACTCTGCTTGCTTTACTTGTGGGCTCTGCAAACAGTTCTGCATTGGATCCTAAGTGGGAACATCAGAGTGGGAGGGAGAAGAGGGGCTCGAGGGCAGCCCCCAGCAGAACCCCTGTGATGGCAGAACTGGAAGGGCCCTAGCCCAGACCTTTCTCCGATAGAGAAGGAAACTGAAATTAAAACTGCAGGCCGGCGTAGTTGACCTCAAAGCCATGAAGCTGGTGAGTGGAGTCAGACCTGTCCAGACTCATGCATAGCTCTCTCCTTGGCCTTTGTGATTCTGTATGCTAAGGGAGAGGGATGGAGGGGAAAAGACACCCATTCCAAGGTCTTGGTCTTACTGGTTACTGTTAGTGGAGGGCCACAAACACACTGTATGAAGACATAATAATAATCATTTTGGACCCCAAGAAGTCCCCCAGGAGTTAAGGACGGCTGCTTTTGGCTCAGGTCATGATTCCAGGGGCCTGGGATCCAGCCCCGCATCAGGCTCCCTGCTCAGCAGAGAGCCTGCTTTTCCCTCTCCCTCTGTTTGCCGCTCTGCCTACTTGTGTTCTTTTCATAATAATAACTACTAATGTTTGTGTTGTGTTTTAGTATTTCCATTAAAGTTTTCCTTTAACCCCCACAAAAGTCCCTGGGGGGGATTATTATTGAACGATTTTTGCCAATAAAAAACAGGTTCACAGATACTAGATTATTTGCTCTTGGTCATCCATCCAGGAAATGATGTGATTAGGACTCGAAGTAGCTGGTGAGTTCCAGAGGGGCAGGGACAGTCCCTGTCTCCGTCATCACTGGCATCCCCGAGGCCTAGCCCACAGCTGAATAGTGACCTCAGGACCAGTTTCAGTTCTCTCTGTTTTTCTTCCCAAACTTCTGAAACTAGGGTCCTACCACTAGGGGTCCTACCCCTATAGATGGGCCTCAGTGAAAAAGATATGTGTAGACACAAAACCCATTCAACAAATACACACAAATCCGACTCAGACAAAGATAACACTTCCTTTGCTCGAAGCTGAATTTTCAGTTTTTTCTCAGGACCTGGGCTACAGGCCTGGACATTTAAGGAAATGGAGAAAGGCAATATTCCTTGCCCTACCTCAGAAAGAGCTTGTATGTGTCACCCTATGCCTCTGTGTGCTCCAGATGGGGACACACCAGGTGGGGACAGAGCCTCCCTCCCAGGCCAAGAAAGTATCTGGACAGCAGAGGGCGCTGCAGAGCTAAAGACCTTACATTCATGGGCTAATTAATCCGTTCTGGGGCTTAGGGAGGTTTTCCAGAGACAGCCAGGGATCTTGGGTGGTCGTCTTAAGCCTCCCGTGTTCTGTGAGCCTATAGCAATTTCTCTTCTTTTCACCAGAAATCTGAGTGACACCTGCCAGGGAGCTGAAGGAGAGTGGGTGGTTTTGAATTCCACTGTACCTTTTGGAATTGTGTGGCCTTAGGTAAACAGCTCTCTGAGCTTGAGTTTCTTCATGGGCAAGGAAAGATGGTGTGTTGTGCAGAATTAGACATGGATTTTTATCAGAAGCCCCTTGCAAAGCATGAGGTTGAACACGCTTATATTCCAGAGGTCCACTCCATGGCGGGCAGCATCTGTGGCACAGGAAGAGTCCACGATGGGTGAAAAACAGACTTGGCTCCTGCCCTTGTGGAGTTTACAGCCTAGTAGGGAAGACAAATAACCCCATGAAGAGATGAAAAATCACAGCTGTGTTGGAAAGTGCGACAAAGGAGCGGTCTGGGTGGGAAGTAAGGACCCAGGCAGGGAGAGTTCCCTGTGGTAGTGAGGAGTGAGTTCAACCTGAGGGTGTGTAGGAGTTTACTAAGCTAAAAGAGAAAGAAAAAACCTTTCAAGAAAAGGGAATAGCTTATGCAATGGCCATATGTGTATGAGCTTCACACAGGGCTAGCGGAACTGCAGAGGAGAGAGAACAAACTGAAGGCTGGTGGGAGATGAGCCCAGACAGAAGCAGGGGTCAGATCACACAGGACCCACAGGTCTCCTTAAGGAGTTTTCTCTTCAGCCAAAGAATAATGGGAAACCACGAAGGGTTATAATCACGGGTTATAGACAAATTTCCATGTTATTCTTTAATTTTATTTTTAAGTAATCTTTACACACAACGCAAGGCTTGAACTCACAACCCTGAGATTGAGTCGCATGCTCCTTGGACTGAGCCAGCCAGGCACCCTGACAAATTTCCATTTTAAAAAGCTCTCTCTGGGGGCACCTGGGTGGCTCAGTCGGTTAAGGTTAAGTGGAGTTAAGGGCAGCTGCTTTTGACTCAGGTCGTGATTCCAGGGTCCTGGGATCCAGCCCCACATCAGGCTCCCTGCTCAGCAGAGAGCCCGCTTCTCCCTCTCCCTCTGTTTGCCGCTCTGCCTGCTTGTGCTCTCTCTCTATCTCTCTGTCAAATAAATAAAAATAAATAAAATCTTTAAAAAAAAGTTCTCTCTGGCTCCAGGGCACATACCCTCTTCACTCCAATGCACCCTCAGGTATAAAGTTGCTGAGTTCTGGTGGCTTCCTCCTTATCTCTTGCATCCCTCGACATCTCTCAGGGGACAATTGCAGTGGTTTCCTAACTGATCACCCTGCCTGTGGTCTCCAGTCCAGTCCTCTCCCTCCCCTCCAGTCTAATATCCTCTACCCAGCAAGCTTTCTCTTATTTGATCTTCACAGCAAGTAAGTGAAGCAGCCATCCTGATTCCTATTTTGCAGATGAGAAAACTGAGGCATGAAGTTGCTGTGGAGCTGGCTCATACAGGACTGTGAAAGCCAACTGTTAAAATTTCAGGAATTTTGCAAGCCAGTTGTGAAACACAGCCATTATTCAAAATTAAATTATGTACACTTATAAGTTATGTTTAAAACAAAGGTAATAAAATTTTCGAAACTCATCACTTTCTAATAATTTTACTATTACTATTTACCTATGTTCCTAGGGTTGTTATTGTAGCTGCAAGATGAAACTATTACATAAGGGTATGCTACTGCTCATCTCTTTCTAACTCTGTGTTCACTAACTCTATGTTCTAAAGATTGAAATCAACCATGGCAGGAGGATTTACACCATGGATATCAGCAAATGCTACAAATCAGGGCCTTGATTTATTGTTTTGTCCATTATCTATATTTAAGAAAGTGATGAAAGAAAAGTTAGTAATTTAAATTTAAATCTGTAGCCATTACATTGTGAATAGCACAAAAATTAAGGAAACACTATTTTTTAAAAAAAGATTTTATTCATTTATTTGAGAGAGAGAGGGAGGGAGAGAGAGCACACAAGCCAGGGGCTCAGAGGGAGAGGGAGAAACAGAATCCCCGCCCACCAAAGAGCCCCAAGGTGAGCACCATCTCAGGACCTGGGGATCATGACCTGAGCCAAAGGCACACGCTTAACCGACTGAGCCACCCAGACGCCCCCCAAATTAAGGAAATACTCTTTCAGTATTTGAAAACCGTTTTGATTCAGCAAGCAAGTCACTCCCATAATTGACAGGACCATCTTTGTTTTTTTCCTTTTCCTCTTACACCGACATTGAGGAAAACATCAACCAACATTCATGCTGCGATTCCTTGATCAATTGAAACCATAGGCTGGCTACCCATACAAGAGTTTGACCAAAACCAGTGAAAGGACTCTTGAGAATCAACTGGTTATATAGATTCTGGTTATATATCAATTTGCAATTGTACACTATTGTTATCATTCGTAAATTGTGTGCTAGACATCCTTTACATCAGCAAAATTCATGATAAACTTATGTGTGTATATATATATATAAATATATATATATATATTTATATATATATATGCATACAATGTCCTCTTCCCCCCGGAGAGCCGGCTGTTCAACATTTATCAGCACACCACTGGCTCTAGAACACACATTATTCATGTGTCATTCCATAAACATTCACTATCCAGTGAATACAGTTCAGTTAGTCAATGAAGAAATGACTCGGCCACAGACACACATCGCAGCCAGCACAGGCGGGACATCACAGGTACTCCCAAGGCCAGCCGCTCTCGGCCGGGACCGAACCAGGCTTTCCGAGGCCGCTCCCCCAGCATCGGGGAGGGGCAGCTACGGCCTCAGCGCCCGGGAAGTGAAAAGCGAGGGTCGGGGCATGGGACCAACGGCCAGGCGAGAAGCAGCCCACGGCCAATAGCGGCCCAGGCTGCACTCGACGTCACACTCCGCGGAGGACCGCGCGAGCACGCCCTGGGGGAGGGGGCGTGGTCACGGCCTCCCGGAAGTGACGCCATCCGGGGGCGGTCCTCGGCGGCGGCGGCGGCGGCGGCGGCG
>LNAC01000091.1:4580951-4617335 GCA_002007465.1 Ailurus styani
CAAGACAGTCGGTGGGGGTTGCTGCCCGTGCCCGTGCCCGTGCCCCCCGCAGCCGCCCCCTCCGCAGCCCCAGCCGCCTGCTGCCGCCCCGCAGGCCGGGGAGGACCCCACGGAAACGAGCGACGCGCTGCTGGTCCTGGAGGGCTTGGAGTCGGAGGCCGAGAGCCTGGAGACTAACAGCTGCTCGGAAGAGGAGCTCAGCAGCCCAGGCCGCGGAGGAGGAGGGGGCGGCCGGCTTCTGCTGCAGCCCCCGGGTCCCGAATTACCCCCGGTGCCCTTCCCGGTGCAGGACTTGGTCCCCCCAGGGCGCTTGGTTAGAGGGGAGCCGCAGCAACCGCCCCCGCCTCCCCCCGGGCCCCTCCGGCCACCCGTGGGCCCTTCTCGGAAGGGCTCCCTCAAAATCCGCCTCAGTCGCCTCTTTCGCACGAAGAGCTGCAACGGCGGCTCCGGCGGTGGGGATGGGGCCGGCAAGAGGCCTTCTGGAGAGCTGGCTGCTTCTGCTGCGAGCCTGACAGACATGGGAGGCTCTGCGGGCCGGGAGCTGGACGCGGGGAGGTGAGACTGGCTGGGGGCTGACTGACAGAACTTCCTTTTCTTGTCTCATTTCCTTTTTATTCTGCTGCGAACATGATTCTGACAGTTCTTAGGGTGTGCTTTTCATAAGGAGGCATAGAGACTGTAGGCCTCAAGGTGGTGATATGGCCCATTAGGTCAGAGCTAATTGGGGAAACAGTTTTCACTCTTAGGTGTTGAGTCCGGTGACATTTCTCAGCTGGTTAGCTGCCCCCCATTTGGGAGATGATTTGAAACCATCCTCCCAGCCCCACCCTGGCCTGGCTTTTAAAGTTTTCCAAGGTATCTGTCTACCATTACATTTGGTAGGGAGGTTGCTGGAAATGTTTGGTCTTTGGGGCAAAAAGTTGGTTCTGTAACCATTTTGCTCATTATTCTTTCTGTGTTCCCCACCCCTTTCACACTCATGGCTACAAATGATGTGACATACTTTGTGCAGTTGTAGATCATCAATTGTTTGGGCATCTCTATTCAAAATGTTAATGTTTTCCTGGTTGGTTTCTTAGATATACTTGGTATCTCAAGCCTGTGTGCTGACCACCGACTCTGAGAATAGAAAATAGTTTGCTCTCAAGCCCATGTGAGTGTTCTAAGTGTGAGGTATAGACATGGGTGCGTGAGTTCTAGGCCAGTTGGTGAAAATTCCAAACTTAGGCTTCGATTTTTTTCCTCTGCATTTCTGAAAGATGCACAGCACTCTGGCATGCAGTGTTAGGTCTGTATATTAGTTTAAAAAGCTGTCAGCTTTTGTGTCAAGAAGTGAGACTTCCCTTGTGGTACTGCCTTGGTGGTTTGCATCGCCGGGTGGCTTCTGAACAAAGATTGGAATTGGTTTTGCTGCAGCTCATACGATGGATTCTTTTTTTTTTTTTCTTTCCATACGATGGATTCTTGAGAGACCCTGGCAGTCACAACCCAAGGCTGAAGAACAGATAGACCAATAGATTTGAGAACTGTGCTGTGTTCCAGAATCACATGGGGAGCTTTGGAAAGAGATCAGTATGTCTGAGGGCCCAAGAGTTTGAATTTCTACAAAGCTTCCCACATGACCCTGAAGTATGCCCTCCACTGGGAACCACTCATCCTTGGACTTCTCCTTTCAGGGGAGTTTGTGTCCTCACAGGTGGAAAGTATGGGGTCAGTTTTTACTTTGCTGCCCTTTCTGTGCCAGAGCATCATCTTGGGGATCAGACCCAACCCAAATTCCCTAAAGAAATCAGTAGGTTGGTGTGTGTTGCCCACTCAGGTAGACCTGTGTTTCTGCCTTTGCTTCACAAGTGAACTCACGCTGGGAGCTCAGGTCTTAAAAAATGTGTGGCTGCCTAAACAGCTTTTTTGTTGTAGGCTCTGCATTCGATGCTCCACTTACCAGTATAGATGAAATTTTCATCAGATGAGGGGGAGGGCAGGACTGAAGCTGTGGGTAATGACATAGGATAGACCGCTAATTTTCTTGTGGTTTTTCTTGCCTTTGTTCCATATTGACCAGGACTTGGTCTAAGATTCCAGAGACGCCAAATATGAGGTGTGTGGCGTGAAATTAGCTGCTACGTCTAATAGATTAGGAAGAGGAAAAGGCATATAACATTATACGGTTTTTTGCCTTTGGAAGCAGAATTTAATGGTCATTGGCTGCTCTGTTACCAACCCTCACACTAAGCACAATACAGATTTCTGCTGCAGAGCAAATTGGGCTGTAGCTCTGCAAAGAAGCTTAGTTCAGGGCACTGGAGAATTACATTTTTTGGTCCAAGGGCTTTTTCTGATGAATTGGAGAAGAGCTAGGTATTTGTGTATGAACGTTTGGTTGGCTCTTATTAGGAGGCAGTGTGTCGCACCGAGAATGTGAACATCTAGATTCTGCTTACAACTCCAACATCTGTGTAATGTAGGCCAATTTTGTCTTCTTCCTGCTTTTTTTTTTCCATCTGTAAAATGGGAGTGATTCTCGTCTTGTTCCTGTCCTTGTAGGAATAGACTGAAGACAAGAGAAATTGAGATAGAATATTTTGTGTTTTTGGAGAAGTAATTTTTTTTTTTTAAATGCTTAGGATTTGGTGCTGCTAGATTTGCTTGTTAGCTTTTCCACAGCTTACGATGTGCCAGTCTTGTTGGCAGCCTCGCAGCTGTGAGAAACTTGGTAAGTCTGGCCAGGGTAGTTGTGATTTCTATGGATCTGCACCTCCTAAGTGCGCCCTGTTGGGAGGAAGGATGAGTTTGGAATTTTAGGTTGTTCTCTTGTTTTGATTGGTAGGGACCTGGAGGCTGAGAAATGTCAGTCTTTTGCCAGAAGGTATATGGCCTCCCTCCTTATTGTTGGTTGGAGTTAATTACGGGTCTCTGCAGTCTTTGCTGTATAATTTGGGGCTTTTCAGTAACCTCTGGGTATGGTTCTCTCTGCCCTTCTCCACATCTACCTTTCCCACAGCTATCACTAGAAAGTACTTACTGCCGTCATTTTATAAGGCTTAATAGTTTCCATGTTTTAACATGAAACGAACCTTTAGTTCCTTTCAGATGCTTCAGAGTCTGGGAAATGGACCTGCCTGGATATACCGAGTCTTAAGTCTCGTGTGGAATAGCTTAGAGAACCCTTTTCAAGTGAAGGAAGAGATGGGCCCACCGACTAATCAGGTTTCCGTTCTGGAGAACTGGGCTAGGCCTTGTAACACACATATGTTGGAATTCAAAGAGCTGGGCTTGATGCCTGTGGGCCTCGGTGTGATATAGAATTGCTATTTCAGGAAAACCAGTGAAGTTCCCTTGTCTTTTTCACATATGTTGAGCTGATTGTCTTTCTTTGTATTTGCAGAGAAATGGCATTTGATCTAACCTTTTAAAATCATCACATAATACACACATGGTTGGAAATGGGTACCTTGTTCGTTTTTCAAGGTTCGTTTTTTCTGAGTTAACAGTTGAGGTTATTACTGGCAGTCTTCGTAATTGTGAGGTGGGAAAATGGAGAATAGTTCTGTAGTGGTTTCCTATTTATTTGTTTGGGAAAAAGATAGAATTCTGGAAAGAGAGGCAAGCTGCCCTGGCATTAGTCTGGGGCCCTGCTGTCCTGGACAGACCCGGCAGACATGAGAAAGCCTTTTCTGTTTCCTCCGGTCTTCAGGTCTAAGGGGGTCTTTTTGAGAAATAGCCTGACATACTGAGAGCAAGATGATTCCGTGGTATGTGCTGAGGAAGTTCTGACTTTGGCCTTGGGTTTTGGGTCCACACTCCATGGATCTTTGCAGCTCTGGTGCCACAGAGTGGTTGTGGTTGGCATATTTTGGAGTGAGCACCCTAACTTCAGAAATCTCTGTCCATTGAGCCTGTGTCTTTCCTTCACATTTTCCCCACTAAAATCATCCCAAGGTTTTAGACCTTGGACCATGCCTCTTGGCTTTTCCCCGGAAGTTCCCGCCATAGGTTCTTCAGTTGGTGTATGATGGAGTTTGGATCTGACCTTGCTGCACAGATGTCTGTGTATTGGAACTACAAATGAACACATGGTTTTTGTGCCTGCAGCACATGAACAGACACTGGCTTCTGACGTGTTGGAAATGGCACGGCTGGCTGACTTGGCACTGTGTGCTCTAGCAGGCGCAGAGGTAAATTGTGGCCATCAAACCTGGCATTTGGACATCTGAGTTTGAGAGTTACTGTAGAAAAGGACATGTTTAAGTCTTAGGACATCAGTAGATGAGTTTATAGACGGGGAGAGGGAGGACATCATTACTTGGTAGTTTATATTTTAGGTTTCAAGGAATTTGAAAAGTGGCCAATGGTTTTATCAATGTGTTGTCGGCCTGTCTAGTCTAATGCTCGTAACCCATTTTATCCCACGGATCTGTTGCTATCCAGTTAGTAATTTGCAGAGTGGAAGTGGATAGAGGAATTCTCTTTGTCATCTGTATAGCACAAGCAGTGTATAGCTGACACAAAGGTTTGCTAGTTCCAAAGACCTTTGCCTCAGGTCCTCTGCTGCCCCAGTCTTTTTCTGCCACATGAGATACAGCCCCCACCCTACTGCTCAAGTCTTTCTGCTGCTCAGATGCAAGTGGCCCACTGGCAGAGTTAAAATGACTTAACTTTGCACCCTAATGTTTGTCAGGGTGATCAGGGTGATCTGGGGAGGAATAAAATAACATGGGAATGTAGTAGGGAAGGGTTAGTTAAAGATGTTACTGGAGCTGAATCATTCATGTTGCTTTCCCCAAACAGCACATCCAGCTTAGATGGGCTTTATCATTTTAAATGCTTCCTATCTACAAAAGGAGATACATAAAGTGTATGTACTATAATAATAATGAATTGCATACTTGGGTACCCACCACTAAGCTTAGCAAATAGAATGTTATCAGTATCTTTGAAGACCCCTATGTGTTGCTTCCTGATTACATCTCTTCCCTCCCCCATGTAACCACCATCCTCAATTTTATGTTAATCGTTCCCTTGCTTTTTTTTTTTTATAGTTGTCTAGATTGGTCTTTTCATGAATGACTGCCATTAGAATGCTCTCAGGATCCTTGAGACAGAAACTGCTTTGATTTTTAGTTAGACAGCGTCTACCCAAAGAGAGAAGGAAGCACTTATTTTTATTATTAGCCTATCAGCCCGTAGACCTTCTACCTCTTCAAGCTTCCAGCCCCGAGGCCCTCTTATTTGCCAGAAAAAGCCATCCTAGGGCTCTCAAATGGCTCTGCCCGTGTTCAGATTCTGATGTATTTCTTTTTCTAGATCCTTGAAACTATGATTTTCTTCTGCAAAATGCCGGGGGTGGGGGAGAAGATGAGCCGCAGTGAGAAGGCCCCCGCAAGATGTGTGCATTTGGGCACTGCCGTTCTTCAGTGCTTGGCACTGAAGAGACTCGTCCCCAGCACGGGCAGATGGCAGAGTAATGCAGCTTCCTGTGAAAAGAGGCAAACGGCCAAATGGCTGAGGTGTGAACCCTTTGAGAGGCCAGTGCTTTGGGTTTCTACTTGCTGGGTTTCGTGTTGTATCCACAAGTTACCAAATAAAAATCAGCTTGGAAGTCCTTCAGTCTTAAAGTTCATGTCCAGCGGAATGAACTTTCCATCCCAGCCCTTTGGAGCATTGCAACCAAGCTGCAGACTGTCAAGGGCAACTTGTGTAAACAGAGGATTCTGTGTGATTGTGTCTGTTTTGACGCGGCCATGTCTCCTGTGCACGCCTCGGGTGGGGCAGGCATAGGAGGCGCCATCGCTAGATGAGAAGTCTCAGCGGGGAAGAAGTCGCAGAGGGAGCATGAGGTAGGAATCCAGCGTCTTGGCCATTTCTGAGTAAGGTCTTCACAATATGGTCTTGAAATTTTGTTTGAAGGGAGTCTCGAGAAGCTTAGACATCTGTGTTAAAACAAATGCATGAAGATCTTCCCAAGTCAAATAATTTAGATAGGGTTTCATTTCGGATTTTCTGTGGGGCTTCTCTGTTGGTGCATTGGAAGTGTTATTTAGTCCTTTGGGCGAGAGCGATTTTGGAAGGTGAGCCGGGTGTAAGACGGAGTCAGGCACTCAATTTGTGGGGTGTTTTTTTCTTTCTTTGTTTTTTTTTTTTGTAAATCTAGTTTGTTGAGATATAATTTATGACCACCTAAAATCTACCTTTTTTAAGGTCCCTTTATATTAATTTTGGCAAATCTGTACAGTCATATAAGCTTGCCATAGTCCAGATGTAGCATTTTTTAAAGATTTTATTTATTTATTTGACAGAGAGAGATTGCAAGTAGGCAGAGAGGCAGGCAGAGAGAGAGGAGGAAGCAGGCTCCCCGCTGAGCAGGGAGCCCGATGCGGGGCTCGGGGCTCAATCCCAGGACCCTGAGATCTTGACCTGAGCCGAAGGCAGAGGTTTTAACCCACTGAGCCACCCAGGTGCCCCCACGTGTAGCATATTTTTATCACTTCTGCAAGATCTTTGCCTTGTAGTCAGTCCAGTCTTCCTGAGGTAAGGTTTTTGAGCTTAGCACATTTCTGGCCAGAAAGTCTTTGTCAGAGTCTTTTGGAATTCTTTCATTTCTCACTGAAAAGCCAATTGAAACTGGTACAAAGTGAAGTTACCTTTGGTGTATCTTTTCACAGGAGATCTGGGTTTTCCAGCTGGCTCCCAGGAGCAGCATCAAGAAGGCATGCGGAGAGCTGTGTGACTGGCTGCTCAGAGAGGGGAAGGGCCATTTTCTTTGGGAGCCAGGCAGAGCCCTTAACCTGAGGGGGTCCCCCATGTTAGCTGATGGCTTTGCCCCATGACTCGGGGGCATTTGTGTAGCAATCAGGGATCTTAGTGGTTGAACACGGCCTGTGCTGCTTGTGCCATTCTCAGATCTATTCCCTGGTTCCCTTTGGGACCTCCTGCATCTTGGGGCAGGGCCATAGGGAAAGCATTTGCTCCGAAATGGCACCTGCTCAGGTCAAGAGCCATTTTCTTGGCTCCCTTCTGAAAAACGGCCTTGCATCTGACTTCCTCTAGAAATGGACTTGCTAATTACCACTCAAGGTGTTTTACTCTTCCATTATGCTGGGTGTGGAGAGATCTAAAGGGATTTCTCATTGCTCTGTAGGCTGAACTTCGGAGCCAAATTTATTTAAGAAATTGCCTGAATTATTTCATTCTCCCCCTTTAAATTTTAGGCTTTATTACAGAAGTGTTGTTGAGAGTGACTAGGATTTGCTTGGTTTTTCAGTGCATCTAGAATCGAGTGTTGTAGTGACTTAAATGTGTGTGTGCTCATTCCCCCTTACATTCTCTGTGTGCTCTCTCGCCCCCTAGGAAACCCAGGTTGACAAGAACTCAAAGTGCCTTTTCTCCGGTCTCCTTCAGCCCCCTGTTCACAGGTAAGGGTGATGGCTCTCTTTTTTTTTCTGACCTCTGAAAGCAGCAGTGTTCTGAGACCTGTCAGGGGACATTTGCAGATGCTCCACAGAGCGAGCTTCCGGCGGGCCTGCGGTCACTTCCTTCATTCCATGCCTGCTGGGGTTGGGGAGAGGCTGTTTTTATGGCATGGAATGTATTCTTGGCTTTGGAGGCTTTATAGTTGAACATAGAGACTGCTTGCTGGTAATTAGGTGGTCCTGGCAGGTACGCCGTGCTCCATTCAGGGTTATCACATATAGATTAAAAGTAGGAATTAAATATTTATAGGCTCACAGTGCCTAAAGGACTCTCTAGAAGTCATACAGCTCCTGTCCCTGCTTCCAAGGGAGTTCATGGATGATCTAATCAACATGATCCATGATTATCTGGTCTATTTTTAAAGAGTCTGGGCAAAGAGGATTACGTGAACTCTTGGCTTACCCATTTTAGGGGCCAGGAGTTCTTGCAGCTGTCAGAGTTCTTCGCTGTGTCTAATTTAAGTCTTTCCTCTTGTAGCAGGGAACACAGTTGCTCAAGTAGGGAAAAGTGGTCGAATATGCTTTGGGCAACAGCCTTCTCCTTAATGGGGGACTTATTCAGAGAGGGAGCCTTTTCGTTATGTCAGTCATATATGGAGCTCCCAGAGCTTCCGCTGATGACTTTTGGCAGAACTTTTTTTTTCTTTTCTCCCTTCCCCCTGCTTCCCTGCCTCTCTTCCCGCNCTCTTTCTCTCCCTCTCTTTTGTTGCTTCTTTTTTTTCAGTAGGCTCTGTGCCCTATATGGGGCTCAAACTCATGACCCTGAGATCAAGAGTCACATGCTCTACCAACTACGCCAGCCAGGCATCCCTGGCAGAGCTTTTCTGCTTATCTTAATTATTGCTCAAGACCTTTTAAAAAAAAAAACTGAGTATTAGATTCTGAAAGCTCTTGGCCTTTTAGAGATACTGGTTACTTCATTTTCTTAACTGGGAAATTATAAAATTCTAGCTGAGGGTCTAATTCAGCCTCCTGAATGAGAAAAAGTTGATGGAAATAACACCATAAGGGCCAAATTAGAGAAATTGTGAGAGTCCTCTCCCTGTGGGTCAGACCCACCAAAACTTGTCTGTCAACCTTTGTTATAAAATTATATAATTATAAAATACCCTTCACCCTCTGGTGACTGAAGTGGAGAAGGGTAGATGGGCTTGGATGGCAAGAAGGAGAGTATATGGCAGAGAACAGAACTGCATGATATGCCGAAAAGTAGGAGAAACCATGTGGCATCCCCCATCAAGCTCCTAAGGAGCTTACCAGATTTGATTGACTGTGAAAGTAGTTCTTTTTGGCCTTTGTAGCCTCAGCTATTAGGAATTAGTTGATATGCAAAATGGTTGGTTCTCTTATGAGTGAATATTCTGGAAAATCTAGATGTAGAAAGCCATTTAGGAAGAAGTTGGGGCTCACCTTTATCAGCATTTGGGTTACCATTTAGTTCTTACATTTTTCTGGCACTTGCTTTCCATGTCCATTTGGACTTGTAACAAGCTGCTTGCCATGCTCCCTAAGGTGGAAATTGGTACACACATCTGTAAACATAAATGATGTGGGTTCCATTTGAAAAAAGACCCCTTATTAAGGTTCCATAGTCAGTGGCACAACCACTGAGGCCATATTAGTTGACCTTTCCACTGTCAATCCCATGTTTCTGTCGTAAAGAATCCTTGACCTTTAACAGGACCAAGATATGGTAGAATTTAAAATTGACTTCCCAGGTGTTTGGGGGAGATTCCAGCTCTGGGAAGCATTAGGTTTTGAGATTTTTGAGAGCCAGGGGGACCTCTAGCCTCCCTTGCTTGCCCTTTGCTTTCCTTTGCTTTTGGCCTCAGCTGCGGGCAAGGTGCTTCCCTAACATGCTTGGTCCGTGAATCCCTCAGGTGAAACTGTGTCGCTTGTGGACGTGGACATCTCTCAGCGGGGCCTGACCTCTCCGCACCCTCCAACTCCCCCTCCTCCTCCAAGAAGAAGCCTCAGCCTCCTAGGTATAGTCTCTGCTCCTCTCTGCCTTCTTGCCTTAGTGGGAGGGGGTGAGCTATAGGGACCTGTTCTTTTCCAGGAGCCAACAAGCTCCTGGGTTTCTAATAATGACCCAGTTATTCCCTGTCCCTTTCTCAGCACCCTTGTCCTCTCCCTAAGCAGTTAAATGGGTCTCTTACCTGCATGCCGTAACATTTACTGTCCATATGTTGATTAGACCTGTATTTATCTTGCCCTGAATCTACTGCTAGTAGACTGCTTTAGGAATAGCCATACATCTCTGCTTTCAACAAAGGACACCAGGTTAAGTTGATTGTTGCCCTCTGTGCAAAAAGACAGGGTGAAGGTCAGGCCATCTTGCTCCAGAGGGCAGCCTGATGATCCTTCTCCCTTGCCTCTGCTTCACCTCACTCATCTGTGCTTATATTTCTGAACCTCTTGCTTCTGTTCTCTCTTCTAGATGATATCAGTGGGACGCTGCCTACATCTGTCCTTGTGGCTCCGATGGGGTCTTCCCTGCAGTCTTTCCCCCTACCTCCGCCTCCTCCACCCCATGCCCCAGGTTAGCTTAGTTTAGAGGCAAGCCTTGTAAAAGTTGGGAGTACAAAGTGATAGACTCTTGACGGATGGGAGATGTCTATTTATGGAATTAATAGGACTTATGAGAAAGCCTAAATCTTACCCCTTGGCTGGGCCAGAACTCCTTGGAATTGAGGCCAAGAACTGGTTTTTCTAACCCGTTTTCCCTGTGGAGGTGAATCTGACTTTTGTTAGGAATAAAAGACTATTGAATTTTTCACCTCTTTGCTGCTGAGACTGCTTTGCAATCTCTGAGTAGATACCACTTAAGAGACTGCCTTAATTTCCGATTCGAGAGGAGGTTTAAAGTTTTCAAAGTCTCTGGTATTTCCAAGCTTTTAGTATTTACTGCAGCCTTGTAAATAAGTACCAAGCATTTAGTAGCCCATACCTGCTTTGCCAGCCTCCAGTACCCAAGGAGTAAAATGAATGAAATCGGCATTCTTTCCTACTTGCCTGGCAAAATCGTTCCTCTTCCTGGGCAAGTAAGCGAGTCACTATTTCCAAGGCTGCTTTACCGGCACTTCACCTCGAGGTGGGAGAAGCTGGAATCGCTCTAGGCTGGTGAAGCCCCTGAAGTAGTCACCTTAGTCAGGTTAGTGAGCAACTCCCCTACCCCTCTCTTGGGGTCAAACGCCCCCACCCATCCTTCACAGCTTACACGAGCCCACACAGCTTTCTGTTACAGCCCATCCAGCTCCTTTCCACTGCTTTGGCTTCCACCCTTTCCAGCTTAGCTTCTAATGCCTTGCCCCTCTTCAGTTAGCATCTCTGTTTTGGGGAGGGGGTGGCATCTGCTTGTGGTTGGGAGCCAGGAGGGCGAACAAGTGACTGCCCCTCTCTCGCCTGGCAGATGCTTTTCCCCGGATTGCTCCCATCCGAGCAGCTGAATCCCTTCACAGCCAGCCCCCCCAGCATCTCCAGTGTCCGCTCTACCGGCCCGACTCAAGCAGCTTTGCCGCCAGCCTTCGAGAGTTGGAGAAGGTAGGCGGTGCCCAGAGACTGGCGGCTGGCCTCCTCTCCCACTCTCCTTCTTCTGTCCTAGGCTTTCCTTTTCTTATTTTTAGAGGAAGAGTAGTTCTCTTGCCTCTATATTTATAGTGCCATAGAGATATGCTGCTATGATCAATTCCATAAGGGATGTTGGAAAATTGAATCACGGAGAAAAACATTTGAATGTGGCGAACAACGGTCATGGAGAACTGTTTACGTAGTGGAAGCCGACTTTGGCGGATTAACTGACCCAGTTCCCTCTTCTTTGTAGGGCCTCGGTAATGGGACTATAGGCTTATTCTCCTGTTACTTTGGAGGGCTAAAAGATTGAGCCTGCTGTTCGTGGCAAATGGTTAAGACACTCTTAGCAGCTCTTACCTAGTGAAATGTTTTGGAAGTGATGGGAGGGTGGGGATTCTCCTGCTATAAAATAGATTGTGCTGAAAACGTGCCCATTTCCCCCATGCTGTGAAGTACTTGACCACTTCTTGTCTTTGATAGTGTGGTTGGTACTGGGGACCAATGAACTGGGAAGATGCAGAGATGAAGCTGAAAGGGAAGCCAGATGGCTCTTTTCTGGTACGAGATAGCTCTGATCCTCGGTACATCCTGAGCCTCAGTTTCCGGTCACAGGGTATCACCCACCACACAAGAATGGAGCACTACAGAGGTAAGAGGCGCTGCCGTGGGGGGAAAGCCTTCCTCCCCCTTTGCCGGTCACTACTCCTGCTGTCTGGCCTTTGTGTGGGAAGGTTTAATGGAAGTGGAACTATGGATAGGGAGGAGAATCTCATACTCTAATAAATGTTGTTATGGGTACTGGTTTCAGTCCTAGAAGGAATGTTGGCAGGGGTAGGGAGGAAGGTGAGGGTCCTCTTGAAAAATATTCTCAGCATTTCTCTCCGAAAGAGGAGGACCTGAACAAGACTGTCAAACAGAGCAAGGCCTGTAGAACTCTCTTGATAAAAGGAAGAAATAACCTGGGACTTTTCCACAAATTCTCCCAACCTCTATTCATCATTAGACTTAACGAATGATGTCGCTTCAACTTTCACCTCTGTAGGTAATTGCTGTATCTATATCTGATAAAGAAAAAATAATTAGACTTGGCATCTAGAGAGCCTTCTATTAAATCCTATACACGAAGAGGAGAATTTAGTGTTCATACTGTGACCATCCTGTAGTGAATTTCTTTGTCTGAGAGTTGCATCAGCTCTTCCTGCCGGACAGCGTGGTGATAATTTCTTAAGGTCACCTATGTGGTCTCTTAGGAAATAGTCATCAAAACTCAGAGACTTTGTGGGGTCAACATGCTTCAGACTATCTGGCTTCCTCCCTGGGGGGTCCCTCCTCCTCTGTGGTCAGCTGTTGCTGAATGCTGCGGTCACATCTCGAACCTGCTCTGTTCAGCCCCACTGTCTGGATTGACTTTGCATCGTGGCATTCTCTGTTTGAGCTGGGCCAGAAACTGGCGCAGTCAGCGGCAGCCGAGCTGGTTATTACACCCTTTGTCCAAATAACTGCCTGTGTTACAAACTTGAAAAGTGGAGAGAACTTTGGGGGGTTTCAGGGATCAGCCTCAAATGAGCTGCGTTAGCTGTGGCCTCACAGTGAGAGTCTCTTGCAGGCTCTTCTCAGCTCCCACCGTGTCTTTTCTGCTCTTAGCCGTGTTGCGCTATGTTTATTTGGTTTCCTTCTCATGTGAGGCAGGAAGTAGCGTGTTAGGCCAGCATAGCTTTGTCCATGGTTTCCTCTGTCCCCACCCCTGCCTTAAAAGGTACATGAAGAGAGAGGCCCTTCAGTCCACAGAGCTGAGAATTAGTTAAATAGCTGTTGCCTGCTTTCCTGCTATTTCCAAAGGCCAAAATCAAACAAAAAGAAAAGCACCCTGCAAAGTAAAGCATATCAGAATGAAGTATTTTTATAAGTCTATGAAAATGATGAACGACTAGGCCATGAGACTGAGGAATAAATGCCTGACCTCTAAGGTCCCTGACAGGTGAGAGGCCAGTAAGGAGAGAACCTTCAGATGGTGCTCCAGTTACTTTTTGTTCAAAGAGACTTTTCTTCCTTGAATAAATGGAATTTTTCATAGAAGCCTTGTGGGTCTTTCAGTTGCCAGTTTGCAATGGAGCATTTGTCTTCATCTTTTTAAGTGATACTGTAAGAGTAGCGAGAGAGACTCAAATCTGCAGCTTTCTTGGATTCCCTCCCTTTTGTGAGTGATTCCTTTGCACTTTAGTGCTTGGGTTTTTGGTTTGTTTTTAGTCACGTGAGTTCATATTATTCCCTTTTGCTTTTGGGACTCTAAAATTTTGGGGTGGGGTCTTTGCAATATACTTGGGCTAAGGGCAAATTTAGAAGTTAAAGAAGAAAAGACTTAGAATTTGATGTTTTGTATCTAACGAATGAGTGAGACTTTTGCAAAGCTACTCTTCCTTTTCTTGCCTTGACTATTCCATGAATGTTTGGGCACAGACCTTCTTGAAGGGGATGGCATTTCAACCAGCTTTTGCTGTGGCAGTCTTTTTTAACAGTCTGTAATTTAAGGATTAGTGTTCATACTAATGTCTTATTAAAGGCGATTTCTTTCTTTCCATTCATTGTGGAGCAAACGGGAACAGGTGGCTTCAGGGACCTCTGTCTGACTGCTTGCCCACAAACGACCCTCCCAGAATTGTGAATCGTTAAAATGTTCAAGTGAGCTTCCCAGATGACAAGTAAGTTTTTACATCTTTACCCCTCCCTAATTTTCCATGGCAGGAACTTTCAGCCTGTGGTGTCACCCCAAGTTTGAGGATCGCTGTCAGTCGGTGGTGGAGTTCATTAAGAGAGCCATCATGCACTCCAAGAATGGGAAGTTCCTCTATTTCTTGAGATCCAGGGTTCCAGGTAAGGCTAAAGTTACGTTAATTATTTTAACTTCCTTGGGTATGATGCGGTGTAGTATCAACTTGTGTCCCCCTGCCTCCCCGAAAAAGCCACACTTTACTTGAAGTCGCTTTTCCTGGCTCTTATGGCAACCGCTCTTCCTGGAGTGCAGTGGTTAATCCCTTGCTCCTGAACATTCATCTTTCGACATACCGAGAAGGAACCTTTGCTTCTCAGACCACAAGAATGAGAAAATGGATCCCAGCTCCGCTGCCCAGGCGTCAAGTGAATGTTTAACATTCAGAGGTGTCTCCCTGTCCCTGATACAGGCATCTCGTGCTTCCATGTGAAGCAAAGAGGTGAGACCTTACTCAGGCCATTTCTACCGGAACAGGGAAGGTAAAAGAGTATTCACTAGGAAGGCCACGGTGAGTGTCAGGGAGGCTGAATTCAGTGACACTCGCTGTGGATTTGGTCCATTCGTACTAAACTTGGTATTAAAGACTAGATAGTCCTTGTATCTTATATCTCTGCCAGCATTAAATATAAAGACATCTCTCCATGTGGGAGCATTGGGATGTTCCCATCCTTGTTGGTGTGGTTATATAGTCTTTCTGCCACTAAGTAGGGAGCCGTCTCTATCATCTCTACTGAAGGGAGAACAGGGATGGTTTGAAGGAGTCTGTCTGCTTTTCTAAGGTTGGGGAAAAGCAAAACAACAAGCATATTAATTGAGGGATTTGTAAGATACAAACAGAACTTAAAATGAGAACTTCATGCGTTCCCAGTGAATCAAATTAAGATTCTTAAACAAACCATGTGCCAAGAAATTGCTCTAAAAAGAAGTTCCAGGGGAGCCCCAGGCAGAACATCAGTAACAGGATTGAGCCAGGTTACAGGAATGCGTTTTATAATCTTGGTGATTTAAATAAGGCATGACAGGGTGAGAACTGTATTAATTCTCACTTCATTTTGTATTTGCCTCAGCGCTGTCAACACAGTTGGGTCTCATGCAGTTGACTTGGTTAAAGGGAAAAGTTAGAATCCTTTCTTACAGGAATTGACTAGTAATTTTTAAAATTTGTGACTTTTGGAGGTTATTTATTTAACAAACATTTATTCCATAACTCAGTATAAAAAACAAGCCACATTTCTACTCTTAGAGATCTCATAGCCTCAAAGAGAGGACAGACAGGTAGGAAGATAAAGGCAAGAGCACATGTAGAACTCAGTACAAGGCATGGTGGTCAGCAGGCGGTGGGTAAGCAGCTCTGTTTATGGGTGAACCAGTGAAATCCTCTCGGAGCATTCTGGAATCTGGAGCGTGTAACTACCTGTAGAGTATTTGAGAGACTTTGTGGAGTCTTGGACTCTGCTCTAGCTCATTTCATTCTACAAATGTGCCCTGTCTGCAGAAATTTTAACTAAGATTCTTAACATTGGTAAGGGCTAGAACTTGTAGCACTTGTTACTGTTTATTAACTGTGTGTCCTGTGCCAGTTACTTTGCCAGGTACTTTAAACAGCTCTCATTTCTTACAACAAGCCAAAGTTAGCTAATAGATTGATCTATTTATAGGTAAGACCATTTTCATTTGCCAGTGAAGAAACTGAGGCTGAGAGGCTCAGATGTGAAGTCACTTAGCTGATCAGTGCTGAAGTCAGAGTTCAAACCCAGGCTCAACTGACTCCAAAGCTTGTGCTTTATCTGCTGCCAGTCTGTTACTGGGGAAAACTAACAGCAAGCAAATGGAAACCTGAGTTTGTAGAGATTTGTGGAGACTACATAAGGAAGTCAGAAGTGTGTTTCTTAGTGGAGGGTGTCTTTTTAGGACCTACGAGGAATGCTCCAGAGAGGATATCTGTTTGCACATAAAACTTTAATCAAGCTGAGAAGGCAAAGCAGAGTTTGTATTTGCTACTAGACCATAAGTGACCTCTCTTTGAAGGATTGAGACAAAAGGCAAAGTCAGTATTTTCCTTTACCATTGTTTGCTGTCCTCTGCTTGTCATAAAAGTCTAGGCATTCTGGGAGGTTGATTCTGTGAGGGACTTGGCATGAAGAAGAGGTAGTGATTAGCATTTGGGTTGAGTTTTCTCAACCTGCACCAGGGATTTTAACTTAGTAGATTCTACAAGGAGCCTGTTTGTTGAGATTTGTGGATGATGATAACCAAATGCCCACAAGGGGGTGGGTATTATTTCATTTAACCCTTACAAAATCCTTTAAAGGGATACCACGGTCTGTCTTCTTTCTTTTCTTTCTTTCTTTTTTTGATACAGATTAAGAAATTGAGGTACAGTGGGGCACCGGGGTGGCTCAGTTGGTTAAATGTCCTACTCTTGATCTCAGCTCAGGTCTTGATTTCAGGGTTGTGAGTCCCACATTGGGCTCCATGCTGGGCGTGGAGCCTACTTAAAACATGCACAACACCACCAACAACAACCGAGGTACAGTGAGTTGCAGAGCCAGGATTCAAAGTTAGGTTTTCTTTCTAGCACAATACTAGAGCAGGCTGCACTAACACGGCCTGCAGGATGGTGTTAAAGGGATCCCAGGGATCCTGGGAATCATAAAACTAGGGCTAATGGGAAAGTTCTGGATGGTGGCAAATAAGAAGCAGAAGGAAGGAGATGAATTAGAATAAATGCAATAATTGGCATCAAGGGAAGGACCCTTAGTAAAAATAAAAATGATGGCACCTGATCTTGGTTTCCTCCTTATTTCTTTTTAATAGTGGAGCATGGCCATAACAAATCTGAGGTCACCACCTGCATCTCAGTCTGGTCTACCAGGCAGCAGTCTCAAAAAGAGACTATGATTGGATTAGCACAGAACCCTTGATATTGTTCAAGCCAAAACTCAAAGTGAGCATATCCTTCTTAGTTGGGAGGATGTTCATCATCTGTGAAGTGCATGAAGAGAAAAAACTTTTTTTTTTAAGATTTTAAGTAATCTCTACGCCCAGCATGGGGCTCGAACTCACAACCCTGAGATTAGGAGTTGGTGCGCTCTACCGACTGAGCCAGCCAGGCGCCCCCGTACCTTTTATTTTTTAATCGCACTTTTAATTGCACTTTGAATTAATGTTGATTAAGGAAATTGGTCTCTCTTTTGTAACCATCATTAATTGTGTAATTATTTGTTCAGTGACAGGTCTTCCCTGTGTCCCAGGGTTTCTTAATTCTGCACTATATTGACACTTTGACCTGGAAAATTCTGGTCTTCAGGGAAGTTTGGTTTGGCAGAAAGACCTGTGTGTGGGAGTGCTCAGACTTGGGAAGAGATTTGTCACCCCTAACCTGGTGTTTGTTGGGGGGAGAAAAAACAGTGAAGTGGCCAGAAACTGGATTAGTGCCCATGACCCCCGGTATGAAGAGGAAGGTTCCTGATGATCACTGTCCATCTCACCCTTTCCCTTTCGGCTGTCCTGGTGTCTTGTCTCACAGTTTTTTCCATTTCTAACCTCTTCCATTAACCTGCTCTGGATGTGAGAACTCCAGTTGTTTGCTGTGTTTGGGGGCAAACAGTAAATGGTCAGGTTGACCCCAGAGAATATCAGAGAATTAACAGGTTTCAAGTTGCTATTTGTGAACCTAAGGCTAAAAGTAACACAATTAGGGCGCCTGGGTGGCTCAGTGGGTTAAAGCCTCTGCTTTCGGCTCAGGTCATGATCTCAACGTCCTGGGATCGAGGCCCGCATCGGGCTATCTGCTCAGCAGGGAGCCTGCTTCCTCCTCTCCCTGTCTCTCTGCCTGCCTCTCTGCCTACTTGTAATCTCTCTCTCTCTCTGTGTCAAATAAATAAATAAAATCTTTAAAAAAAAAAAAAACTTAAAAATAATAAAATAAAAAAATAAAAGTAACACAATTAAATAGGCAAGTATATATGGTCATTAAAATTCAAGTAGGCAAACTATCAGATAATTTTATGCTGCTTATTATCCTGATCCCTTTAAGCACAAGTCCGATAGTACTGTGTCTTTGGGAATAAATAATTAGACACACAAATTACCTTTATCTTTGAAACATCATGTTGAATTTAGCATTATTACAACCCACCCCCAAAAGCTTTCTGTTTGCCATAGATTAATTTACTAAAGAATATTTTTTAAACATATGAGAAAGGGGGTAAATTCAAAGAGGGCTTTGAACCCAATACCATTTTAAAACCACTTGAGTTTAAATATCTTCAAGAGAGAAATCCATGTGTGATGTGTCTGTGTGTCTGTCTGTGTGTGCACGCGCCCTCGCACAGGCATGGAGAGGACCAGTCAGGCGGGTGGAGGAGGGCTAAGGAATATCCTTATTCAAAGGATAAGCCCGAGGACTGAAGGATAGGAGCAAGGAGAGGACTGAGAGAGGCCGGTCATGAATCAGAGTGCTGGGGCTGTCCTGGACAGCGCCCTCGTCAGACAGCAGAGGAGCAGGTGCTCTGGGGAGATGGCTGAAGAACCCTCCTTTGAGGTTCTGTGGGCTCAGCTCTTCCTCAGACAGAGTGGGTGCTCATGGCAGGCCGGCTTTGTTGGCTCTGTGCGGCGAGCAAGTTCTCTGAGCCCGATAGGCCTCGGTTTCTTCATGTGTGAAATGGGGATAATTGTGGTACCTGCCTCAAAGTATAGTTCTGAAGACTAAATGACTTAAGTGTTTTAAAGTCAAGCCTACTTGCTTAGTAACAGTATAATATGTATTTTGACTTTTTTCTTTTTTAGAAAGTCTGTTATCAGTGACCGTGCAAAGGCTCTGGGAGACAATCTGCAAGCTTTGATTTCTTTTCTTCTCACCCCTTCAAACAAAATTTTAAAATGTTTGAAATTAAACCCCTGAAATAGTAGATATATTATTTTTCAACAAGTTGTGTCTATAGAATTTCTTTTGATAGGACAGCAACTGAGAAAAGAATTTTTTTTTAAAGATTTTATTTATTTGACACAGAGAGAGAGAGACAGTGAGAGAGGGAACAGAAGCAGGGGGAGCAGGAGAGGGAGAAGCAGGCTTCCCGTTGAGCGGGACCCTGGACATATTCAGTACATGCTTATTATCCTGATCCATCGCAGGACCCTGGGATCATGACCAGGGTGAGGCGAAGGCAGACAATTAACCACTGAGCCACCCAAGGCACCCCTGAGAAAAGAATTCTTTTTTTTTTTTTTTAAAGATTATTTATTTATTTGACAGAGAGAGAGAGAGAGATCAGATCACAAGTAGGCAGAGAGGCAGGCAGAGAGGCAGGAGGAAGCAGGCTCCCTGCCAAGCAGAGAGCCCAATGTGGGCCTCGATCCCAGGACCCTGGGATCATGACCTGAGCCGAAGGCAGCGGCTTTAACCCACTGAGCCACCCAGGCGCCCGAGAAAAGAATTCTTTCAAAGATTTTGCAACTCAGATTCTTTCTGAGAGCAGTTTGCTCATTTACCTTCTTTAGCCCCTTTGTTTATTGAAACCAGAATATTCTTTGTTCCCCTGGGCCAGTGTCAGTGTCCATGCCATTGTGGATGTCTCCATTCTGTGGCACTGACCCCTGGGGGGGCTGGAATTTCGCAGCACCAAGCCTGCTGATGCTGATGAAAGCAGGGGGTGGGGCTCCCACTGGGCCTCCTTGGCCTCAGGCAGCGGGCGCTTTGGCACTGAGTGGTACTAATTCCAGCTTCCCCAGGCTACTGTTACTGGTTTTCTTTTAAAAGCATCATAATTTTTTTTTGTTCCTGGACCCAGCCTAAAATTTCAGGAGCAGGAGGGGTGGGAGGAGGTGAAGGGGGGTTGGGGGTTGGTGTGGGAAATAAGAGGTGGTTAAACCCGCTGGTCCTGGCTTGAAGTAAATGGCAGGAGTGACAGGCTTGTAGCCTTGATTCCAGCCGTTGCCTTCTGCTTACCAGCCTCTTAGTCGGAATTCGCTGGGGACCCCTCTGAGCAGCCTTTCTGAGTTCTCCCCTTCAGGATGCTGCTAGATGTGCCGTCGAAGTATCCCCCATTCCTAGCAGGGGTGCTTTGATTCCTGCTCTTCACAGTGGGCCTCAAGCCTGGGATTGGCCACGTGGCTCCAAATAAAGTCTCTAGCTTGGCGGTTTTCACTGGGCTCTTCTGAAGAGCGAGACTCTCAGCTATGGAGACTAATGCTAGGGAGGCCCTTGGCAGAGGAGAATCGAGTCCCTTGAGTGAAATACAGTGGTAATGCTTCTGCAAATGGAAATCAGCAGTTCTTTGTAGAAGGGAGCTTTTGCACAGAACGCACATGTGAACTATCAAGAAGCATTATCTCCCTTCCCTGGATTCGCTTCATAAGGGGAATTGTAGTTAGCCACATTGTTCCTTCTGAATATGTCCTTGGTTTTCATTCTTGAAGGACTACCACCAACTCCAGTCCAGCTGCTCTATCCAGTGTCTAGATTCAGCAATGTCAAATCCCTCCAGCACCTTTGCAGATTCCGAATTCGACAGCTCGTCCGGATAGATCACATCCCGGATCTCCCACTGCCTAAGTACAACAGGCTCTCGCGGGTCGGGGCAGGGATGGGGGCGTAGTGAGAAATGTGAGTGAGGCCTGCCCGCTGATGGCACAGGCAGAGCCTAGCATCCTCCTTTCACTTCTCACATGTCTTAGCACCTAACTCTAGAAGTGTCACGTGGCAGCTAGAAGGGAGGAAGGGGTGTGTGTGTGTGTGTGTGTGTGTGTGTGTGTGTGTGTGTGTGTGTCAGCGTCAGCCTCCCTTCTGCAGTCTCTACGAAGAGTGGAGTGGAGGTGGTAAGAGGGAGGGAGATGGAACTATAATAAGTGAGAACGTGGCAAGTTTCTTAGGTCAGTTGAGGTTTTTTGTGTGTAGTCCCAGCCATATAGAGGTTGAAGAAGGAAGGGTTGAATAAAGGAGGTCTTTTGTTTATGTTCTTTGTAAATAACACTTTATATGTATCCCTCTTGTGTTTTTCATAGACCTCTGATCTCTTATATCCGAAAGTTCTACTACTATGATCCTCAGGAAGAGGTGTACCTGTCTCTAAAGGAAGCGCAGCTCATTTCCAAACAGAAGCAAGAGGTTGAACCCTCCACGTAGCGAGGGGCCCCCTGCTGATCGCCACCAAGGGTATGAGCTCTCTGCCTCACTGTCCATCCGAATCTCTTCCCGGACAGTTCCTGTCATGCGCTGGGCCTCACCTCCCTCCCCAAAATCCCATATGTATACTCTGATCCAGGCATCTGCCCAGAGAGTCACCAAGTCTGATAATGGGGGTCCCCAAGGAGGCACATGTGCCAAATGGGAGAAGAGCAGATAGAAACGAGAGGCTTAAAAACTATTTGCCAAGCAACATGTAACCTAATCAGCGAATATAAACAAGGAGGAGGACACGCAAATGTAGCTAAGTATGCGGCCTTCTGTGGTACTTTATCTCCCTGCTGTTGCACAAATGACATGTAAAACAGGAAACCAAAGGGGAGGAAAATGTCATCAAAGGAAACGCAAATGTGCCTTTCACTGCAACAGGCATGCACTTCAATGAGAACTCCCATGTCCAGTGGCTTGGAATGTGGGGGTGAGGAACACAAACTCACTCTTCTAGAGTTCCATCTGGACCACTGAAGAGTAAATTACCGAAAAGAATAAGTGTAAGATTAGCTAAGGAATTCATTTCTCTAAGAGGCTCTTCTCCCGTCACTACATTAGCTGAATTCTATTCATTTATTTTCCCCATAAAATATCTTGGAATACTGATTTGTGCAGATTGATTCTAATTAGTCTTTTAAACTGCCTTCATGTAGGCATTGAAAGGTAGAGGGGAGTAGGGAACAAAAGTGCCAGAGAGTTGTGAGTTTGATGGTGTGGGTTACCTGCAAGATGTCACATTCTCGTGATCTGCCAGGTGTGGTGACCCCCATCTCTCCTCTTCGTGTAGACTGTCCTCCTTACGCACTGAATCCGTCTGCTTCTCCTCCAACCTTCTCTGTTCCCCAGTGCCATCTCCCACACAGTACAAACTAAGGGAAAGACCCACAGAGTGATGGTCTGAGAATGAAGGGAGTCTTCATCTCCCTATGCACTACTCTCTTCATAACTGAAGAGCTTGCTGTCTGGCATTTATGCCCCCACGGGTTTTCCTGGGCCACGGCTAAGGTGAACCCAGCTGTGTGCCTCCCCTCTTAGCTCTGGAAGTCCCTGATCCTGTGCTGTTGGGGGAAAGCCCGTGAGCTAGGCTAACAAGGAGTAACTAGGGGAGAAGGAATGAAAGAAGAGAGATAAAGAAATCCTAACTCTGGGAGTTTACAGAGCTTTAACTTAAAGCACCCTGGACTGGGTGTACATGCAAGTACATGCCCTTGATTTTGATTACGTGCAAGTTGTATGCCCTCGGAAGTGACTCCTAAAACATCCAAATGTTCTCATGTCTGGGGGGATTTCTCTGCTTGGTGGCTTTGCGGCTGCAGTTAGGATGGGAAGGTAGGAGGGAGCCAGGTAGGCGCGCCTACACAAACGCACCATTCTGGAGTCATCAGGAGCCGTTAGTTAGAGCCCCTCTGTGGGTGCTGTGCCTTAGGAGGAGCCCTGCCCAGCAGCACAGTCAGAGGTGGGCTCGGCGTGGTGGGGGGCTCCCAGCTTCAGCATGTGGGGGATAAATTACTAACACGGAGCCGAGACGTTTCAGGGTGAGAAGGGCTTGCTAGCTGAAAGCAGTGCGAAGCAGGCGTGGTTAGACTTACTCTGTGTGGCTCCAGGGGCAGAACAAGGGCCATGATGGAAGTAAAGTCTAAGGAGTTCAACTTCGGTTCCACTTAAGAAGAACTGTTTTAACAGACAGGTCCAAAAGTCTGGAGTGGGTTTCCACAGGCCTTAGTGAGCTCCCCCGCTGGGCTCTGCCTTCAGCTCTGCGTGCTCGCTAAGTACCCGGTGTGGACTGGGAAGAGCGTGCTGAGCGACGTAGTCTATGGCTTTGCCCTTGCTGAGCTGCCGTTCTCATAAGGAGAGACAGGCAGCAACCGTGTAAAGAAGTGAATAGGCTAATTTCAGTTGACCTTATATGTTATGAGGAATAAAGCCTGGTGAAGTTTAGTGATTAGTGTTAGGATAGTGGTACTCAAGTTTGGATGATCAGGGAAGGCCCCAGTGAGGTGTCTTTTCAGCTGAGATCTGAAATCAGGACAGAGCATTCTGGGCAAGGGGTCCAGTAAGCATAAAGGCCCTGAGATGGGCGGGGACTTGGTCTGATGAGATATAGGTCAGGGGTAGCCAACTGTTATGAGTATGGGGGGCGGTCGTGTATTGGCAAAGCGTTGAACTGAATGAACTCCCAGAGTCTCTTTGCCGTGTATGACACCAGGACACCAGGATTATTGTCTATGGCAAAGAATAAGCATTGTGCTGTCCTCACTCCTGCTTTAGACCTTAGGGCCCCTTGAAAAAAAGGGAAGTGACACTCATGAAGGGAGAATCTTTATGCTGTAAAATTTGGCCTTTATGGCTTCCTATTGGTCAGGCTGATGTTAATTTGGAGTTCTGAACGGGCCACTTGGTCTGTGCATGCTGTTACCTGTGGAGTTTCATTTTGGGGTGCTTGGAGTCAGCAGACAGAGGGACAGGTGGGACGATGCCCTTCTTAAATCAGAAGTCACATTGGCCTTTGTGACTATGTGTCAGTCCTTTTCAGTAGCCAGAAGCTCCAGAGACCTATGGCTGTTCCCAGCTGGGCTCACTAGGGGTTACTCCGGTTTTGTTCAAGATTTTATTTAGTGGCTCCTGGGGGCCTCAGTCAATTACATGTCTGCCTTCAGCTCAGGTCATGATCCAGGGTCCTGGGATCGAGCCCCATCCCTCATTGGGCTCCCTGCCCAACGGGGAGTCTGCTTCTCTCTTTCCTTCTACCCCCCCCCACTTGTGCTCCCTCTCTCTCAAATAAATATATAAAATCTTAAAAAAATTTTTTTTTTTATTTAGAGAGAGCGAGAGAGAGAGAGTACGCGAGCAGGGGGAGAGAGAGAGAGAGAGAATCTTAAGCCAACTCGGCGCTCAGTTCAGTCTCACAACCCTCAGACCATGACCCGAGCTGAAACCGAGTCAGACGCTCAGGGCATCTGGGTGGTTCAGCTGATTGGGTGTCTGCCTTCAGCTTGGTCATGATTCTGGAGTCTTGGAATCAAGCCCCATGTGGAGCTCCCTGCTCGGTGGGGAGTCTGCTTCCTTCCCCACCCCCGTCCCTCACCTCACTTGCACTCTCCCTTTCTCTCTTGCTCTTTCTCTCTCTCAAATAAATAAAATCTTAAAAAAAAAAAAAGATGCTCAACCAACTGAGCCACCCAGGTGCCCCTTTCTTCTTTCTTTTTTTAGTCCCCGGAGCAGGTGAGCCTCGGGAAAGAAGTGGGGGAAAAGGTGGATGGAAAATTAAGGGGCGGGCGCCTGGGTGGCTCAGTGGGTTAAAGCCTCTGCTTTCGGCTCAGGTCATGATCTCAGGGTCCTGGGATCGAGGCCCGCATCGGGCTCCCTGCTCAGTGGGGAGCCTGCTTCCTCCTCTCTCTCTGCCTGCCTCTCTGCCTACTTGTAATCTCTCGCTTTCTGTCAAATAAATAAATAAAATCTTTAAAAAAAAAAAAAAAGAAAGAAAGAAAATTAAGGGGCAACGGAAAGGGAAAGAGAGAAGCGAGGCGATATGACAGAATATATTTGTCAGTTATTTTGGGACCCTTTTTTTGGCGTCCGAGTCATGGGCTGTTCAGGTCCCCCGACAAATGCTATTGTCACATCCGGAGCCCGTCCCAGTGTCTGTGGAACCCTTGGCTGTCCAGATTCCCGTTCTTTGGAGCTGTACTTTTCCACCTCCAGAGGCGGGGCTCTTCTCCATTTGCTTCCACTCCATTGAGCCACTCTCATTTTTTTCCTTTTTCACCTAGGCATTTGGTTGCCAAGCTCCAGTTTTGAAGAACCAAATGAAGCTACTGTGGAAGGGGGAGTGAGGAGAAACAAGGGAGTTGGAAGGGCTGAGATCCTCTGTGCAAAGACTTTGGTTTCCCTCACAGCCCTGGGGCTTGGAAGAAGCACACAACCACACTTTCTGCGCGGGGGCTCCACCTCTTCACATCCAGCCCCTGTGGTAGCCTGGAACTGGACGAGCTCCTTGGAAAACTGGAAGAAGTCTCAACACTGTTGCTTTTTTAGAAGTTTTGTTTGGATATTTGCATTTCTCGGTATGGAAAACTTCCTTTAAAGGCAGCTGGGGTTTGCGCCCATTGGACTGGAAGTGGTGCCAAGGGTGAGCCAGGTCCAAAGGTGGGGGGGAGGGAGGGGGCATTGCCAGTGACGGTCATTCAGCTGGTGCCAAAGGCAGAGTGCAGGTGTTCGCTGTTGACCTTGAAGAAGGGAAGAGAAGGAGTCAGAAATGCAAATCCCCCCCCCCCAAGTTGGGAGTTTCTGAGGGATGAGGATTCTCTTCTCTTTGAGCATGGGTAGCTTCAGTAGGAGCAGAAAAGAAAGTGGGGTGGGTAGTCTTGAATAGAAGATTGCTGAACAAAAACTGGCAAAGGGCCTCTGCCAGGGAAAGCAGTGACTCCTCACATCCTTTCCTTTAAAGGTTTAGGAACCTGGTTTCAGAATCACCTCTCAGAAGCTGTGTGAGTTTTGTCATACTGAATTCCTTAGTTTTGTGACCTCAAGTCAGTCCTGTTCTTTCTCCACCCTCCACCTCTCCCCTTGAGATAACTGTACATTTCACTCCGATCATGGTAACGTCATTCCTATTGCTTCTGCCAGCTGTCAAGGCAATCGAGCCATCGATTTTCTCATCACCTGAGCGGTTGAGAGCCCTAATCATGAGCTGCTAAAGTTAATGGAGCATGCTTCCAGATTCCTAATGGCAAACTGTACCCATGACTTAGGAGTCAGTGTTACTTACCTCCATATGTCTGTCAGCTAGTGAGAGGGAACATGGAGGATGGCGAGAAACGAAGCTGTCGTGCTGGCGCTCTTCTGAGAAGAATCCCTCCGGTGTCTCGGCCTTAATGGAGTGTCTTTGGATCAGAGGGGAGGAGAGCATTGCATCTCGGGTTTTTAGGTTTATCTCTGTTGTCCTCTGTTTATCTCTGTTCTGGGACAGGAGGTAGCAAGGGCTTTTTTATTTTCCTGTGTTTTTTCTAGCAACCCAAACATTTTCCTGAGTCAGGTCCTGTTTGCCCCCCTTTCATTGGGAAGTCTGTCCCATGCTGATTCGGGAGTTGCCCACCTTCCAGGCGGAAGTGGAGGACGAGGGGGTATAAACTCTGGTGTGCTTCAGTGGTCGTTGACTTTTTCTGAAGTGGGCCATTGTCAAGTCATATGATATTATGAGTTTCCTTTTCTATAGAGTTACTCTGGGGAGAGGTTTGCTATTAAGATGTGAAAATTGAGCTGTTTGGGTCTTTATTGCTCTTTTGTAGTAAATGTTCCATTAGACTGCCTCTTCTGGTTCCCCTGTGCTTATATCTGCCTTGTCTCATGAGATAAATAATATCTTCAGGTTTGTGGTTTCCCGATGGTTTGGGGTGAGGCCCCAGTGTCTTGGTAATTTATAGGACTGCCTCATCTGGAAGCATTGGCCTTCTGTCTTATGTCTTGCATGGAATGACCAGTCTTCCTCCTTGTAGTGGAATAGGGAGGAAACCTGCATTGTTATCTGTCTGGAAAGAGGCGGTCACAAAATGAGCTTTGTGGCATAAACATAGCCCACCTCTGATTTGTCATGAGGTACCTCTTTTCTCCTTGGATCCCATGGGAGCGTTACCAACCAATGAAGATAGTGGTCCCAGAAATTGGCTTAACCTGTGAGTCTTGCCTCTTGAGAGTGCAGATTAAGTTGCTATCTTGCAGAAAGTCCCACCAGCTCTAGGCGCACAGTCTACAGTCCATCGGGATCCTTGAGTGGCTGATGCACAGCTATTTGGGTTTTTTAGACCTTTTTTCTTTTACACCATTTCGGCTACCCGTAATTTTAAAATTCTTTTTATAGTATGTTTCAATACGTTTGCCTGGCTCTGGGGTAGATACTGTGGGAAACACAAGAGGGGAAAGACACCATGTCTGGGCTAAGGGAGCATTTAAGTGACTGCCCCACGTGCAGCAATTGGAGAATGACTCTGTGTGGCAGCAAGAACCAAGGGCTGTCTTTAAAGAAGTTCAGATGGGTAAGATCAGGGTAGACCAGATGGTCTAGGAGAGCTTTGTGGTGGTGAGGCTTTGGGTCCTAGGTGAGGGTAAGACAGTGAGACAAGAAACAGGAACAGAAGCATGGACACAGCAATCTACAGGGTGTCCTGAAGAGGACACAGCCCCAGGTTAGAGCAACAGTGGCAGTCACTCCTTCCTCAGTGCCTGCAGTTTAGATGGAAACTTCCTAGTCATCAGGCAAGTCTCAGTGCTGAGGGCTTGTGATGGCGAATTGGAATCCAAAGCCAGAAGTCAGCTGGTTCCTGCCCATGGCCAGGGGACCTCACTGCTCTCAGCACAGTCCAGGGGAGGGAGGCAAAGCCCTTGTACCCCTTGTGGTACCAGGGGTTTCCACTGGACAATTTCTGCAGTCAGGTCCAGAACCAAACCAGCTGAGGAAGCATGACCCAACCTCACCACCATCCTTCTTTCTCCTCCTGGGAAAGGGTAGCGTGCACCCATGTCCATGCTCTGTCCGTGTGCCAGTCAGGGCCCAGGCTCTAGCCTAGTCCTTCCTCAGTAGAGCGAGACAGTTGCGAAGGAAGAGACAGGCTCCGTCGGGAGATGAGTGGAGGGAGAGTGGGGCAGCTGGCTGAGGGACCTGCCTGGTGGGAGCACAGAGGGAACAGGAGGGGCTGGCCTGTTGCCAGCACTTCCTCTTCACCTCTCCAGGCTGAGCCCACTCCTCCTTTCCCAGTTCTGTGTCATGCTAATCGAAATGCAGTCCACAGAGGGAACTTGTTCCTTTTTGGTTGTTGTATTTTAAAGTCACAAACTGGAAAAGGTTCTCGCCTCCAGGGACCCATCATTGATTTCAGAGCTGTTAATGGGTCCTTGCCTGTGTGACCCTTGTTCGTGATTGATCTACTGTAACCTTCCTCAGGACAGGTGTGAACCACTGTGAGCTAAGTGACAACTACTGCTACAATCTGCTGTTGCTTGAAATTCTCGTGCTGTGGCAGGAGCCCAGAGTAAGGAGGGTGGGGCTTTGCTCTGAGGACTAGGTAAGTGGGCAACAACTGGGGGTCTGGGACCATTGGCGATGGCCTTGGCCCCTTGGGCAGGCCGTGCCTAGGTTCGTGAATGTGAGCCGCGGCCTGCAGCGTACAGGCTTCTGACAAGAGAGGCTTGTGGGGAGCTGGCCATCACGGTTTCTGCTCCTCTCCCCCCTCTCCTGGGGGCTGATGGCGTCAGCCTCCCTGAGGTTGGGAGTGCCGTGGAGACAGCTGCAAACCTGCCTACGGTGCACATCCAGGAAGAACTGGGGAGCCGGGTGGGGTCTGCGTGCTCGCACAGCTGGGTCTGAGAGCCCAGAGGAGAGCTGGATGCCCCCGGGTGCCCACCTTTTGGCCCTCATCCTGGGCCCCCAAAAGAGCAAGCCTGCTTGAAGCCCTCGGGTCCCAGCAGGAAACAGGGCTAGGCGGGACTTTTCCCTTAGGTTAGACCCTTCCCTGCCCTGCTGCCTCTGCCTTGGCTTTGAGCCCAGAAAATGGAGGGCAAGGTACTGGGATCTGGCTCTGTGGCTGCGGGAAGGAGATCTGGAAGTCAGTGCGCGTGTGCGTGCATGTGTGCATGTGCGTGTGTATGCACGCGCGCGTGTGTGTGTGTGGATGTGTGTGTGCGTGTCCACATGCGTGTCTTCATTTGCAGTGGTCTTGCTACCAGTTGAGGTGTAGAAAGCATCTCCGCTGTGGGGAGACCTGCCATTTGTTTTCCACTTTTAAGAGAATGACATGCCCCTGTCCCTAAGGGAGGAGCTTTTGAGTTAGACATTTTCCCTATGGGAATCCTCTTGGTTTGGTTTGTGGGGGGTGGGGGGTGGATAAATGATTTTTAGCTCTAATTGTCAACACAGCTGTTCTTACACTGAATTTGTGCTATTGCATACATGTAGCCATCTTTCTTTTCACTGCAGCAGTGTTTATCAGTAGTTCAAAATGATTTATTTGCTCCTGGGGAGTAAAATCTTTTTTATTAAAAAAGAAAAAGAAAAAAAAAAAAAGAAAGCGAAGTGTGGCTCCCTCCCCCCATGATAACTGTAGGATTAGTGGGCCTCAAAGCTCAAGAAAGTGAAGTTGAGTCTGCCAGTCCCTGTGACCTATCCTGTTTTGACATCGGAGCCTTCGTGCTCAGCACAAAAGGAACAGGAGGCCTTGAGAAGATGGAGAGCAAAGGCTTGGGAGGAGTGAGGTGGGGTTTGGACTGTAGAGACGGAGGCACTGGGGACTCAGGTGCTGCAGTTAGAAAAACAGAGTAAGGAATTGTATTTAAAATATTGATTCTCTAATCTGCCAGGGAAAGACCTCTCTTTACATACAGATTCCATACTGTCGTTGTCCTTTTCATCGCTTCTTGACCTTCCTGGTAGGTGCCGACCCAGTTTCTTCCTGCTTCCCATCCTGTCCTCTGTACCCCTTCTCCTGTCCCTTCCCACTCCCATCTACCTCCGGGAAGCCAGTCCTGCACGCTGAGTCTGTGACTTGCCTTCACGCTCATTTCATCTCGGTTAGACGGTCCCTGGAACTGCTCCCCCACCTCCTCCCTCCGAAGTGCCAAGGGGCGCGAAGGGGCAGGTAAAAAGCAGCCAGCCTGGTGGGAGGATGTGAGTGTCTGGTTGCAGCCGGACTGCAATCTTGGCTCCTGGAGAGAGAGTGTGAAGAAAACTGAGGACGCTCTTGATCAGAACCCAGGAACTCACACGCTGCTCTGCCCAGCTCAGGTGGGGTGGGCAGGCTGGTCTGGCTCCTCCACCTCTGGTGCTCCCTTGAATGGGGACCTGCCCCCTCACCATTCGGCCCAGCACCTTTTCCAAGGGACAAGCATGATCCCGGCTCCGCTCTGTGGGCAGGCAGGCCGGTCGTTGGGATGCCCAGACTGGTGCTGCCCGTGGCACAGCCACTGCTGTACATTTTTTGGTTGTTTTTAAGAAACTCCATGAAGCGGGGTGTCGTTCCGGGCTCAGGGTGGCTGCCAGTCCTTCACCAGAAGGGGAGCCGCACCCCTGCAACCACTTCTGTCCTTGTGTGCCCTACCCCTGCCCTCCTCCGAGCCAAAGCGTGGCCTGGCTTTTGTCTTCCCGTTTTGTTTCCCTCCTCCCCTCCCCCTTTTTGTGCTTAATTTATTAAAATAGTTGCTGTATAATTTATTTTCATAAACTATAAAAAATTACTAAATGGTTAAAATAGACTTGCAGGCCAATCTTAAATGGGGTGGGAGGGTCTGTGGGTGGGGTGGGAGAAGGGAAAGATGTTTTGATATAAACAAAACAAATGCACTTTGGATGTGTTTTGGTATTTTTCTGGGGATAGATGGGTGGGTGTTGGGCTGTCCCTGTAGATTCGCTCCAGAACCGGGTGTTTGTATATACTGTATTCATAGGCATGTGTGACTCTTATAAAGGGACGTTAGTAGCTGCTGCAGGTCCTGTTTGGAAACCCCATGTACAACTCCCAGTTTTTTGTAAGTGTCAGTGCGGGAGACATTTGACTCTTGTGTTTGTATCTCCTTTTTATGATTGCTGTACTGACCCATGTCTTTTTGGGGAGGGATGAAGAGATTTGAAATAAAAATGTTTAGAAATTACTTCATGTGATTTGGGTTTGTGTTTGTCAATCCTTCTGCTGTCTCCTGGGACTCCTCACTCCACCACCAGCCCCAGAGGGGCAGAGGACCCACCCCTGGAGCATCTCCTTGATGGGAGCCAAGCCAGTCCAGAGCTGGTTTTGTCAGAATTAGAGATGTTGGAAAGTTCCCCAGGCCCATGGCCATTGCTCAATGCTGCTTTCTCCTTCCCCGGCAAGTGCAGAAGACTCCCAGTGCCCGTGGCCTTGGGGTTGGTGAGCGGTGGTGTGGGGCTGTGGCTAGGGAGAGGGCACGTGTCTCCACAGCGGTCGGTCCCCGCGTTTCCCTGGGCTGGCAGGCGCGGTTTCTCATGAGCTTAACCTGCATCCCTCCTGTCTTGCCCGCCCAGTCCCTCTTGAGCTGCGCTCTTCGCAGAGAAAAGGAACAGTGTTTCTCTGACTGACAGCCGTGTGTGCTGGGAGCCGCTGGAAACTCCCTTCTTCACTTTCCCACCTAACCCTCTCCAAGTCCCCCACTCAGGGGGCCACTGTACCTCCTTGGCACATTGAGGGGGATTTCCTGCAATTTCTCTGCACCCTCAGAGCAGCCAGCATGCTCCGTGAGCTAACACCCAGTTTGGGGGAGTTGTGTTTGCAACAGGGCTGGTTGGAAGTGCCGCCCCGGGGGAGTCTGGGAAGCCCCACCTGCCGCAGTCAGTCATCCTCGAGTCACCCCGGGTTCAGGGTGAGATGGAGGGTCAGTTCTGATAGCCGTGCTGTGACAGCGTGAATTCCCGAAGGAAGTTTTCGTCCCTTTTCGAAGGAAAGGTGCGCCAAGCTACAGAGGGCGAACAACACTACGAGGGAAAATGCTTAACCCAGAACCAGCGATTCAAATGCCCGCATGGCCGCCGTCTCCCCGCAGCTGTCAGTCCTAAGGACCCTTGGCGCACACCATCAGTCAAGAGTGTTCGTGTGCTCTTCTTCAAGCTAGAGGTGCAGATTTTCCCCATGTCAGATGAGCATCATTCACAGTCGAGATGACTGATGTGTTGGGCTCGTTCGGAAAGAGCTACAGGAGCCTCTGACTTGTGGAGTGAGCTCAGAGGAGAGGCATTCTTTCGGTAACAGTAAGCCCCAAATAAGTAAATCAAATGGCCCCTGCCATCCTCTTCGCCACCAACACCTGACACCACCTACGCCACCCCCTGTGTTCCTCGGCCATCCCCTTCAGCCCGTACTTTGGTTCTGTCCCCAAGCCTGTTCCATGTCACGCGGCAGGTGGCGCCGGCTTGGGGGATGCCCCTCCCCCCTCTGTCCTGGCGTGTGTGCCCAGGGATGAGCATGAGCTTGAGGGTGATGGGGAGAAGGGAATTTTCAGTCCGTCTGGCTTCCCTCCGCCTCTCCTCTACTGTGAGCGTCACGTGCCTCGTGCTTCGAGGGCCCATTGGTGCCACGTGGATTCTGGAGAACAGCCCTTTCATCTGGCGCTCAGCCGAAGCCTCGGGCCTTGACTCCAGCTCTGAAGGGGCATGAGCTGAGTTACCTCGGGCCTCCAGTGGAGCCCCGTGCAAGAGATTTTTCAAGAAGAATTTCGATCAGTCTAATCCTATGCATGGATCCCCGTTTACACCGCGACTTCGTCTGGCCTCCATTGCCATGTCCTAATTTAGACATTCCCCTTTTCTCACCTGGGCAATTCCAGCAACTTCCCAGCTGGTCTTTCTGCATCCCGCCTCCTCTCTCAGTCCTTCTAAAAAGCCCTTCCCAAGAAAAGATGTGCTCAAGTCCCTTCCCTAGTTGAAAATCAACGATGACTCATCCTAGAGCAGGAAGTCTTCCCTCCCCAACCTGGCACCCAACTGTTTCTCCTTCGCCTACTGCACAGGCTGTACTCTGGTCGTGACACACGCAGTGTCCCCCGAGGACAGCATCCCTTCTCCCACTCCACCTTCCCTCACCCTGGGGGACCCTTAGCTGCCACTCTCTTTGCCTGGAAACTCCTCCTTCAAGGATTTGCTCTGGGGCCACCTCTGGAATTGTCACCAGCCACCCTGTGGCCCAAACCAATTCTCCTTCCTCTGCCATCTGTTCGTGTGTCTGCCTGCTTGCTCGTCCTGACCTCTGGTCTGGGAGGGATGGAGCCTGGGGCCGGCCAGCTCTCTCCCTGCCCCCAGGGCTGGCCCAGTTGAGTACACTTGCCAAGGTGGAGGTGGCTGAGGAAAGGGGACATGGGCCACCTTCCTGGGAGTGCTTCTTGCTTTCCCAGCTGGCCAGCCTTGAGCCCAGATGTTCACCTTTCACACAAGGCAGCTTGACTGTATGGAAGTGGGTGGTTCTTAACTACTAAATGTCAGTCTTCTTCAGAATTTCTCAAGGGTGGGCGCCTGGGTGGCTCAGTAGGTTAAAGCCTCTGCTTTCGGCTCAGGTCATGATCTCAGCGTCCTGGGATCGAGGCCCGCATCGGGCTCCCTGCTCGGCGGGGAGCCTGCTTCCTCCTCTCTCTCTGCCTGCCTCTCTGTGTACTTGTAATCTCTCTCTGTGTGTCAAATAAATAAATAAAATCTTAAAAAAAAAAAAGAATTTCTCAAGGGATTGGAGTTTGGGGGGTTGAAGTGTGAACGAAGTAACATGAGGGTAACTCAAAGTAGCCCAAAGGTGGGGTGTGGACCACTGCCTCCTGCCACCAACAGTGTCACAGCGCCAGGGCTGCCCTCTGGTGGAAGGTGCTCCCCATGTAGGGTCAGCAGGCTTCATCCAGGGACCCGGGGTTGCACTGAACCACCCACCGCCCCTGCTGAATTTTCCCCCAACGGAAAGTTTGCATTTAAAAATCTCAGCTCAGGGGCCCCTGGGTGGCTCAGTTGGTTAAGCCTCTGCCTTCAGCTCAGGTCATGATCCCAGAGTCCTGGGATTGCCTGCTTCTTCCTCTCACTCTGCCTGCTGCTCCCCCTGCTTGTGCGCTCACGCTCGCTCTCTCTCTCTCTCTCTCTCTCTCTCTCTCTCTCTGTCAAATAAATAAAATCTTTTAAAAAGAAAGATAAAGAGCTCAGCTCAGGCACCCTTCTTCCCATCCTGGGCTTCTGGTCTCATCCCGCGTGGTGTCACAACCTGGCTTCTCACCCACCCCGCCCACTTCTGAGAACTTGGTTTTGTTTCTGGGCCATTATTCTGCAAATCCAGGGGTGATGAGACAGGTGGAGAAGAGGCGAGGCTCCTAGCTTTATATTGGGAGGGAAAAATAAGTGGGGGCATGTTACCGCTGAGCTTGGGGGGAGTTTGGAAGGTTCGAAATGGCTGCAGCCATCCTGTGTGGGAGATTAGTAGTTAAAGAAAATTTCAAGAAGTTTCTCTGCACGTGGGGAGTCATCCCCTGGCGTCCCTTCCCTGCAGCTGGCACCCTCCCCCATGTCCTGGTGTCAATGAAGAACAGGGCCATAGGGATCCGTCTCCTTTTCTTCTGGATCGCGGGCTCTTTCTCTGAATGGACACCATATGCAGAAGGCAGTATTTAGACATGAACTCTTACTGCTTGTGGACAGTGGGTTCTGTGTCTTGTTCATCATCTGCTCTGTCTCCCGCCCCCACCCCCCGGGGATGTGCCAGCCCACTGACAGATGCCCCCTGGATGTTGGCAAAGACAGCCAGGCCAGACGTGGAGGTGGTCCTGGGGGAAGGTCGGCTGTGCTGGAATCACCTTTGGTGCTGAAAGCCCGTGGGGGGCGGGGGGCGGGAGGCGGCAGTGGGGCAACGACACCGGAATGGGGATTCACACGGGAAGCAACGTGGGCAGGGAGCGAATGCAGAATGCCTTGTTCCGTCTGTGGAAGAGGCGTCAGGGGAGGTTGCGGTGGCTCTCAGCCAGAGCAAGGGTTGGTGAGCCTGAATCACTCGGGCAAAGTTTTGTTGTTTTTTTTTTTTGAAGATTTATTTCTTAATTTTAGAGGGAGGGAGGGAGAGAGAGAGAGCAGGAAGGAGGAACAGAAGGAGAGGAAGGGAGTCCCAAGCTGACTCCAAGCTAAGCTAAGCTCAGAGCCCGACTCGGGGTTTGATCTCATGACCCTGAGATTATGACTTGAGCGGAAACCAAGAGTAGGCTGCTTCGCCAACTGAGCCATGTAGGCACCCCAGGCAAACTTTTTTAAACTTCACACTTACCCTGAGACTAAGACACCCTCCTAGAATCTCAAGGAGTCGGGTATGGGGGTGGGGGTTAGTAAGAAGGGTGGATGGAAGGTCTCAAATGCATCTGGCAGGTCCTTCGCCCCCCTCTCCATGCCGACACCCCTTCGTTTGCATGCTTTGGGAGGACCCCACCCAGCCCTTGTAGGCCTGGTCTGAACATCGACTCCACTACTTGCCGGTTGTGTGATCTGGGACAGTCTATTTCTGCTTTCTTAGTCCGTCTCCTCTTGCGAAGAGGGAGAGTATTTTTACTTACCTCATGAGTGAGTAAATGAGATAATGCGTGTAAAATGCCCGGTACTTCTTCAGCACTCGATAAATAGCCACAGGCACTAATTATTATCATTACTGGCATTTTGAAGAGAAGGACTGAGAGCTTTCTGCCTTCTCTAAAGCAGAGGAAAAATGAAGACTTCAGAGCTGCCACCGGAGGCTGCAGCGAGGGGCGCGTTGGGGGTGGGGGGAGGTTGCTGAAGGATAAGGCTGGGCAGGCAGGTGGGTGGTGGGAACAGGTGGAACTGGGTGAGTTGTTGGGCTTTTCCTGCCACCTAGCGGCGCCTCTGGGCTCTGCCACCCAGCTGTCCCCTAGGGTCTGGCTGGGCAGCAGTGGGGCGAGGCTGGGTTTAACATCCCTGAACGCGGTACCTCCAGTCCTCTTCTGCCACCCCCATTTAATGCCCTGTCCTCTCGGAGGCCCTGGCCTGTGACACATCCTCCATACGGTCCTGGCGTGCGGGACAAGACTCCTTTCTCCAAGTGGAGGGAAAGAGGGAAGGCTTTGTTCTCTTGGCTCCCGGGCAGAATGGGGAGCTGGGGCAGACCCCCCAGGAGCTGGTGGAGACCACCCCCAGGCCGCACCCTGTCCCCCGCTGGCTCGATGGCCGCCCCAGGGGAATTCCAGACCTCCCCCAGGCACTGGGGCCCCAGACCCATCTGGGTGTCTTTCTCGGATTTTACTGAATTCTATAAAGATGTGCAACCCTGAGCAGAGCCTGGGTCAGGATTCTCCCGAGCGTTCCCCGTCCCACCTTCTCCAGAGAATTTTGCCTTTGTCTCCAGGATGAAAGGAAGGGGACAGGGAGCTGCAGCCTGAGCACCTCTCCCACCCCCACGAGAAAGGCCCGATGGGGGGGCCTTTGAGCCAGCTCCGCCTCTGGGGCTCGTCATCTCCTTCCCCTGTGGGAGGCGCCAGCCCCTCCGAGGAGGCTGCCTGGAATGATGTCCTCCTTGCATCATGTCTGGCTCCTTCTTCAAAGGCAGCTGTGCCTGTTTGGTGAGGGGTCTGACCTTGGGTGAGGGGTTTCGGGAGGAGCCTGGGAGCTACATGCCGGGCTGGGGATCTGGGGCCGGGCTTCCACAGGCCCCCTGCACCCCCCCCACCCCCGTGCCCACTTTTCCCCTCAGGGCCTGGTTAGAGCCTCAGCTGCAGCCAGGCCAGAATTGCATCATTCTTGGCTTTGTTCACAGAGCAGCAGGTGGAGGAGTGGGGCCCGCAGCCCATGCCCCCCCTTCCCGCTCATCTCCTTCCACTCTCTCCTGGGTAACCCTCCTCCTTCCTCCCTTCTCAGACTCATGGCACCCCCCACCCCAGGAGTC
>LNAC01000091.1:4629141-4649884 GCA_002007465.1 Ailurus styani
GGGCCGGGGGAGGGGGCCGGAGAGAGAGGTGCCCTGGGCAGGGGGGCGGGAGGGCGGGAGGCAGGCAGGGGACCGGGACGCGTATGGGGCTGCCAGGGCAGAGGGCAACTGACCAGGGTGGCGGTGCCAGGCCCCCCGCGGCTGGGCAGCGGGGGCGGGAGGCCCGCGCCTTTTGTCCGGGTTTTTCAGGCGGGGCGCCTGCCGCCGTTTCCTCTGCCCGAGTTTTCGTTTTCCGTTGGCGAGGCCCCGGCACAGCTGGAGGGAGAGGGAGTGGGGGAGGGGGTTCCCGGAGCGGGATGTCCTTGGCCACCGCGGGCCGGACACCCCCCTCCCCGCGCCACACTCGCCCCCTGCCGGGCCGGACCGCACGACGAGCTTCAGGGAGCGGGTCTGCCGCTCCACTGGCTCCGGTGGGGAGACAAACAGGCCCGGGACCCCGGGTCCCGAAGGCTCGGCTGCTCTCCCCTCCGCCCCCTCGGGCTGGCCCTGGGTGGGTCTGGGCGCGGGGTGCCAGGGCCATTACTCAGCGCTGGGCTGCTTTGCTTGGGTCCTTTCATCTGCCAGCTGTTGAAGCTGGGGAGGGGCCAGTAAGGAGCTCGGGGCCCCTTTGGAGCCAGCCCCCTACCTCGGAGCCTGGTTGACCAGTGCTGGAGTACCCTGACACAGCACCACCCTCCTTCCAAGTTGAAGGGTTGGACGCTGTCGGGCCAGTCGTTTCCCAGGTTGGAAAAGAAGTTCCCTTGGGGTCCAGGTTGCGGTCAAGGTCTGGGCTGAGGCCCCTTCCTCTTCCCACAAGGCTGGGGGATTTAGGGATGCTCTTCCTCAGCTGCCTGGGGCCCCCTCTAACCCCCATCCCATGCTGGAGCCGGGGTCTGGTGCTTTGCAAACTCTTTCTGAGGCTGGTGTGTTTCTCAGAAGCTGGACATATGCTCATTTCTCCCTCAACTTGCTTCTCTTTTCCCAGACTCTCCCTGTGCCTTTCAGCCAAAGTGTTTCCTAATTACAAACTTGAAATTCAGGATGGACAGGGGGTGGGGGTGGAGGTCATTAAGCCTGAGTCCCATGGATTCACCCCCCCACCCCCAACCAAACATACTTCATCTCCACCCCCTCACCATGTCCACCCCCACCCCAGGCCCAGCTGGGGGTGGATGGGGTTTGATTCCATGTGGTTCTCCCCCCTCTGCCAGGGCAACAGCTTTATTCCCAAAAGTGGCCGCTCTCACTGAGGTGTGCTCATTGGCATGCGACTTGAATCTCCATTACAGAACCAGTCATTTCGCCTCCAAACACAACCCGAAGGCCCCCAGCCCCAGCCTCGTCCACTTGCTCCCAAGGTGGTTGGGTCCACCCCTGGGACTCCTGTTCCAGCATCTGAGGCCTTGCCTTCCCCTTGGGAATGATAAGAGCAATAAATCCCTTTTACCTTCAGTGCTGGATTCCAGGACCTCAAAAGCCCTGTGAGCAGGCTGGGTGGGTATTCGGGTCTGAGACCACACAGCAATAGTGCCAGGGCTAGAACCTTGGTACCCTGATGAGATCTGGGCATAAGGTGAAGCCTTGGGGAAGGGGGTGCTGTTGGGAAGGTGGCTTTGGGACACCATGGGCAGTGGGGCAGGCTTTTAAGGATCCCAGCCCCAGCAGAGAGGGACTGGCCCCAGGGAGCAGGCCATGTGCTAGGCTGCCTGGATGGGGACTTCTCTGCCCCCTCATCAGGCTTGCCCTGAGCCTGTGGGGAAGGGACGCAGGAGGCCCCTCTGGTCTCCCAGGGGTGCAGCGGTTTTGCCAGGGATGGGAGTGGGGATGAGGGATGGTGTTGGTTGCAGAATAGGGCAGGACGGGGCAGGAGCACATGTCCTTCATCCTTCACTGCAGGACTACTTAGAAGGGCTGCCTGGTATATAAGGTTAAAGAGACTACAAAGCAGGAGAACGGACTAAAGTTGTAGTAGGAGGGACTGCTGTTAGCAGTAGGGAGGGGCTTTTGAGCTGGAGCAGCGCAGCCTGGCCTGGAACACCCCACAAGGACATTTCCTCCGGGATAGTAGGTTAGGTGGATCCCTGTGACACTGGATTACAAGTGGAGGAAACTGGACAGATTCATAAGGGATGCAAATATATTCAAATGAGTGTATACATTAGTGCCTGGGGGGGGGGAATGTGTTTTTAAGGAGGCGGGAATTACTTTATTAATACACCTGATAGTTTAGACGTGGGTAGCAATGACTCTGGGCCAGGATTTATAAAAATTATTTCATTTAATCCTCACACCACCACTGTGATGTGGGTACCGTTATTGTCCCCATTTAACAGTTGAGGCCACCGAGGCTTAGAGAGCTAACAGCTTGGCCAGAGTCACATCGCTAGCAAGTGGCAGAGCCAGGGAAGGAATGTGGCAGTCTGGCTGCAGACTCCATGCTCTCACCTTGCCATCCTGTTTCTCAGGCCTTCCCAGGTCCCATCATCACTCCCACTCTAGATCTGGGTCCATCTAGGAGCTCAAGAACAAGGTAAACCTCTAGCTGGTTTGGAGCCTGGTTGCATGCCGAGGTGTCTAGCCAGTGGTGGTGGGTGTAGAATCAGCTCCTTGACTCCCCCTGCACGCCCACTCCACCCCACCCCAGGCCAGCCCAGAGCCCTTGGACTGTGGCTCAGTTCATTGGTGTTTTTCCTCCCAAAGGGGCATCAGCCCTGCTCTGTTGGCTGCAGGGGTTCAAAGGTGAGATATTGGCTTGGTCAGGGATTTGGACAAAGCCTGGTTTTAATGATCCTGCTCTCCCTCCCTCCCCAGAGACAGCCATGAATAGGGCTTGTGGGAGCTGGCTCTGCCTTTCCCCAGCACCCCCCACCCCCTTCAAACAACCCGCCTTTAGATCCAGCCCCCCCTATTTCATGCGATATTGTGCCAGCTCTTCAGCAGGGCAGTGCCAGTCAGTACCAGGCATGCATATCTTTCCCCTGCCTCAGTGGGACAGCAGGCTGAGATGGCCTGGGGACTATACTTGGGGTGAGTTGGAAGCTCGGTGGGAGTGGGGTTATTTGTTACCTGTCAGAATGGGTCAGGACCGGAGGGGTAATCTTGTCGAACTCCTTCATGCTATAGTGGGGAAACTGAGGCCAGCCAGTGCCTAAGGTCAGGTGCCCCACGAATGGTGGACATGAACCCAGGTGTCCTGATTTCCAGGCTCCCAGGCCTTGCTTTTCTCCACATGGTTCTGTCCATGGTGTGCCCCCCTCCCATCACCTCCACTCCCCCCACCGCCGCCCCGTGCAGAATTCTGGGACTGGGCCTTGGACAGGAGGGGAGGAGAAGGGATGAGAAGGACAATGTGCCCCGTTCATCTCTGTGTCCTCAGCAGCCAGCACAGCGCCTGGCACAGGGCGGCTCTCTATAAATGTTTGTGGAGGCTGGGGAGCAGCCCTGCCCCTAACCTCCCAGGGTGCCCCGTGCCCGGCTCTCCCCCTGGCACTGTGACAGTTGGTCTGCACATCAGTCTCCTCCATCGTCCTGGAGTTATTTGAGGACAAGGAAAGTAATAAAAGGAACCACTTCCATAGTGCTTCCCACTAGGTAGGTAGCTACCATATCATTATCCCATTTCGCTGATGGAGAAACTGACACAAAGAGATTCTGTGGCTTCCTAAAGTCGCATAGCTAGTAGTAAGTGGCAGAGCTGTGGAGTGGACTGGGCCCTTAATCTCATTCCAAGCAGCCCCAAAGGTGTGGTGTTTGTGTTGGTGTCCACAGGGCCAGGCACGCAGCCAGTACTCAGAGAATGTTTGTTGACTGACTCGTTGACAGAATATGGAGAAACCACAGATTCCTGTAATCTAACCCTTCGGAAGTAGCTGGAATTGGAGTCTTGGGAAGGCAGCCTAGAGGTGCGGCACTGTGTTATCTGTTGCTGAAGTGCCGGATCTAAACCCAGAGAGGAAACAAATGCTCACACCTTGTCATGACGGCCCTCGAAGGCTTCCCTGGGGCTGCTGTGGGCCCTCTCACTCCCTCCTTCTTCCCCCAGAATTCTAAGGGCATGGTGCTGAGCAATGGGCACATGGGAAAAGACTACAGGCGGGATTAACAAGTCCTGTCCCTTTTTCAACTCTCTGGCCCTGAGATCTTCAGCGCCATGCCTCACCTTGGTGGAAGATTCTGCCTCTTCCAAGTTGGAGGGTGGACAGAGTGTCTGGTTCAAGGGAGAGCTTGTCATGGCTGCCCATGCACCTTTCCTCCATGGGAAGAGATTGAATTTCCAGCTACCTCCAGTCCTAAACCTTAGGCCCAGGGTCATCTCCTCCACCCTCCTCCAACCCATGTGCCCCTGGGCAGGGGACCTCTTTCCCTCTGACTACCTCTCTGCTCCCCATTTGCTGCTCTGAAATCACATCAGTCACCCGCTGTGGCTAGGCCACACGTCATCTGTGGACAAAGGTTGGCAGGGAGCTGGCTAAGGCTAAGGAGAAGGAAGGCTCGGTGTAGAGGTGTCCTTCTAATACACAGGCAACCATGACAGGCAAGAGGCCTGGGCCTGCCATAGTCCCTTGGCACATGGGAGGGGGGCAGTTTGGTTGGGCCCCGCCTTCAGCCTGCCCAGGTCCACATTTCAGCTCCACCCCTTACTCCCTCTGTGATGTGGCCCTTTCGTCCAAGTTCTTTGTTTTTAGCATCCATTTTCTTTTTTTTTTTTTTAAGATTTTATTTACTTATTTCACAGAGGGAGAGAGATCACAAGGAGGCAGAGAGGCAGGCAGAGAGAGAGAGGGGAGAAGCAGGCTCCCTGCTGAGCAGAGAGCCTGATGTGGGGCTCGATCCCAGGACCCTGAGATCATGACCTGAGCCGAAAGCAGAGGCTTTAACCCACTGAGCCACCCAGGCGCCCGCCTCCATTTTCTTACCCCTGAAATAATCTCTCAAAGTCGTTGGGAGGATGAAATGAGGTGGTGCAGGTAATCTCCACTGTTAGTAGCAACAATTGTTAAACAGATGAGAGTCAATGGATGGAAGTGAAAATGACCTTCTTCAGGTGCAGTAAGAAGTCAGAGCAAATGAGCTGCCCCTGGAGATAATGAGGCTCCCATCAGTGGAGGTGAGCAGGCACAAGCCTGACTGGAAAGAATTCAGGCATTGGGTGAAGGGTTGAAACAGAAACTTTAAGCACCCTGCTTTGGGATCAGCACCGCGTGGTAGGAAGTTAGAGGAGCAGGTGAGACTTGGTTCCAGCTATAGGGTACCGGGGAGAGGGGGCAGAGCCCCAGCCTCCTGAGAACATGAGAGGTAGGCTGCTGTGACTGGGAGGGCTGGGAGGCTCCTCTGAGGAGAGGGAGTCCTGGGAGGCTGCCTGGAGGAGGCGTGGAAGGGTGGCTGTAGTTCTGAAGGATGGGAGAAGGGGGAGGCCATCGCAGGCCTGGGCAGGGCTTGGTGTTTGAGGGGCAGGGAGGGCCCTGGGCCACCAGTCCTGAAGTCAGTTCCAAAGCTCCTGGCTGCCCAAGGGGGTAAGGTGGTGGCAGAGGGGGACCTGCTGGCTCCCTGTCCCCCCCATGCCTCAGCCTTTCCTGAAGGAGGGGCTGGGGCTACTCCCAGTGGTAAAGAGCTGCGGCCTATAAAGAGCGGAACTGGGGAAAGAAAGACTTCTTATGCCCAGTGCGTTTGGGGGCGTCTGGGGGTCGGGGAAACAGTGGGGCCTTTGTCCCCAGGCTCCGGGAATCTGGCCGAGGAGGAGCCGTCCCTTGGTCTGGCTGGGCCCTCGGCAGGCAGGTCCTCTTTGAAGTGACCCTTTCAAAGCTCAGCCTGAATCCCTGGGAGGGGAGACAGCTCAGGGCGGGGCTTAGGAATGACTGAGACCCCAAGGCCAAGGACGGAAAGGCCCCGGTGCCAGCCTCTTTGCGAAGGTGGGCTGGCAGGGGGGGTTGTGAGCTGGAGGAATGTGGCCAGGCTGGGGCAGGGGGGGCACGTGGGAGCCATTTAGGAAGACAGCCACTCCAGGGGGCTTGGCCCCCAAGTGTGCGTTAATATAGGGAAGGGCAGAGTTCACCTTGGCCCTGTGCCTGGTTTCTATCCATCCCCAGATTGATTACTGTCTGATTCTGGGCTCCTAATTCCACAGCTGTGTCTTCCTTTTCAACTTCCTCAAGGAGCATGAGAACACTCCTTGGAAAGAATCTGGTGCCAGCACGGGACTTAGAGCCCCTGGAGGGATTGGGGGGTGGGGTCTGGCCTATTAGAGTTTTCCTGCTCCTGAGAACCCCCCAAAAGGCTGGATGGAGACCCCCACCTTCCACCACAGTTTCCTTCATTCTCAATGTGGAGGAAACTCTGTCTTGTTCTCCAAGAGAAAGGGAGGGAGGGAGAGGGAAGCCAACCAGAGAGGGGACATCTTGGAAAATTTCAACTGGAGGGATCTTAGAGGCACCGCGCCCCCGCCGACCCCCCAGCCCCCCAGGCCCCGCCTCCACATTTGATTCATGGCAGAGCTACGAGAGCCTAGAGAAAGGCCAAGGCCAAAGTGCGGAGGCTGAGAGGGAGGGACAGACTGAAGTGGGAGGAAGATGAAGGATGGAAGCCAGGTGGGAAGAGGGTTCAGGTGGCTGAGTGGTATGTAATCCCAGGGTAGTGGAGAAATTCCCAGAGTCTCTTCAGCTGGGCTCTGCTGTGATTCCATGAAAGGAGGCTGCTGGTGGGAATTTTTTTTGGACTGAGCTGTGTGGATAGTGGTACCTTGACAGTCCAAGGTGAGAACCCTACCCCACCCTGAGGCTCTTTTCTAGTTCATAGCCCCACGCCCTGATCTCTGGGCATCATGGCACTCTCTGTACTTGAGGAGATTCTTCTAAATCTCCCTTTCCTCTTCTGAGGGTGTGGCCCCTGGCCCCTCCCCAGGAGAGGGGGAGGGGGGAGCTGAGCACCCCAGGCCCTGATGGGGGGCTGTGGGCGGTTCTGCTACTTTCCTGTATCTTGCACTGGCATCTGCAGAGCTGAGCCTTCATTAACTCTAATGAATCCTTGGCACCATGCCCTCCCTCTGGCCTGAAGCTTCTGGTAGGGGTGAGGTGACAGCTGGATGGAACTTAGAGCCCAGGAGGTGGTGGGATGTCTGGAAGAGGGGAGTGGGAGGCAGGAAATGGGGGCCAAGCAACAAGGCTGAGACTGCTGTGGGGACAAAAACACAGCCCCCCTTCCTTCCCCACTGGGACCTTTTCCTCCCAGATACTTAGGTCCCTACCGTGCTGGCTGAAGGGTTATCTGAGAGACTGGGTGTGGCCTGGGACAGTGAGGACATTCCCAGGGCTGGCATATACGTAGAGTGTCCCTCTGCTTCCTAATTTCATGGGGGGCTGGGGAGCAGGAGGAGGACCTGACTCCAGGAATTGGAAGATCAGGCAGCGGCCAGATCTTAATGCAAACCGAGCTTAGTTCATCTGGTGACGATTTCCTATGTATGGTCTGTGTTCCCAGCTCTCTCTGTGGGTCTTGGGATCCGGATGAGAATATGACACAGCCCTGCCCTCAAGGGGTTCATTGAATGCCTCTCCTGCCACCCAAAAGTTTCACGAAGATTTCATAACCACAGGTTCTGAGATTTATCTCTATACTGTCTGCTAGTCCAGACATTCTTTGCTGCCCCTTGCCCAAATTATTAATATAAACATGGCCTGGCTTAACTGGGGAGTCAGACAGAAGCAGGCACAGGGGAATGTCTTCACTGGGACTTCATCTGAGTGTGAATGTGGTCACAAAGGTGGGAAGAAGGGTTTCACGATGGAAAGAGTGTCGGTGGGTAGAGTTACCATAGGGGTTTGTAAAAAACCAGTTGGTGATAAGATTAATCGCCTTTCTCTCATCTCCTGGTTCCAAACCTATCGTTAAGTTGAAGATTCTTTTAGGAAACTCCTTTTGATCATTTTCAAGGGCTATCATGCGGAGATTGTATATTTACAGATCCTAGAACTGAGACCCCAAGAGGGGTAGACACCTTCACCAAAGGTCAGCTAGCATCTGCATTTAAATCTGCATCTTCTAAATCCTAAGCGCGGCTTGTGACCACTGGTACATTCCTCGACAGGACAAAGCCTGGAGGACACCCACCCCACTCTGGGAAGGTGGACCCTTCTCCTTGTCCCCGGCTGAGCCTCGAAATCCAAGTAGGGGTTGATATAGTGAAGGAGGTGGTTGCAGGCACCACAGTTATGTTCTGCCTTTCCACCACTCTTCTGTGCAAAATGGTTCTCCCTGTGTCTGGAATCTGGGTTTGCTCTTGAGTGCCCAGGGCTCCATTGATAGATACGGGCAAAGCCCACTGCCTCTTTTAAAGATGCTCCAGCTCTAAGTGGAAGAAAGCTTCACTGAGGCTTGCCAAGGCTTGAAAGATGTCTTGGGGAGGGGAGGCGGGTTGTAGAGGAGAGATTGGCATTCCAGACAGAAAGATCCAGCATGAGCAAAGGCAAGAAGGTGTGAAATAGCCTGGCCTCTTGTAGCATCAATGTGTGCAAGACCAAGAGTAGAGATGAGATTGTCAAGGCCAAGCAAGGCCAAATCCCACCCCACCCCTCCACCATCACGGCAGTCCCCTCCTGCCATACTAAGGGGCTTGACTTGCTCCCACAGATACTTTGGAGCCATGGAAGGGTGTCAGGCAGTGGAGGCAGCAGACCAAGTGAGAGATAATGAGGGCTGAAACTGGAGGTAGGGATGGAGAGGACTGGGTAGGAGTGGAGTGTATCACCCTTTTTCTCTTTCCAGAAACTTGACATACCAGCTCTTCCCCTTGTCTGATAAAGCCTTCCCTGCCTTCTCTGTTTTTTAAACTCTTATTCCCCCTTTAATGCCCAGTTCAGATATTCTTCTCTGTAAGCCCCCAACCCTACCCCATTTCCTCAAATATATGGGGACTTCCCCCCCGGGCAGTAGATCTTAAGCCTCACAAGGGTAGGGAATTAGTGTTGTTATAACTGCTTTATCTGCAGCTTCTAGACCAAGGCTTGCTGACTGAATATTGCTGACTAATGAACAAACATTTTTGTAGCACTTGGTATGCATTGTGAGAACCATATAATAATAATAGGAATATTGGTGACAACTAAGATTTATTTTTTTAAAGATTTTACTTGTTTATTTGAGCAAGAAAGCATGAGCAGGGGGAGGGAGAAAGAGAGAAGCAGACACCCCACTGAGCAGGGAGCCCAACTTGGGGCTTGATGCCAGGATCATGACCTGAGCTGAAGATAGATGCTTAACTGACTGAACCACCCAGGTGCCCCACAACTAACATTTATTGAGCATTTCGGTGCCAGACACTGCTGTGCCAAGCATTTCACATACACTATCTCTTTAATTTGGCACAATCCCATAGGAATAGATTTTTTTCTGTTTTATAACTGTAGAGACCTCAGAGAGGTTAGTAACTAGTCTTAGGACACACAGCTAAGAAGTGGGCAAGTTGGGGTTCAAACTCATATTCCTCTGAATCCTAATTAAGAATGTTTATGTATTTTTTATTTTTATTTTTTTAAAGATTTTATTTATTTATTTGACACACAGAGAGAGAACACAAGTAGGCAGAGAGGCAGACAGAGGAAGAGGGGGAAGCAGGCTCCCTGCTGAGCAGAGAGCCCGATGCGGGGCTTGATCCCAGGACCCTGAGATCATGACCTGAGTGGAAAGCAGAGGCTTAACCCACTGAGCCACCCAGGCGCCCCTGTATTTATTTTTTAAAGATTTTACTTATTTATTTGAGAAAGAGGGAGCACAGAGGGGGAGTGAGAGGGAGAAGCAGATTCCTTGCTGAGCAGAGAGCCCATGGAGGGCTTGATCCTAGGACCCTGAGATCATGACCTGAGCCGAAGGCAGATGCCCAACCGACTGAGCCACCCAGGCACCCCTGTTTAGGAAGGTTTAGATGCTTTACAACCTCTTTATTTGTTGCATGCCTGTCTCTTCATAAAATCAAGGATTGATTCGTTAATTTAGAAAAATCCTCTGTGGACTACTGAGCTCATATTTGTTCAGCAACTCAGATGTGTCGAGCATTCAACAAGGCCTCTCAAGGGCCCCATTTACAACTGAGAAGATAGAGGCTTGGAGAGGGAAGCAACTTGACTGAGGTCACACAGCTGGGAGCTGATCTGAGGTCTCTTTGACTCCTCACCCTCAGTGACACCTACTCAGTAGTCCCAGAATGGGACTGGGGGCTGGGCTCTGAGGTTGACTGACTTGTTTAGGGACACACAAGGGGCAGGACTAGGCCAGGGACTGAGTCTCCTGCCCCGAGGCCAGTGTGCGCCCTCACTGACGAGCAAAGGGAGTCCAGAGGCAGGCCTGGGGGTCCTTGTAATTTCCCAAGTGCCAGCCATCTGTCAGACAGGTGAGCTCCAAGGGGGCGGAGCTGGCCTGACGCTAGGGTGGGAGGGTCGGTGTCTTAAGGCGGCGGAGCCTTCCAGGGCCTTGACGGAAGAGGGTTAGAGGCCTCCACTGGGGGCACGGCATCAGTGGGATATCAGCCGCGGGGTGACCCCAAGGACCTCCAGCCGCCGGGGTGGAAGCGGGTGTGAGCAGGGGCCAGGTTTTCGCGCTGGTTCCCAGACCTGCCGAGATCAGCCAATCGGATAAGCGTGCTGCTCTCTATTTGTATTGCTATTTGCATGGCCACGCCCCTTCGCGCCCGCCTCTCAGCTTCCGCTCCCCAGCGCGCCGCCCAGGCTCCCGCGGTGTTTCTGGCCCCCGGTGCAGGGCTGGCGTGGGCGGGCTGGGGCTGGGGGCTGCGGGCGGGCTGGGCAGACCTGGGCTGCCAGCCTGGCCGCACTATTCATAGCTCGGGCTGGCGTAGTTCGCATACTTGGCGTTTCTCACGTCTGGCTGGCCTGAGGCTGCCGCCCCTCCGCGCTCCTCCCTCCCTGCTCTCCTCTCCCTTTACCTCCTCCCCCATCCCTGCCCCTTCGACCTGTCTGCCAGTCTTCCAGAATCTAGAGGGGGCCCAGCCCACAGGAGGAAACTGAGGCCCAGAGAGGGGGCGTGTCTTTCGGCCTGGCCCCGGGGGAGAAACTGGTAGTAATGAGGCGTGTAATGAGGTGGCTACGAGCCTGGGCTCTGCCCGCAGACAGACCTGGGCTTGAGTCAGAGCTGCACTAGCTGCGGGACCCTGGCAAGTTCTTGAGCTTGCGATCGGCGGAAGTTGTTCGGAAACAGTCAAGCTGAGACCTGGAGAAGGGATCTTCGGTTAAGAGCAGATGGGGGAGGGGGAGAGGGAGCTGTGGATGTGGAGGGCCAGCGCTGCCTGGATGGACAAGGGCCTGGCCAGCTGGGGGGTCAGAGGACACTGAAAGAGGATTGGAGCAACTTCCCTTTTCTCCCCACCCCTTACTCCCTTATTCCAGCACCCCCACTTTCTGGATCCGGTTCCCACTGAGGAAGGATTAGGGGTACAAGAAGATGGCCAAAGATCTGAAGCAGCCCCTGCCCTGGATAGTCTCCTCCTGGAGACAGGGTTCTGGCCAATGCGGACTCTCTCTGAAGAGGGGCTCATTTATTCCTTCCCATTCCGAAACAGTGTGCCGAGCACAGTCATAAATATATACACACTCAAGAGTGATGTGAGATGGTATACAGGGACCTGACCCAGTCTGGGGTCCAGGGGAGGTGTCTCTGGGGAAGTGGCTTTTTTGCTGAGAACTACAGGCTGGATAGGAATTAATTAGGGTGTGGTTTGGTGAGGCAGGGAGGGAGCTGGGGAAAAGAACAGCATTCCAGAAAGAGCATGTGCAAAGGGCCTGGGGCTGGAAAGGTGCATGGTCCCTAAAGGAACTGAAAGTAGACCAGGGTAGCAGAACACAGAGGGAGAGGGTGTAGTGGGCGTGGAACCTGGAGGCCCATCCCGCAGGGCCTGGTGGTCACAACTTTAAAACAATGATTCTGTACCAGAGGAGTGGTGGCAGCTTGGAACAGAGTGATGGACATGGTGAAGTGGCGAGGTGGGTAGACTCAGGAGACATTTGGGAAGCAGGGTCCCTCTGATGGGTGGGATGTGGGGCTTTATAGGCCATAAAACCTGCCATTTGTTGGTTCCCCGAATGCTTTCCCAGTAACTTTGTCAGGCTGCTATCCCTCCTTTCATTTTGTAGCTGAAGAAGTAAGAAAGCCTAAGGGACCTGGAGGTCACACAACCAGAAAAGGGCGAGGGCCACTACCAATGGCAAGTGTGACGCTCTCTTCATTATCGGCCTTCATGCTAGGACAGCGATCTCTCTGTCACTAGCCTCGTGTCTCCCACCCCTCAGTGCCCGGCACCAATCATTCCCTACCTAGTACCAGACAGGATGGGGGCTCCGAGGGGCCGGGGTGTGTGTGTGTGTGTGTCACACTTGTCCCAAGAGGCTGCTCTAGTGTTAAATGAAGGAATGCATGTGTAGAGTGCCTGGCATATAGTAAGGGTTCGATCTTAATTACTGCTAAGACATTTACCATGTCCCGAATTCGGGGCCAGGCAAGCAGGTGTGGGGTAGGATCTGGGGTTGGGGGCCAAAGGCGATGCCACATGTCTTCTGACCACAGAGCCCAGCCCAGAAACCATGGCAGCTCCTTCTTGGACAGGAGCCAAGCGAGGTGGTTTGTCCCTGCAGGGCCACCATCCCCTCCACCCTTCCAGCTGCCTCTGGGGCATCAGGGGCTGGATTAGGGAGAGGTTCAGCTGGAAGGCTGGGTGAAGGGATGACCTGGGCGGGTTGGGCAGGGCCTGGGGTGAGGGGGTGGGTGGTTTCAGGGGTGGGGCTGAGAGCCTCTCCCTGCCGGGAGCCCCAAGTACCCTGGGGGAGACTTTCGGAATCTGCCGAGACCTGCCCTGGGAGGGGATGTGGTCTCAGCTTGACTAGGACTGAGCTCTCCCCTGAAAGAAACCAGCGGGTGCACCTGTTGTCTCTGACCAGGTGATCGGACAACAGGAAGGTCTTACGGAGAGGGTTGTGTGGGGCCACAGGGAGAGTCACTCCCAGAGTTCTCCTCCTGTCTCTTCTGAAATGGGCTGTCCAGTGTGGAGTAGGGGAATGGATATCATTTTGGAGCAGAGTCATTGCAAGTATTCTGCCTTCAGGAATGACTGCCCTGAATATGACCTAGTCTGAAAAGGCGCTGGCCTCTCTCCAGTACCCCTTGACCAAAGGAGACCCTTCCTAAGGTCTCACAGCCACTCTATCCTTCTGCAGAGAACCCTGCTCTGCTGTAGGAGGCAGGGAGGGGTGACCCCGGGGCATGGTAGGGGGCTGAGGGACCTGGAGAAGGCAGTGCGGACAGGTGGGGTGGAGGGAATGAGGGCACCCTGCCCACTCGGGGCTGTGAGGAAGTAAGTGTACCGGACCCGGGCCAGCAGGGGGCTCTGCTGCCCATGGGACCCGCCTGCATCTCTGACAACGTGCACCCTTCAGTGGCTGGGCATGTTTTTCTTGGAGTGTGTGCATGAGAAAGCATTTGAGAACTGGGACTTGCCTCTGCGTGCACACCCTTGCGTGTGTATGTGTTACAGGTGGTGTGTAAGCATGTGTAGGCTGGGAAAAGACAAGTGTGCTGAGGGGGAGAGGCCTCAGGGGGGCGGGAACCCCACAGTCAGCACGGCTTTTGCTAGGGAAACTCTTCCAAGGTTGTGACACCTTGGGATGATGTGACATCCCGAGAACTGGGGTGTCCATCGGTCCATCAATGCCAAGGACTTACGGTGTGCAAGGGTCAGACCCCCTGGGAGCCCGAGAGCGCCTCCTATGGGAGAACTACTAGGGCCTGAAAGAAGACAATAGGGACTCTGAGAAGGCGTCGCGGAGAGCAATGGGAGGGCAAGGTCCTCTGGACAGGAGGTGCCCAGCTATCCTGGGCAGTCTGTGGGCAGGGCCTGCTCCTAGGCCCCACGGGGAGACCTAATCATTTGTTCCAACTTCTTTCAACAACGTTCTTCAAATGTGAATTTGAATAGGACTTTGCCATTTCTTTTTATTGGGGTAAAACACACGTACTATATACAACTGACCATTTTCAGTGGGCAGTTCGGGGGCATTAAGTACATTCCCATTGTCATGCAACCCTCTCCATCACCACCATCCGTCTCTAGAGCTTTGTCATCTTCCGAAGCCGAAACTCGGTGCCCACTAAACAATCCCTATCTTCCCCCCTTTCCCCTTGGTGACCACAGTTCTCTTTTCCGTCTCTGCGAATCTAGCTGGCTCGTACAAGCAGAATCATGTCACGTCTGTCCTTTTGTTCCCGCCTTAAGCATAACTAACGTCTTCCAGGTTCATCCATGTTGTAATTTCCTTGTTAGGACCAAATGAATTGTATTGTATGGACATACTGCATTCTGTTTATCCATTCACGCATCAATGAACATTCGGATTGTTTCCACCTTTTGGCTGTTGCGAGTAATGCTGTCATGAAATGGGCATGCACATACTGCTTCGAGTCCCTGTTTCCACTTCTTTGGGAGACGTAGCCAGAATTGCTGGGTCATACAATAATTCTGTGTCATTTTAGGAGGAACTGCCATACCGCTTTCCCACAGCAATGGTACCATTTTGCATTCCACCAGCAAAGCCTACAGGTTCCAATTTCTCCACATCCTCCCCATGAACAAATAATTTCTGAGAGCCCAATCCGAGAGCAAAGACCCAGGCCGTGACCCCTGGGAGACCCTGGACTGATATGGGATGAAAACACAAACCACCACAACAAAACCCTGTCTGCTCTCAGGGAGCTCCAAGTCTGATGGAGGAGGCGTAGCTTCTTCCCTCTGGGGAGTCCCACATGGGCCCAGACGCCAGAAGGGAAACATGGAGGGGAAGCACTGAGACAGTCAAGGGCCGCTGAATGGAGTAAATCAGGGGGTAGAGAGGGCTTGTGGTGGGCCCTGTCCCACGCCGGCCTGTGGTTGCCCGGGCGATGGCCCTGCTGTTTACTTTGTGGCTGGTTCCAGACTCACCCTTTTCTGCAAGTGCTCATTTCCCACCAGAAGGAAGGATGCCCTTTAGTCTCCCCTCTCTCTGCCGTCCCCGAGGAGGGGACTGGCTCTCCTGCTGGGTGGAGGCCCTGCCAGCCTGGCACCGTGGCCATGTCTCTTGCCTGCCAGGGTCTCACGTTGTCTCTTTCCCCACTCCCAAAGGGCCAAAGTTCTGCTATGGCTGTGGGGCCTTCTGCTGACGCCTCCCCGCCCCAGGGGGCACTGGGGCATGTGGGAGCCTGTAAGGGGCTGGCAGTGGGAGGGGGTGGTGATGCCCAGGCGAATGGGTTCACCTGGATCCATGCAGACCCCCCCTGAGTGTCTGCACGTGTCGCTGGGCCTTGTGTACACGTGGCTGGGTTGTCTGCATGTCTGACTGTGAGTGTGGCTGGGCGCAGAGAGTGTGGATATCCAGAAGACAATCAAAACAGCTTGCATTGCCCTGGAAGGCATTATGCTAGGTGAAGTAAGTCAAACAGAGAAAGACACATACTGTATAGTCTCACTTATATGTGGAATCTAAACACAAGGACAACAACAAAAACCAAGCTCAAAGATACAGAGAACGGATTGTTGGTTACTGGAGGCAGGGGCTTGGGGCAGGCAAAATGGGTGAAGGGTGTCCAAAGGTGTGAACTTGGGGTGCCAGTGTGGCTCAGTGGGTTAGGCATCTGCTTTCAGCTCAGGTCATGATCCCAGGGTCTTGGGATGGGATTCCACAGCGGGTTCCCTGCTCATTGGGGAATCTGCTTCTCCCTCTGCACCCCCCCGCCACCCTCCCCCCACTCATGCTCTCTCTCAAAAAAACAAACAAATCTTAAAAAAAAAAAGGTACAAACTTCCAATTATAAAATAAATAAGTCATGAGGATGTAATGTAGGGCATGATGACTATAGTTAATAATACAGAATTGCATATTTGAAAGTCGCTAAGAGAGTAAGATCTTAAAAGTTCTTATCATGAGAAAGAAACTTCTATTACTACGTGCGGTGATGGGTGTTAAGTAGACTTCTTGTGGTGATCATTTCGCAATATATACAAATAGTGAATCATTAGTTTGCACACCTGAAACTAATACGTGTCTCAATTATACCTCAATAAAAAAAATGTTTTAAAGGAAAAAGAAAAACAAAACAGCCCGAACCAGCTTGCATTTCTTGAACCCCTACTATGTGCTCGGGACCTGTGCTAAGGACTTTCTTTAAATTACTTTGCTTTCCCAACAGCCTATGAGGTGGCAATGAGTGTCTTTCCCATTTTATCAGTGAAGGTCAGAGGCTCAAAGAAGTGAAATAACTTGCCCAAGGTCTCACAGCCAGGAAGCGGTAGAGATCTGACTCAGACCTGGAAGTCAAGGACTCCAGAAGACTCCAGAGCCCAGATGCTGGCCCTGAGCCATGTGGCCTCTGGAATAACCAGGGGATTCTGGTTTCTGGGATCGTGTCCATCCCTCCTTGAGATGGCAGTGGGACTCCTGGGAGGGCAAGCGCTTCCTCCTCCCTCTCCTCCTCCAGCCTTCCTCGGCTCTGGCCCAGTTTGAGGGTGGGAGAGGAAGGTGTCACAAACACCCCAACTCAGGGCAAGCCTGGCTGTGGCTGGGGAGAGCATGGGGTCCGGAGAGACCCTTTGGACCACCCTCTGCCCCATAGGCCGGACTGAGTGGGGTCCCCAGGCTCCCAGTGACGCAGGGTTATGGCACACTGAGCTTGCAGAAGATGCAGGCTTGCTGGGCCGGCTCATCAGCTTGGCCTGTTAGGGCATGCCAGGGCTGCTCACAAGTAGTGCTGGGAACCAGGCGTCTGAATGGGGCAAAGGGGTGGAGGAGGACCGGGGGAGGCTGCCCTTGAGCAGGGAGACTGGGGCAGGGGTCAGAGGCCCAGGCGTGGGCTGGGCGGGCAGGCCTTGGGTATCACATTGCCGGCGTTCCTGGGATGCACGGGGGCTGGCGCTGGATTTGCTCTGTCTGCGTATGAGATTGTGGGGTGCTTGTAGTGGTGAATATGTGGGACCTGACCCTTTGACAGGAGAGGGTCGTAAATGGGGGATGATTCTGTCCAGGTAGGGGCACTGTTTGTCATGCGGTCTGGGACCCTACATTCTGGGAGGAGGCACTAAGTGAGCCAGAGAAAGGAAAGCAGGCAAATTGACCCTGAGCCCTTCTCTCTCACTTCCTGAACCACAGGCCTTTAGTGGCATGCTTCTCTTTTCTTTTCTTTTCTTCTCTTCTCTTTTCTTTTCTTTTTTCTTTTTCTTTTCTTTTCTTCTCTTCTCTTTTTCTTTTCTTTTCTTTTCGTTTCTTTTCTTTCTTTTCTTGTCTTTTTTTTTTTTGAGTGAATTGCACATCCAACCTGGAGCCCAGCGCAGGGCCCAAACCTATAACTCTGAGATCAAGACCTGAGCTGAGATCAAGAGTCAGACACCTTAACCCAGGCGCCCCTGTTTCTCTCCTTCTTATATGCCTTGACCCTTGGGCCCCAGGATGCTCTCCTCCTCTTTCCTAGTTCCTGCTTCTCAGACTGGCCCTGCTGTCTTCTGCTTCTATAGCCCAGGCCACCCTCTTCTTGGAGGTCTAACCTGGAAGGCCCCCAACACTGCCCTCAAGCAAACCGCACCCCCCCCATAGAGAAATGCAGCTCTGACGTGGGGGCTCCCTTGGTATATGGGGGTGAGGACAGCTGGCTAGGGCCTGGGTCTGGAACTTGGGGACTCCTGAAGGCTTCAGGAGCTGGGATGCTAGCAGAACTATAAGCACCCTGAGGCTGAGGTGTGTACTTACTCTCCAAGGTGTCCCAGCCCTTGGCCTGACTCCTGGTCCATGGCAGGCACTCAAGACATGGCTGTTGAATGGATAAAAAAAAGAGGGTAGTAGAAAGAGATCTGAGTTAGTCTGGGATCGGGGTTCAGCTTAGTAGAAGTGACATCTCGAGCCTGGCACTTGCCCTCGTTGAGCCTCAGTTTCTGCATCTGAAGAATGGGTATAACACAATCTCTGGCTAGCCAATTTAGGGTAAGTGCCACATGAAACCCAGTGAAAGTGCTTTCAAACAGTAAAGAATGACGATCTCATTTGGAGAGAGAAAGACTGGGTGCCCTCCCCTTGGAGGCGCAGCCCCCAAGCCCTATCCCAGGGACCCTTGGCAAGATAAAGTTGAATGGATTTTGCAAGCTGGTCAAACTAGAGGATGATGGGAGGGACTGCCCAGCGGGGTAATTCCTGATTTGGGGGGAGGAAGCTGGGGAGGGTGCAGGGGAGGAGGACTCACACCAGGCAGGAAGGCTTGGAATAGAATCTCAGCAACGCCTGGTATTTCCCAGCGCTGGGCCCCATCCCCCCCCAACCCTCTGGGACCCACCCCACATTCCTTTCCCAGAGGAAATGGGGGAGGGGGCTGAGAGGCTCCCCAGGCCTGTAGAATCATCTATTCAAACTCTGCACAACCTTCTAGGCCCTACTGTGTGCACCCCCTTGTGCACTCCTGTGGAGGCAGCTGGGCAGAGGGGGCAGGATGGGGAAAGGGCATGTTTGGGTTGGAAGAGGCGAGGACCCCCTTGCTGCCCAGCCAGGTTAGAGGGCAGGAAGCGGACATCATACATGGTTTATCATTTCCTAGGCCTCTGAACACAGGAACCCCGTGCTGCTTCTTTGCCTCACCCCTCCCTGTAGTCCTCAGAAACCTCAGCAGTTTCAAGGGAAGTGGATTCTTGATCCAAACCCACAGCAGCACCTGTTGGCCGTGAGAGGCTCCATGGGGCACGAGCGGGGAGAGTCACTCCATTCCCTCAGAACCAGGGACTGGGCTTGCAGCAAGAGGAAAGGAAGTCAGGCAGCTGGAAGGACCTACCGGCTGCCTACTGAGAGAGCAGGCTGGGCTCTGAAGGAGGACATCCCCGAGGCTGTTGCCCTCTGCTCGGGGGCCCCAGAGTGTGACAGAGCCGAGGACAGCTTGGTGGGGCTCCCAGCTGGTCTCCGAAGGCCTGACCTTGGCGGGGCGCCAGACAGGGAGGCACAGGGCAGGCGAGGGCAGGAGTGGGCCTGAGCCAGAATCCTTGGTTTTCCAGTGATGGAGGGGCGGGGGAGGCTGCTAATGGAGATGCCAGGTCAATGCTCCTCCTGACCACGGTTCTTTCCCACTCTGCCCCTAAGCCCTCCTGACTCAGCGCCCGTGGCAGCCTTGCTCTTCCCGTCAGGCTTCCGCCAGGGTGGGGGTGGGGGTCCAGCTCCTGCACAGGGGGCCCAGCAAGCGGCAAACAGGAAACAGGAGAACAAAACCGCTCCCCGGCCCCCACTCGCCTGCCTCGCCCTCACCCTTCCTCCTCCCTGCCTTCTCCCTCCCTTGCTCCTGCCCAGCCCTGTAGTCCTCTAGTCGGCCTCCCTCGGCCCCAGGCCCGCTCTGCTCCTGCATCTCCCTCCCTTACTGCCTCCCACCCGATCCACTGTGATCCACCACCGTGGCTGTCCTTGCAGAGGACACAGGTGGTGGGATGGGGACGGGCAGGGACAGGGAGGTACCCCTTCTGCAGGGTCCTCCCTTCTGGTGGCTGCTGCTCAAGGGCCCAGCCCTGTGGCTCTTAGATATGGGAGCAGGGTTGGGCTGGAGGTGCCGCCTCCCTTCCCCGGCTGCCGGCTAGAATTTGGGTATAAGATCCAAAGTTGGGGTGAGGGGCTCTGGGCTTGGAGTTCCTTGCTGCCGTAGCAAGCTCAGGGCTCTTGGGCCTCCGTTGCCTTCGCTGAATACTGGGTCATAGCCGGGGGCCTGGGCCACAGTGGGGAAAAACACACTGGGACCCGTCCGGTGAGCCAGAAATGGTGGTGGTGAACACACGCCTACTAGTCAAGGCCTCCGCCGGCCCCACCCGGGAAGGGGGCTGGGGAGAGAGAGCCAGGAAGGGGAGGCAGGCAGGGTCTGCCATCAACATGGGCTTCCTGTCTGACTCACAAGCTGGGGTGGGGTGGGGTGGCCAGCTTGATGCCCATTGTCAGCTTGGCCCTGGCCCCTCTGGGTGGAACTGATGGGCAAGGGGTCCTGGGGAGGAGGGTTGGTCACCATTCCCTACGAGCGCTGGTGGGGACCCCACGTGCAACTTTAGGGGATATCCTAAGTCTGGTGTGGGGTGTTAGGAGAGTCAGTCTGCTCTCAGTGCTGGGCACTGTGTGTGTGTGTGTGTGAACTGAGGGGTACAGCATCCACGCATGGACGTGTGTCTCTGGGCGATGTGTGCTTGTCATCTAGGTGGTCTCTGTGGGGTGTGGGGAGTGTATGGGTGGGTACCTGCCAGGGGGGTGTGGTGTGCTTTTAGGGACACAGTGGCTATGCTTGCAAATGTGTCTCTGTGGGGTGTGTGGGGGCATATATGCATGGGAGGGTGTCCAAAGTATGCATGCGTATGGAAAGGTGTCCACACACAACGTGTATGTGAGGGGAACAGTGTGTTTCTGTGGGGTCTGTGGACAGAGTGAGTGTGAGTGTGTTTGTGGATGGGAGAGTAGCGGGTGTACAGGTGTGTGTGTGTGGTGTGGGTCTGTGCAGGGCGGGTAGGTGTGTGTTTCTTGGGCACGCGAAGCGGGGTGTGCGTGTGCCCTGCAGAGGACAACACTCGGTGCACGTGGGCCGGGGCACTGTGTGGGTTTCCGTCATGAGCGGGAGGGTGAGGTTGTGTGTGGACGTGCGTGCCCGTGGCCGGGGTGTGCGGCGTGTGGCTGCGCGGGGGCGCTGTGCAGTGCCTCCGGCGCGTGTGTGGGTGTGTGTGAGTGTGTGGCATCGGGGCGGCCGCGCACAGGGG
>LNAC01000091.1:4661611-4696399 GCA_002007465.1 Ailurus styani
CCGGCACCCATCAAGGGCCAGGCTAGGCCAAGGCCACAAGGCCGCTGTCCCTGGGGGCTGCCTCCTTTTTTGGCTGGGCCTGGGCACGGGCCCTGTCACTCCTCAGCAATGCAGCGTCAGCCCCAGCTCCCAGTGCCAGATTCCAGGCCTGGGGTGGCAGAAGGTGGCCCAAGGCCCCTTAGGCAGTCTGGCCCCTCCCCGGAGCCTGGCCTGGAGGGAGCAAGAGGTGGGCAAGTTTCTCCTCACTCCAGCAGTCCAGGAGCCAGGCCCCAGGTCCCCGTCCTGGAGATGGAGGGACAGCTGGGCTTTCCCAGCCCCCGGCCACCCCCAGCCCACCCCGCTGTGGACACACCCCTTAGTCGGCTTCCCTCTCTGTCTCCGGCCACCTTGGCTGGTCTCTGGTGGGGTTTCCCAGCTCTGCCAGAGGGCCCGTGGGCACTGTCGGTTGTAAGGAAGCAGGGAGGTGGCTGAGGCCGGCGTGGGGGGAGGACCCCAGAAAACAGATGTTGGAATGTTTGTGGCTAAAGGCAGTCCTTGTCATAAGTCTTAAGAGAAATCCTGGCTATTTCTCCAGTGAGAGAGAGAGAGACTCTCAAAGGCCTCTAATTTCTTTGTTCTCTCCCTCCCTCCCTTCCCCCGACTCTCTTTGGAGCTTGCCCTCCCTGTCCCACCCACTCAGGGCCCCCCGCCCACCCCCCCACTTGGTCCTTTCCCCAGTCCCCTTCTCCGGGGTCCTGACCTCCCAGGGCTGCCCTAGCTCTGCCCCGTGGGACTCGTCCCACCCTGCTCACCTGCCTCTGTGTCCCCGGCCAGGCCTACTCCCAGGATGCCTACCTGAAGGGGAACGAGCCGTATTCTGGAGAGGCCCGGAGCATCCCGGAGCCGCCCCCGATCTGCTACCCTCGCAAGACTTACGCCCCGCCAGCCCGGGTCTCCACCTGGGCCACTATGGTGCCTGAGCCCCTCTCGGCACCGCCCAGTGACCCCCGGAGTCCTGCCGCCTGGAGTGACCCGGGGCCCCGCGTCCCTTCTGCCGCCCGCACCCATCTGGACAACGCTTCCTCGGGGATGAGCCAGCCCCGCCCCAGCCCTGGTGCCTTCCCCCGCCTCCCCTCGGAGCCCCGGATGCCCCGTGCCTTCCCCGAGCCTGGCGGCCGGGTGCCCCCCAGCAGACTGGAATGCCAGCAGGCCTTGTCACACTGGCTGTCAAACCAGGTACCCCGCAGGGCGGGGGAGAGACGGTGCCCCGCCATGCCGCCCCGGGCCCGCAGTGCCTCCCAGGACCGGTTGGAGGATGTGACTGCCCACCGCCCGTGGCCCTGCTCCACCTCCCAGGGTGCCTTGAGCCAGTTGGGTCAGGAAGGCTGGCACCGAGCTCGCTCTGATGACTACCTGAGCCGGGCCACCCGCTCCGCCGAGGCACTGGGGCCAGGAGCACTGGTGTCACCCCGTTTTGAGCGCTGTGGCTGGGCTTCCCAGCGTCCATCGACCCGCACCTCTGCCTGCTCCTCCAGGGACCTTCCCGTGCCCCAGGCCCCACCCCCAGCTGGCCTCCAAGGCCTGGACGACATTGGGTACATTGGATACCGGAGCTACAGTCCATCATTCCAGCGCCGGACTGGCCTCCTGCACGCACTCTCCTTCCGGGACTCCCCCTTTGGGGGGCTACCCACCTTCAGCTTGGCTCAGTCCCCGGCATCGTTCCCCCCGGAGGCCTCCGAACCGCCCAGGGTTGTCCGCCCAGAACCCAGCACCCGGGCCCTGGAGCCTCCTGCCGATGATCGTCGCGACGAGGTGGTCCTGAGGCAGAAGCCTCCCACGGGCCGCAAGGTCCAGCTGCCCCCTGCAAGACAGATGAACCTTGGGTTTGGTGAAGAGTCCCCAGAGCCAGAGACCAGTGGGCGAGTAGAACGTCTGGGCAAGAAGGTGGCCCCTTTGGCCACCACTGAAGACTCTCTGGCTTCCATTCCCTTCATTGGTGAGTGATGGTGCAGGTGGCTGTCTTGGGACACTTCGTCATCTGTGCCCTGCTGTACCCCACCCACCTGTCACCATGGGCGGAAGTCTGGGTTGAGTGCTGGTGGGATCAGTCTCTGTCCATCCATCCATCCATCCATCCATCCATCCATCCATCCATCCATCCGTGCTTCTGTGCTCTCTTGCTTCCTTCTGTCATTCTTTCTTCTGTTCATTTCTCCTCCAGCCATCTTTCCTCTCTCCCTCCCATTCTTCCTTCTCTCTCTTTCTCTTCAGTTTTCTGTTTTTGCTGCTTTCTGTATTTCCTTCCTTCCCTCCCTCCCTCCTTCCTTTCATCTGCCCATCCATCCACCCACCCACCAACTCGCCCACCCATTTATCATTTTTCTTCTTTCCTCCTCCCTTTCTTTCTCCTTCCTCCCTTTTTTCATTCATTTCTCCCTTCCATCCCTCCAGCCTTTCTTTTTTCTACCTTTCCTTTGTTCCTTTCACTCTTCGTCCCTTCTATCCACCCTCCATCCAACAAATACTTGCGTCAGGCACTGTGCGAGGCTCCATGCTCTCCTGGAGTGTGTGGTTCTGCAGCAGGGATAGATGCTGGGACAAGAACAATCCCATGGGTGTGTGTGTGTGTGTGTGTGTGTGTGTGTGTGTGTGTGTGTGTGTGTGATGGGAGTCCAGGGAGCCCTAGGAGACAGAAAAGAGTGACATGGCCTCGACTGGGGCGTGGTAGCCAAGGAGAGAATCTTGGAGAGAGACTTGAAGGATAGGGAGTTAGTCAGGGGGGAATGTTCAGGGGGAGAATAGAATATGCCAGGACCCTGAAATGAGCGAGGCTGGGTGCCTTTCCAGGTCATCAGAATGGGGCCAGAAGGATCGTGTCAGCCCCTGGGGAATTTGCATTTTATCCTGAGAGCAGAGGGGACACTGAAGCTTTGCTGCCTGGGGAACAGATGTTGGATAAGGGAGAGGCAAGAGAGTGGAGAGGCCAGCTGATTCCCGGGCTTCTGGCCTAGCCAGAGGGTTGTGCCTCTCCTCCGTACTGGGAAGGAGAGTGGGACTGGAAAAGGTTTAGGGTGCTAACTGTCCACGAGGGTGCAGGATGGGCTGAGTCTAGGGGCTCGAGAGAAAGACCAGCTGCACGAGCATAAGGCTGACGGCCAGGAGCTGAGAGATGGAGCTCAGCCTGTGTGCACTCGTGAGAGTGAGGCAGTAGAGGTCAGACCAGGAAGAGGAGACCCAGCCCTGGCCTCCCCCAGCCGGCCGTTGGTCTGAATAGACAGACACAGCCTTAGTAAGTTCCTGGTCTAGGGGGAGAGGTGAATCCTTTATTTTCAAACTACTCCCAGTCGGAGGCAAAAACACAGCACCTGCCTTCAAGGAGCCTCCAGCTGATGGGGGGAGACCGTCTTTATCCTCAAGAGACTCCTAGTCTAGGAGCCCAGTCCAGGGAGTGTGGCTCAGTCTCCTGCCTGGGTCACACCTCCGTGTGAAGAACCACCCCACCCGGGAGGCGGGGGCTGAGCCTCCGTGCTCACAGTCCTGGGGGGTGGGGGGCCCTTGGCCATGGACATATTGCCAGCAGGGCCTTGGAGGACTTGAGTGTTGGGGATGTGGGCTGGGCTTGGAGGTGAGGCTGGGGCTGGGGGCGGGCAGGTTCACCTTCGGGCCACCTTTATCCACCACTCCCTCTGCTTGCAGATGAACCCACCAGCCCCAGCATTGACCTCCAAGCCAAGCATGTTCCCGCCTCTGCTGTGGTCTCCAGCGCCATGAATTCAGCCCCCGTCCTGGGCACCAGCCCCTCCTCCCCAACCTTCACCTTCGCCCTTGGCCGCCATTACTCCCAGGACTGCAGTGAGTGCTCCCTGAACCCCAGCCCCGTCCCCTCCCTCGCTGTCTGGTCCTCGGGGGGGTTTCTGCTGGGCTACCGCCGCCTGATGTCTGGCCTCGTCCTTCTGGCTTCTGCGACCCCTGGGGCCCCCTGGGTAGAGTCACCTCCTGGCCAGGCCCCGACGGGAGGGGTCCGGGAACCCCCCCACCCCGCCGCCCTGCTGACCCTGTGGCCCACCGTGGGCGGCTTTGCAGGCAGCATCAAGGCCGGCCGCCGCTCCTCCTACCTGCTGGCCATCACCACGGAGCGCTCCAAGTCCTGTGACGACGGGCTCAACACCTTCCGAGAGGAGGGCAGGGCTCTGAGGTGAGGACAGGCTGCGGCCATCACCACCCCGCCACCCGCTCTGGGGGTCCTCTACACACCGGGGCCATGAGCTCCCTCCCTGGATGGCTCCGGAGCCCTGGGATTTGGGGGGACGTGCTAGCTGTGCCTCCCACCTCCCTCACACTCCGTTCTCGCTCCCCAGGCGTCTGCCAAACCGAGTACCCAGCCTGCGGATGCTGCGAAGCTTCTTCACTGATGGGGTGAGTGGTGAGTGTGCGTGTGGGCGAGAGTGTCGGGGGGCCGTGGAGCCCAGGGACCAGACATGGTCTCCTCCAGCTCCCGGCTCCCTTCCCCCTCTGCGCCCGATGCCCCTGGCGTCGGCCATGTGGGCTCCGTCGTCACTTAGAGACACCTGCGCCCTCCCACCCGAGGCTGTGCCCCTGCCGTTCCCCCAGCAGGAGTGCGCTTTCCACACCCTCCCCTCCACAGCCCCGTGACTCACTGGGTGACTTGGTTTCCTTGACCTTTTCTGAGGTTTTAGCCTTCCTCCCCGGCATGTCAAGCCTCCCTCTGGCACCTAGGTTTTTCTCCTCAGCACTCCTTCCGTGATACGGTTTATGCATCCGTCTCCTTTCTTGCCCGGGTCCCAGCTAGAATGTCAGCTGCACGAGGACAGGGGTCTCACTTGGCCTGCTTGCTCCCCGTGGGGACCTAAAGCTGCCCACACCGGGTGGCGTCAGGCAGTATGTGTGTGGCGTCTTCAGGGGACGGAAGACACGGGCAAGGAGAGGGAAGGACAGGCTGGAGTTCCCAGCCTCCGCACCTGGGGACCACCGGGCCTCAGCTCCGAGATGGCCCTCCCTCTTTGTGATTAGGGACAGACTGGAAGAGCCATTTGCTTTCCGACCCTTGGCATCTTCGGTTCATTTGACACCTTGAGGACATTGTCACCTGGCTTACTCCTTATCACTTCCTCTGCTTACTTAACTCTCCCTTGACCTGTCACTTCTGTTGCTGGAGTCCTGTTGACACTATCACTTCCTCTGTTTAACTCCTTGTGGGCATGACTACCTGCTCCACAAACTCAGTCTCTGTTGATGTTTCTACTTCCTCTGTTTATTTAACTCTGTGTCGACACAATCACTTCCTCTGTTTCCTTAGTTTCTTCGAGTCTGTAAAATGACAGGAGGCCCCAGATTGGCTTTTCTAGCGTGGGGAGGCATGAGGTCGGTGGGTCATGGCCTTTCCTCCTTTCTGGCTTCCTCAGCACATGCGTCCCATGACCTCAGCACAGTGGATCAGAGAGGGCAGGCGGGGCCCGTGAGGCCACACAGCACGGCAGCCTGCGGGGCTGCGCCAGGCCCATGGGGCTCCTGGCATGCTGGCACCATGGGAGCCCCCCTAAGTTGCCCTCCGTTGTCTCCCTGCAGTCCTTGGATAGCTGGGGCACTTCCGAAGATGCAGATGCTCCTTCTAAGCGCCACTCGACCTCTGACCTCTCGGACGCCACCTTCAGCGATATCAGGAGAGAAGGCTGGTTGTATTATAAGCAGGTCCTCACCAAGAAGGGGAAGGTAAGGTGCTTGTGGGGATGAGAGGGAGGTGGACGGAAGCCGTCTCCGGCAGAACTCTCCAGCTTCTGCACCCACCCCACAGCCTCTGGAGCCGGAGAGGGCCAGCCGAGGCTGTTGCATAAGGGCTGGAGGTTAGATGTCAGGAAGAACTTCCTGGGGGACCTAGAGAACTCCTGAAAAGGAGGTTAACCAGAGAGATGGGCTCTGCGGTACGATGGGTCTGGTCAGCGCACCTGAAATTCAGACAGAGCCACCCCACATTGGGGCTTGGTTAGCAGATCACCCCAAAGATGGACACGGGGGCTCATGGAAAGGAAGGGAGCAAGACCAGGGTGAGTCTTTTAGGGGAGCTGGGGCCTGAAAAGAAGGCAGAAGTCAGCCTTTTCAGGGGTCTTGCAGGACGAGGACAGATTTAGTCTCTATCCTGAGGGCCACTGAAAGCCCCAGGGCCTCTTTGATTCGCCTTCCTGGGGAATGAATTAGAGAGGGGCCCACCGGAGGCAAGAAGACCAATTTAGAGCCGCCGCAGCAATCCAGGTGAGCGATGAAAAGGGCTGGGCCCGAGGGTGGCACAGGAGACAAACAGGATCCCAATGGGAGGGGCGGGGGGCCCCCAGGGCCACAGAGTGGGAAGGCCATTCCAGGCCAGGACATGGCTGAGGAGGAAGGAGGAGACGCAGCCCAGGCAGAGCTGAGCAGAGTGGTTAGCATGAAGCTGGGCTTGGCCCTCGGCAGCATCGTGCCTTGCTGGGGGGAGCTTGGGTGACTCAGCTGCCTATGACTCAGTTTCCTCGTCTGTAAATAGAGCTGACAACAACCCCCTAGCACATACACCTGTTGCTGAGGATAAAATGAGTTAACCTAAGCAAAAGTGTACCTGGGGCCTGGCCCAGGGAGCTTGTCTTCTGCTGTGTTTGGGGATCTTATCCCCGGGGACAGAACAAAAACTTTGAAGTCAGACAGACTTGGAGCTCCTGCCCAGCCACTCATGGCCAGCATAAAGCTTTGGGCAGCCCCCTTCACCTCTGTGCCTCACTTTTCCAATCTGTAAGGTGGGCACAGGGTTATCCTGCTCCCCGGGCCGGTGTGAGGTGAAGTGAGATGGGTAGGCCAGCGCTGCTCTCATCCAGTCCATGGTAATGACCAAGTGCCTGCCACGCTCCCAGTCCGAGGTCAAGGTTCTGGGTATTTCATGGAGAGGGAGCCAGGCCAGTCCTGCCCTGCTGGGGTTCAGGACGAGTTGAGAAAGCACATCGTGCATAATAGTTGCCAGTGTGTGACTGTTACGGGGGAGGAGTGGAGCAGAGCGGTGTGTGGCAGGTGACCCCAATCTCAGCAGGCTGCAGGAAGGTGCCCAGGAGGCTGTGACGTGAAGGGTGTGTGAGAATCCACAAAGCAGATGGGGAGGGCAGTGCCCGGACAGCAGAGACACACTCCTGGATGGTCGGGGGGGACGGAGGGTGTGCTGGGTGGCCTCGAGCCAGGCCGAGAGGGGGAAGCTGAGGTGGGGAGTCTGGCACCTGCTCGCAGGACCTCATTCCCCACGGCAAGCCTTTGCAGGGGTTTGGATGGGGGTGGGAGGTGTGTGAGCCTAAGAGACAATGGTCACGCCTGTGATAGGAGAAGACAGTGGCATTGCTGTTGTCCAGGTGAGTGAGGGTGGGGTCCCTGACCTAGGTCCTGGCATGGGGCCGATGGGGAGGGACAATTTGGAGAGATCGAGGAAGGGATGGCCTAGGCTTGCTGATGGCCGGGAGGTGAGAGAGGATAGAGGGGGCAGTTGATGGCGGTGGGGGTGATGTGGCCTTCCCCTGAGCCCTAGGGCCCTGGAGGGGCAGGTTTGGTGAGGGGTTGTCTAGGAGGGACAGCAGGGGCCAGCTGTGTGGGCTGGGGTGGACAAACCCTTCCAGCCCAGAGTTGGAGCCCCTGGGAGGGCCCGGGGAGCACGGCTGACTCCTGCCTGCCAGGTAGCCTGGCCCCCAGCTCTGGATGGCCCCCGGCAGGCCCACCGCAGCATCTCCTGGGCAGGGAGGGGAGCTGGCTCCCTCCTGCTCACTGATCAGTTCTGGAGGACAGGGCCTTCCACTCCCGGCTCGGCCAGGACCTGTATCCCTTGTCCCCTTGGTGCTGAGGCCTGGGTTAGGAGAGGGGTCTTCAAGTCAGCTTCAGGCCGTTTTTCTGGGGAACTGATGGCCAGCTGGCTATTGTCTGCTCCAGCAAATCCAGCATCTCTTGGGTGACCTCCACCCAGCCCCCCAGCCTCTTTCAGAGGCCATTCACTGTCAGCCAAGGGGGAACGGGTGTAACAGGTCCCTGCGGTCACAGACCTAGCGTGTGAGCTGGACATAACCTTGGAGACCGGCTAGTACACTTTTCATTTTTACCAGTAGGGAACGCTAATGCCAAGGGAGGGGACTTGACTGGTCCAAGGTCACCTAGCTGGTTTGGTCTCAAAGGGGCCCCTTGCCGCTGCCTCACTCTGATATAAAAAAAAATCCCCCGGAGAGCCATCCCGTCTCCTGCTCCGCCAATCCTGTCTGGGTCCAGCAGGTCTATGGTGGTGGGCAGGGCTCGTGGCCAGCTGGGGCTGTGTTACCTGCCAGCTGCGGAAACTCCTCACCTGGTTTGTTCGGAGGCCAGAGGCCTGTGGTGGTTGAGGAGGAGCAGGTAGGCCAGCAGCCCAAGGAGGGGAGGAGCCCTCAGTCCCACGGGGGAGATGGAGCCCCTGCCTTCAGCATGCTCCGAGGATGATTAATTCATTTATTCAGTGAATATGGAGGAGCCCTTATCCTGGGCCCATGGACGCTCTGGGCTCTCGGATGTGGATGTGAGAGACAGCTCCCTGCCCCAGGAGCTTACCACTTACTGGAGAGATCCACTCCAGCATAATGGGAAGTTGCAGTAAGGACCCAGGGAAAGTGACCCGGGTGATGTGATGGCCTTTAAGTTTGCAGGTGACAAGGAGCAGCCTTTAGAAAAACAGGGTCAGTGAAGGCCTCGCTGCGGAGGTGATATTCGTGACGTTTGAGCTCAGACCTAAAGGGCAAGAGGGAGGCCACATGGAGAAGCGAGAGAAGGGGCTCCGGGCAGAAGGAACAGCATGAGCAAAGGCCCCAAGAAAGGAAAGGGTTGGCTTGTTCACTAGAGGAGGCCCCTGTGTCTTGACACAATGAGAAAGAAGCTGGTGGAGAAGTTGAGTTCAGAGAGGGACGGACACATCGAGAAAGTTCTTAGATTTGATTGCAGGGGTGACATGAGCCCACGGGAGGGTGCTAAGTACGGGAGAGGCAGGATCTCATTCACATTTCAGAATGGTGGCTGCAGGGGCTCCTGGGTGGCTCAGTCGGTTAAGTGTCTGCCTTTGGCTCAGATCATGATCTTGGGGTCCCGGGATCAAGTCCCATGTTGGGCTCCCCACTCAGTGGGGAGTCTGCTTCTCCCTCCTACCCTCCCCCCTTTCGTGTTCTCTCTCACTCTCTCTCTCAAATAAATAAACATAATCTTAAAAAAAAAAAGATGGCTGCAGGGGCGCCTATCTGGCTCAAGCAGCTGAGTGGGCAATGCTTGGTCTCAGGGTCATGAGTTCAAGCCCCACGTTGGGTGTAGCAATTACTTAAAAAACATGGTGGCCAAAGCTGCTGGTGGAGAGTAGATTACAGGAGGAGAGGGTGGGGGCTGGGAAGGTTTGTGTAGTTGTGCAGGTAAGAGGGGTTGGCAGTGTAGACAAGGTGGGAGGTAGCAGGAAAGATGGAGACAGGTGGTATTTTGGAAGCAGAACAGCTGTGCTATTCTGATGGGTTGGATGTCAAGGGTGAGGAAAAGGGAGGGGTCAAGGGCAACTCCCAGGTTTCTGGGCATCCAGGTGGATTTACTGAGCTGGAGAAGTTGGGGAGGGGTGCTGTAGAGAGTAAGTTTGATGACAAAAAGCAAGTGCCCCATGGGGAGCAGGCAGGATGCAGAGTGCCTAGGGGACAGCAAGTGGGGACACTGAGCAGGGGGTAGGAGGTGCAAGAGTGTGGCCGGGGCGGGGGATGCCAGACTAGGGATACATTAGGGAATTTGGGAATCACCGTCAGCAGACAGACGGGATTTAAAGCCACAGGCATGGATGACATCACGGGAAAGGCATGCAGGGAAAGGGGAGCCCAGGACAAACCTCCCTTTAGGGCAGGTTCTCAGCCTCAACTCTGAGGCTGACATGTGGGGCCGGATGATTCTTTGTTGTGGGGGGCTGTCTTGGACATCGGGGGGTGGTTAGCAACATCCTTGGCCTCTCCCCACGAGATGCCATAGGACCTCCCCAGGTGTGACAACTGAAAACGTCTCCAGACAGATGTCCCCTGGGCATCATTTGCCCCCGTCAAGAACCACTGGTGAGAGGATGTTGGGGGGAAGGAAACCAGTGGAGGAGACCGAGAAGGAGCCAGTGGAATTGGGAGGGAAAACAGGGACCTTGGGCAAAGTAGAGGCAGGGACTGGGGATGAGACCTGAGTTGCCTGGCTGTGGGCACTGAAGGGGTCCCAAAGGCCAAGAGAGGGTTTAGACAAGGAAGGAGCAGCAGGCCAGGCCACATGGCTCAGAGGGGTTAAGGAAAGGGCGGGGGAGGACGGAGAAGCTCCCACCGGCTTTGGCAACATGGGGGGCCCAGGCAGCCAGGATACTGAGTAGAGCCTTGAACGAGAGGCTAAAGAGCAGGGAGAGCAGGTGCGGTGGATGCTTCTTGACCTGTTTTGCTGTGCAGGGGGCAGTGTGTGGACTAGGAATGGTTTTACAAGGATTTTACTTAAGGTGGACCCCGCTGGGCAGGCCCGCTGCTTCTGTGGGGCACCGTGGATGCCCCACGCCGCTGATGCTAGTATTTATTCTTTTTAATTTTATTTAATTTTTTATTTTTTAAAAGATTTTATTTATTTATTTGACAGAGAGAGATCACAAGTAGGCAGAGAGGCAGGCAGAGGGAGCGGGGGAAGCAGGCTCCCTGCCGAGCAGAGAGCCCAATGACGGGCTCCATCCCAGGACCCTGAGATCATGACCTGAGCAGAAGGCAGAGGCTTAACTCACTGAGCCACCCGGGCACCCCTGATGCTAGTATTTAAAGATGCTAGTATTGAAAGGAAGGTTGGGGACCCTCTTCCGGGGGGGAGGCACCGAGGACAATGGGCGGGGGTGTCCAGGCAGGGGAAGGGCTGGGCAGGAGGGGGGTGTGCCGTGGGGCGGGGACCCCACCGCTGCGGCCCCCCGCAGCTCTCCTCTCGGTGCCCCCCTCGGGCTGTGGGGGCGGGCCGGCCTGGCCTCTCACATCCTCCCCCCTCCCATCTCTCCCCCTCCCCGTGTCTCCCTGCAGAAAGCGGGCGGCGGCCTGCGCCAGTGGAAGCGGGTGTACGCCGCGCTGCGGGCGCGCTCGCTCTCGCTGAGCAAGGAGCGGCGGGAGCCCGGGCCGGCGGCCGTCGCAGGTGAGGACGAGGCGGCGCCCGTCTGCATCGGCTCCTGCCTGGTGGACATCTCCTACAGCGAGACCAAGAGGAGGCACGTGTTCCGGCTGACCACCGCTGACTTCTGTGAATATCTCTTTCAGGCTGAGGACCGGGATGACATGCTGGGCTGGATCAGAGCGATCCGAGAGAACAGCAGGGCCGAGGGCGAGGTGAGGGCTCGGCCGCCCACCCGGGCCAGGGGCGGCGGGGAGGTGGGAGTGGGGGGAGGCCCAGGGCCGCCCCTCACCTGCCAGTGGACCTCGTTAAGCTCTCTGAGCCTCAGTCCCCTCGTCCCTAAAATGGGCCGACAGGAGCACACCGGGCAGCTCCCCCCACCTGGGCTTTGGTGTGAAGGGAACGTCTAGACAGTGGCTCCCAGAGCACCTGGCATCCTCCGCCTTCCCCAGCTGGCAGGAATAGTAATAACTGGAGGAATGACACTAATTATTATTATTATTATCATTATTAATTATTATTATTACCGCCTTGGGCGGGCTCTGGCACAGAGAGGTCAGCCCCAGGCCAACCTCTGGTTGGGGTTCAAGAAGCAGGGCTTTCTTCTGGAGGGTATTACAGAAGGAGGTGCCCCTGGGCCAGCAGCTGGCACTGCTGGCTGGCCTGTCAGCGGGGCATGAACACATTGACCTTGGGAGGAGGCCAAGAGGATTGGCCTTTGGCAGCAGGCTGCACTGCTTGAGCCAAAGGCTTTGGCGGGGATTTCAGGGTAATTTTTAAATGGCGCCCCCTCTCGGGCAGCTGTGGCCGCACACCAGGAGCCTGGGCCGGGTGTCGCCGCCCCTTGCCCCCTTGGCCAGTGCCCGCACCACGGTACCTCGGCACAGTCACGTGGGGGGCCTGGGCTCGGGGGCTGCTCTCTGCCCGAGGATGATGGGCCTGGGCCCTGGTCCGCGTGCGCTCCTGCTCAGGCCACGGGGAGAGGGGCCCTAGTACAGAGCCCCTGGGCCACAGGCCCTCTCACTGAGGGGAGACCCGTGCTCTTGCTGCACCAGGCTCTGCTGTCCTCAGAACATTGTCTTTCCTCCGTAGGGAGGAGAGTGCCTAGAATCTGTGGCCCCTGACCTGGGGGGCCTGGCCGGGCTGTCCCCAGCAGGGCCTAGTCAAGGGGTCCCAAGTGACCTTCCTTATTGCAGTAACTGCTGTCACGGGGCACCTCCTCTGTGCCCTGCCAGGAATGCGATCAGCACCCCCTACAGAATTCTGCACCCCAGCCCTGAGGTTGCCCTGTTATGTCCTCTGCTGCTGTGGAAGTGACTGAGGCTCAGAGAGGCTTGTGGGTTACTCTAGGTCACACAGCTGGCGAGGGGGTGCTCAGGAGCCAGCCCCGCTCTTTCTCGCTCAGGGTGTGAGCTCTCCAGCTGGCGGGGGGGGGGGGGGGGGGAGGCAAAGCGGAGGCAGGGGCCAGGGATGAGACCGGAGTCGGCTGGCTGTGGACACTGATGGGGTCCTACTTTTACTTTGCTCTCCTCCAGGACCCCGGCTGTGCCAACCAAGCTCTGATCAGCAAGAAGCTTAATGATTATCGCAAAGTAAGGTGAGGCCCGGCTCTCCTAGACGGTCTTGGCTGGGGGGGTGCAGGGGGGCTCGGGACAGAGGCCATCCTCCTGGCCCGCTGCTAGGGCCAAGGGCAGCCCTTGAGACCCCTGCCCGCAGCAAGCAGGGGCCTCGAGCCCATTGCTTCAGGCCTGGGGAGGGGGGTTCCGCAGCGGCAGGAGGCCAGGGCACATGGCATGTCGAGGCACCCCAGATGATGACTTCTCCTCTCCCTCTTTTCCTACACAGCCATAGCTCTGGGCCCAAAGCCGATTCCTCCCCCAAAATCTCTCGTGGCCTGGGGGGCCTCAAGTCTGAGTTCCTCAAACAGAGTACTGCACGTGGCCTCAGGACTCAGGACCAGCCTGCAGGGAACAAGGGTAGGAAGGTGGCTGCTGAGGGCGTGGTGGGTGTGCGGGCTTGCACTTGGTACGGTGGGGGTCAGCCCTGTGGGTGTGCATGGCACCCGCGGGCGTGTGTGTGTGTGTGTGTGTGTGTGTGTTGGGCTCTGTGTGCGCCCGTGGGTGTGGGCCTGGGTGGGTCTGGGGGTCCTCAGAGTCTCAGGGCTGGAAGGGCCTGGAAGCTGATTTCCCTCCATGACTTCCCGGCTGGGTAGCCTCCAAGCCTCTGCTGTGTCCCTTCAGGAGCAGGAGGCTCATTCTCTCCGGAGGCAGCCTCTCCCATCTTTATACACTTTGGGCTGTGAGGCAGTCCTTTCTTTGGCTGTACCAGAATCTATGGCTCCCAGCTTGTTTTAGCCCTCGAGACCACATCGAAGTCCTTACGTTACTCTGAGGCCTGTGTCCTCAGGAGCATACACCCTCCACTCTTCGGCCTTCTCTCAGGATATGATTTCCCATCAGCCCTCAGCATTCCAGTTGCTTCTCTGATGGAGTCCCCATATGTCCGAACATGGGTCAGTGTGTGTGACTAAGTGTGGTTGCTGCTGCTCCCCAGGCCCCCCCAGCTCACCCTGGCTTTGTCTGCCTCCCCCCACCCCAGATGACAGTGCCGCCCCTCCCAAAGCCCCCTGGGGCATCAACATCATCAAGAAGAACAAGAAGGCAGCCCCGAGGGCATTTGGGATCCGGCTAGAGGAGTGCCAGCCGGCCATAGAGAACCAGGTGAGTCGCCGCCGTACTCCAGAGTGAGGGGAGAATGGGGGAGCCCAGGGCACAGAGGGCCAGAGCTGGGGGAGGTGGGAACCAGCTCTCATCTCCGTCTTGCAGACACAGCGGTTGGAGGGCTGGGGGCGGCTCCCAGGGAGGGAACAGCAGAGCTGGGGCAGAGCCCGGGATCCCCGGCCCGCAGCTGGCGCTCCTCAGCACACCTGGGCGAGGCTCTAATGTTCTGTCTGGCCCCCCGACTGGAGGGGACTGGAGGCCAGAGGGCTTTGTGTCCCCGCCTCGCCCAGCACGGGGCTCCGGGCAGCAGCTCTGGCCTTGCTCGGCTGGCCTTGATCTTCCCGCCTCTTCCGGCTCACTGGGGGGGAGTCCCGCCCTTGGCCTTCCTAACATGCCTGCCCTGCCTGTGTCCCCAGCGGGTCCCCCTGATTGTGGCCGCGTGCTGCCGCATTGTGGAGGCACGGGGGCTGGAGTCCACGGGCATTTACCGAGTGCCGGGCAACAACGCGGTGGTGTCCAGCTTGCAGGAGCAGCTCAACCGTGGGCCTGGCGACATCAACCTGCAGGACGAGGTGGGCACGGCAGGGGAGGGGGGCAAGGCGGTGTGTTTGCGTCTCTGGTGTTCGTCCGACCCTGCAGTGTGCCTGGCAGTGGACCAGGGCCCCGAGACGGGCGAGGCGGCGCCTGCCCTGGCAAGCTAGTCCTGGGGATGGGCATCACCCTGGCCGCAGCCAGATAGACAGAGAAGGTCACTGCCGGGGAGCCTCACAGGCGACCCTTCCTGGGTCCTCGAAGATGAACGGCATTCGTTAAATGCCAGTATAAGCCAGGTAGGCACAGCCCAGGCTGGGGAACGGCCGGGGCAAAGGCGGGGGCCCTGAAGGGTCGCCAGCAGCCAACTTACCTTCTCTGCGAAGGGCCAGGTGGCAAACGCTTTAGGCGTTGGTTACCACGCAGTCTCTTCTTTTTCTTCTTCTTCCTCCTCCTCCTCCTCTTTCTTCTCAGCCCTTTAAACGTGGAAAAACCCTTCTTAGCTCCAGAGCCATACAAACCAGGCTGCAGGCTGGACTTGAGCTCCGGGCTTTGGTTTGCAGACCCCTGGCTTAGAGTGCGTGGTATTTTCTGGAGCAGCCAGCACTTCGGGGGGGTTACAGGAGGGGAGGCGGAGGGGCCGGTCAGGGGAGACAGAGCCAGTTCCGGAAGGAATCTAACGGCCACGCTTAAGAGCTCGCAGCAGGTTACATGTCAGTTACAGCTCAGGAGAGCTGGAAAAAAGCCAGAAACATATTTCAATGTGAAAAAGAAAAATAACAAAAGTATTTGCAGCAGGGCCAGTGTTTCTCAAACTGTGTTCCCCAGGGTTGCTGTGGGAGGCCGGGAACAGGTCAGGAGCCCCCATCCTGGCTTGAACTAGAGCAATATGCTTTGTTCCGTTTTTTAATGTCCGTTATTTTCATAATGGGTTTTCATGTTTGACAAAAGGGGCTCTGCTGAGAAAGGTGTTTTGGAAGACTACGATCTGGGCAGCGAAGCCGCATGAGTCCCATATCATGCAGCTTTATGTGATACATGGCAGTCTTCCTGCCCTTGGAGAGGAAATGGGGAGGCATCCCATGTGGGATAGGAGGCAAGAGAAAAGGCTGATCTCCCACCAGGGACCAGACTGTGTGATGAGGAAGAAGATGCTGAGGGCTGGAGCAGGCGGGAAACTTGAGTGTTAGAATCTCTGAAGGGAGAATGGGAAGGGGCAGGTGGACCAGAAGGCCATCCCGGCTGGGAATGATGACATTTTCCAAAACCCCAGAGAAGGGTCTGGGTGTCGGGAGAGAACAGACCCACCTCCTTCCTCCTTCTTGGACTTGGCAGTGGGGAGGGTGAGGCCCAGGGCAGGAGGCAGAGGGCTTTTGATGGCTCCACTGAATTCTTTGACCTTGATCCAGTGGACAATAGGGAGCCAAAAGTGGGGTCTGCTCTAGCTTATGCCTGATGGATATGAATGAGGGAGGCCCAGAGTGGGGCATCTGCCGGAGAAATTGCTGATACGTGCGAAGTGCCAGGGGCCAGGAGGACACGGTGGTCCCAGGGGAATAGGGAGGGTGGGAGCAGCTCTAGGAGTTGGCCACATGGGAGGGAGGAAGGGGGCGCAGGAAAGAGCCAACGTTTGAGCTAGGGACCGATGGTATGTCTCTGGCAGAAACTGGGGAGTAGGGCCCGAGAGGGAGGTTGTATCAGGGTGGGGCCCCCCTGGGTTTGGGGTGATGGCACAGTCGGGCACTGGCCAAGAGTTGGCTGGAGGATGGGTATGGTTGTGTTGGGGCGCAGAGCAGGACGATGGAGGGAGCTTCTGGGTGGGTAGAGGGTGAGCAACAGGAGTGAAGGGCCAGGCTCTGCATGGGACAGAGGAGAGGGTGCCAGTGAGGCTAGGGCCGAGGGGCGGATGTGTGCACGTGGGAGGGGTCCAGAAGCCTTGGGTTTGGCAGCTGGGAGATGAGAAGAGCCCCTGCCTCGTGGCCATGAGATGACGGGGCAGGTGGGCACAGCCGCACTGGGTAGGGGTGGGCACGCACCGGAGCACATTCGCTTAACCAACTGAGCCACGCAGGCGCCCTGGGTTAAGTGTTGTGGGCAGGGTGACTGTAACTGCTACTGAGTCCGAGGGGAGAGTATTGTTTTGGGATGGTGTGGCATTAAGCTATGGGCCCATCCATCGTACAGAGCGTGTATATTGTGGAGGGGGACGTCTTTGTGGACAGCCTGACTTTGTTTTCTGGGGAGTTACTCTGAGCAGGTCCTGTCAAGGCTGGTAACCTTGACTTTATGCAGGGCGGTGGTGCCCCCTAGTGGTCAGAGGGAGCAACGACCTAGCCATGCTTCCTTCATTCTTGCATTTGACAACTCAGTTATTTAGAACAGGGTTTCTCCATCTTGACACTTTGGGCAGAATAGTTCTTGGTCGTGGTACGTTGTCCTGTGCATCACAGAAAGTTTAGAAGCATCCCCGGATTCTATCCGCTGGACACCAGTGGCACACCCCCCCCCAAGTTGGGGAAACCAAAGTGGTTCTAGAATATCACCAAATGTCCCTGGGGAGCGTGATTTCTGCTCCTTGGGAGAACTACTGACTTAGACCATTGCCAGGCTGACCGAGCTCGCCGGGTGGACAGAGCACAGTGGGGGATGGGACAGACAGGATCCCTGCTCCTCACCATGCTGCAGTCCCACCAGGCAGATAGGCAGGGACAAGGAGATGAATGCATATAACAGTGACAAAGTGTGGCAAGTGCCATGGAGGAAACAAAGTCAGGGCTGCTGCACAGGTGACAGGGTGGTGGCAGCAGTGGCTGTGTTAGCTGGCACTGTCTGGGAAGGCTTCCTGGAGGCGGTGACATTTGGGCAGGGTGAGGATCCAGGCCTGTGAAGACAGGGGAGGAAAGTTCTAGTGGAGGGAATCGGCAAGTACAAAAGGCTTGAGACAGGAAGGTGCCAGGTGTGAGTGACTTCTGTGTCATGGATAAGAATGGGGGGGTGTCCAAGGATGACGCCCTGCTAAATGGGGAGCCCTGGGAGGCAGGAGTGGGTGCGAGTAGGCCCCAAGAGGTCCAGTCACCAAGGAGGTTTTGCTCACTTCTGTCCCACAGTGCTGGCACCGAAGAAGGGAGCTGGTATTTCCAGTGTTTAGGCAAATGTTAGAGGCCGCTGGGCTTGCTGGAGCAGGGAGGGGTTGGGCCAGTTGGTCAAGAGGCCAGGACCCAGCTGGGGACTCTTCTGTTACCACCCCCCTGATGGGTCTTCTTGGCCCAGAGATGCCTTGTCTGTGTGGAGCTGCAAGTTTCCCCTGGGGACGGCCTGGGCCGGGCTGGGCTGGACTCTGGGGCTGGACTGTCATGGAGGCGTGGGCGCCCCACTGGCCCTGCCTGGAGTCTCATGTCTTTGCCCTCTCCCCAGCGCTGGCAAGACCTCAATGTGATCAGCAGCCTGCTCAAGTCCTTCTTCCGGAAGCTGCCTGAGCCTCTGTTCACCGATGGTGAGTAGCGAGTGGCGGTGGAGGATGGGAGAAGGAGGGACGCCTGTCTGTGCTGCACTCCAATCACTTTTTCATTGGCTTTGTTGGTTTTACTCTTTGGGTTTTTGTTTTCATGCAAGAGAAACACATGCTTGTTGCAAACTTGGTATAGATACAAGTAAAGAAAGCTCCAAGGTCCTTGTCCCCAGAGGTTATCCTAGAACTTTCTGAGCACTGGCTTCGTGCCAAGTCCTGCTCCCTCCAACAACTCCACCGGGTACCATTATCTCCACTGTACAGATGAGGAAACGAAGATGAAGAGATTTGCCCAAGGTCACACAGGTTGTAAGTGTCAGAGCCAGCATCCGGCCCCAGGCATCTGGTCCAGAGCCCAGGCTCTCAACTGTTTGCAGAGCTGCTTATTAATGGTCTGTTGGGTCTGTCGTGTTTCCTCCCAGACCGTCTTACACACATGACGGAGACACACATGCAGGGATAGGATTGGAAGTTGGGTGAGTTCACTGGTGTGCTGGCAAATATGGAACATCTGGCTCTCCGGGGGAAAAAGCCTTGATTCTTAGCGTTTTTCCAGTCACCATGGTACAAATCTTCCCACAATGGCTTATGTTAAGTTCCTGCTAGACTGTCGGCAACATGGTGTGGAAAAGAGATGAACACCCCCAACCCCAGGAGCCCCTGTGAGCAGGGCCCAGCACACCACTGGTGGGTTGACCTTAACAAAGGCTTCTAATTTTGCGATTCGTTCGTGTCTGTACAAAGACCTGCACAAAGCTATTTATGTTGTGTTCAGATTTTTGCTCTTACAAAAATGGTCACAACAACTTTCCTGAAATGTGTCCCTGCACGCCTGGATCAGTGTCCTCGAAGTAGATTCCTAGACGTAGAATTTCTAGGTCAAAGTCCTGGTCGGCATTTTTGGAAGTTAATGTCAAGTTGCCCTCTGAGAGGAGGGCCCAACTTCACACTCTTACCAACAGCATAGAAGAGAATTTGCCTCCACGCACCCCCATCAACCCTGGATGTTATCAATATTTTACATTTTTGTTAATTGGAAGAGAAATGTCATCTCATTACTGTTTTCATTTTTGTTTCTTTCATTACTGGGGAAATCGACTATCTTTTCATTAGTTCCTTGGCCTTTTCTATTTCCTCTCATTTCCTGTTCAGACTGTGCGCCCATTTTCCTATCGGGTTGTCTTTTTCTGGTACTGATTTGTAGGACACAAGCTCTGTATAGTACAGGTATTAACCCTTCATTAGTCTTTGCAGATGTTTGCTCCTGGTCTGCCATTTGCCTATTAACTTTGCCTCATAAGGAATCAGAAACAATAATTTTAAGTGTAGTCAAAGCTGTTGGTCTTTAACAGACACTGCATCTCACACTAGGAAGGCCTCACAATTGTGGAGTAATTTTCTTCTTTTTCCCCAATATTTTAATGACTTTTACATTTGGCTCTCAATGCAGTTAAATTTGTTTGCATATTATGTGAGCTGGAAATGGATTTTTGCTCCTCCAACAAGATAGCTGATTGTCCCAGGGACCTTTATTGACACCTCCATTCTTCCCCACTGATTTGAAATACTGCTTTTGTCACATAGTAAACATCCACGTGGCCTCTTCTCCTCTCTGTNCCACCCCCCCCCCCCCCCGCCCCGTGAGTTCCACACGGCTCTGGCGGTGCTTTAAGTAGTCTCAGTATCTGATAGGGCATGTCCCCCCCTCGTCATTCTTCCTTCACAAGGTTTCCTCAGCTTTCCTTATGCATTTATTCATCAGATGAATTTTAGAATAAACTTACCATGTTCCATTTTTTCAAAGTTCCCCTTGGGCTTCTTCTGGAGGCCTCTTTACCCAGGCGGGGTGGGCATCTGGAGCCTGAAAGGCCCCTCCCTCTTTCTAGGTAACCTTCTCTTCTGACCTTGTGGTGTCCTCGTCCCAGACGTTGGGGCAAGGACCCCTCTTCCAGTATCAGCATGCAGCTCAGGTCTTATTTCTTCCCCAACCAACACACCTGCGCTAGCCCAGGTCAGGTGCACGCCTGAGTGTCGTTGTAGTGGATTTGGTCACACAGACACAAGGCCACAGAACTCCGCCCAAACTGGAACATCCTGGGCCTCCTCAGCTTAGAAGTAGCCCACCCCGAGAGTGGGAAAAGGGGCCGCCTCCCGCCTCTCTAAAGGGTCTTCACTGTGTTCTAGACAAATACAACGACTTCATCGAGGCCAATCGCATCGAAGACTCAAGGGAGCGGCTGAAGACACTCCGGAAGCTGGTAAGGAGACAGAGACACCCTTAGGCAAACGGCAGACTAGGCTGGGAGAGCCCTACTGCCCTGGGAGACCTGGAGGCCAGCGCCACCAGTTCCTTCGCTGACCTTGAGAGGCCCTTCTCCCCTCTGGGCCTCAGTTTCTCCGTCTCTCCAACAGGGCTGGATAGAGGGTGGTTTCCAGACCCCTGAGATATGGCAGTGGGAACCCCTGTGGGGTGCGATGGGAAGGTGGGGAGGCCGTCACAGTCCCATGTCCCTTCTTGCTCCCACCCAGATCCGGGATCTCCCAGGACACTACTATGAAACACTCAAATTCCTCGTGGGCCATCTGAAGACCATTGCTGACCACTCGGAGAAAAACAAGGTGGGGGGACGCTGGTGCGAAGGGTGGGGCAAGGAAGCATATAGGGTCCTCTCAGCATACTCTAACCGCCTCCGGGACATGTGATCCCAAGGCCCTCTAGACACGCCCTCCCCCTTAAGGTTCATTCTGTCCCCACCCCACCCCTCCGGGCTTCCTGGAGAGCCATCTCCTTAGTTTCTGAGGGTCTCCCAGAGGCAGAGAGCCACCGTCCCGCTGTGTCTGATGGAAATCTACCCTTGGATCTAGCTCGAATCCCTTGCATTGCATTTTTTTTTCTTTTCTTTTCTTTTCTTTTCTTTTTTTTTAAAAGACTTTATTTTAAGTAACCTCTACACCCCGCGTGGGGCTCGAGCCCACAACCCCAGGATCATGAATCACACACTCTACAGACTGAGCTGGCCAGGCACCCCACATTGTATTTTTCTAATCAAGCCTGTATATCTTCTGGTTCTGCAGCAGGGAGAACGAATGGAGCTATGGAACTCTCCCAGTTTTAAAATACCCTTAGAACCTCCACCAGGTCCCTAGTCCAGGATCTCTCACTGTTAGCACAGTATGGGTGAACAGGTTGGGCACTGCTCTTGGCTTCCAGGCCTGGGGATGAGTAAGGCTGAAATATGGCCCGTGTTCTACTTACCAGGCGTCTCCATGCCCAATAAGGAGGTGTCCATCCCCTGAGCCAAGCATCGCCCAGGATGTGGTTGGGCCTTGGGCCCGAGGGACCCACAGTGAGGGAAGCCTGGGGGACTGGAAGTCAGAGCTCAGGGGGTGTGAACGCAGACCTGCTCTCCTCCCCTGCCCAGATGGAGCCCAGGAACCTGGCCCTGGTCTTCGGGCCGACGCTGGTGAGGACGTCTGAGGACAACATGGCGGACATGGTGACCCACATGCCGGACCGCTATAAGATTGTGGAGACGCTGATCCAGCACGTAAGTAGCCACACTGGGCCACGGCCACGTCCCCTGGTCGTACTGCTCCCGCGCGCTGGGGTGAATGTGCTCGGGGAAGGAGGGACAGTGTAAGCAAGTGCTCCTGGGATGGTGAATGCCCTTCAGAAGCGATGGGTTGCGTTTCCAGACCAAACAGGAACGGAGCCTAGAATCCCTGTCTTTTGAGGCTGTTTCATCCCCAACGGGAGAATCAGGAAGCCCCTGAGCTTCCAAGATACGCGTAAGGGTCAGAGGGCGGAGGAAGGTCAGGGAACACGATGCTGGGTTGGAGAGCCAAGGGGTGAGTGCAGGGGCACCTTCAGAAAGTGACCCCCAGGAGAAGTGTCTTGTAGAAGTAGGCAGACAGACAGGTGTAGGGGGTGAGGGCAGAGCTCTGCCTTACTGGCCCCGCTGGGGCTTTGGGGAGCAAATGGTGATGCCCAGGGGAAGGGAGGGGAGTGGGGCAGGGCAGAGCAAGGGCTGAGGCAGGATCCTGCACTTGTGCTCCCTATGTTTGGGGCTGGTCTCCTCCCTTCTCATGACCGCCTGGAGGCATCACGAGCCCCGTGTCTCTAAGAATTCTAGTTATTGTCCATGATGGGATGAGAACCTAGAGCAGCCAGCAGAGGGCGCAGGAGGCCTTGGTCCTCCAGAGCCAAATCCAGGACAGTGCCGCCCCCTGCTGGGGCACTCAGGGATGTTTTTATAAATCATAGAGTTTGCATTTCCAAATCTCCCTAGGGACGGCAGATGGAACAGACCCCTCCTGCCAGGAGAAATAAGATTGGCAGCTGGCCAGGGGAACGGGGTCCTCGGCCTCTGCAACGTCACAGATGCTTTAGGGAAGGGAAACCAGGTCATGGTACTTCCATCTTGTAGATGAGGAAACTGGTGCTCAGAGAGGCAAAGCGACTTGCTCAAAGTCACACAGCTAATAAATGACAGCCAGGATTGTAGGCCAGCTTTGTCTGACCAAGTTTGCCCTTTCCTCTCCCCCTACTGGGAGGGCAGACTCCTGGGTCCTTCCTAGAGCTGACTTGGCTGGCCAAGTGAGGTGGGGCAGGAGACTTCAGTCATGCTGACTGGTCCTGCCTGCCTGTTTCCTTCCTTTACTGGGTGGTCAGGGCTCTGAGCCTCAGGAGGGAACATGGAAGCCTGTTCTCGGGCTAACAGTGGGACCACCAGTGCGGGGCCCCACTCCAGAGCTGTGAGGGAAGCCAGGGCCATGGGGCAGGGTCCGGGATCCTGATGAGGCCTCGGTCTGGGGCAGCTTGTCTCCCTTGGAAAAGTTAGCTCCCCAGCCCAACAGGTAGTCCCTGGAGCCCCTGTGAGTGTGTGCTTTGGGAGGGGGCCGGTGCGGAAGAGAGGGAGGCTGGCCCCATGGTTCCTGGGGAAGTCCCTGGAAGCCCGAGGCCTGTGGTTGGCTGGGGTGTTGAGAATAGCACACTCTGGGAGAAGGGAGGCCCAAAGTGTGTCCACCTACCCTCCCCTAGTCCCCCGAGAGGGGGTCCCAGCCAATGGGCGGGGTGGCAGGAGAAGAAACGTATCTGTCTCCTTCACAAGAGTATTCCCAGCGCCTAGCCTCCTGCCTGGCACACAGTGAACACTCAGGGTTTGTTGAGTGAATAAATGAATGAATGGGCTGCTTTTGAGATCCTACCCGCCTGGGCTTTCACACTCAGGGATTCATTCCCGGGCACTCCTGGAGCCTCTCCATTCTCTGCCTCCTTGGCACTTGAACATAATCAGCCTGGACAGTTGTCAAGGGAATGAGCTCTCCCCCTGAGTCCCCTGGAGTCCAGCCAGCCAAGTCTGCTGGTGTCTGTCTAGCCAGAGCCAGCGTAGTCACGAGCCCAGGCCAGATGGGACTTCGGCAGGGAGGGCTCCGGCTCTGGCCCTGAGCCTGTGGCCAGTCAGTGGATGGTTGAAGGTCGCGGGAGACATGAGCTCCTGCTGGGTTTCCAGCCGCAGCCGTCACCTGGCCTCCCTACCGGCCGCTCCTGTCCCCCGTGGAGCTCTGGGACAGCAGAGCTGGAAGGGCCCGGAAGACACCGAGCCCCTCCTTGTGTGGCACAGAGGTGGAAACGGGTGTGGAGAGAGGCAGCCACGTGCCCGGGGTCACACAGCACGATCATGGCGGAGTGGAGGTGCACAGACCCCGGGGTTCACCCTCGCAGTGGCACGTCGCCAGCCAGCCCATGGCCATGTTCACTAAGCCACCTGAAACCCAAACAAAGACGGCGTCGAGGCATTCCTTCCTTGATTCACCTGGCAAACGCGGTGATCCCTACCCACTGCATGCTGGGAGCTCCCCGCCTCAGCCAGATCATTCTTCGAGGGGGCTGTCCTGTGCATTGGAGGATGGCTAGCAACATCTCTGCCTAGATGCCAGGAGCACCCCTCCGGTCGTGACAAATGCAAATGTCTGCACTTGCCAGATGCCCCCCTGGGGGGCCGGGCGGCGGGGGACCAACTCACCCTGGCTGAGAAGCACTGCGGCAAGGCTGGAGTTCGCTTCTGCCTCTGCTCCTTGCCTGCTGTGCAGCTTCAAACGAGCGACTGACTCTCATCTGCAGAGCAGAGAGGACAGTCATGCTTACCTCGCCAAGTAGTTGGGAGGCATCCGTGAGTTAAGAGCTGTAAAGCCCCTCGGACGCCTCCTGGCAGCTAGGACTCGGTGTGTGGATTCGAGATCGCCCTGCTGGACCTCACGGGCCTTATTACTCCATGCCAGAGCCCGATGCACCTGCTGGGACCCATGGGGATGGGACCCAGGCCCTGCTCCGAAGGAGCGCTGCCCAGCGAAGATGTCACTTCATTTTCTGGGCTACGGCCAGGGAAGTCCCATGGGCGGACCCACCCCCGACCCAGGTGTGGGGCTGGGACCGTAGTTGGGGGCTCCCTGAAGTGTCTTCAAAGGCCTCAAGGAATTTAGCCAGGCAGAGACAGGAGAACGCATGGTAGACAGGGGGAGCCTGTGCGTGCACTAGCTAGCATGCATTCTTCCAGAGAATTCTGGGCTACCTGGAAGCTTCCTTTATACTTCTGGGTTCCCATGGCACTTTCGGGCACCCTCCAACAGACTTAAAGGCTGGCTTCTCAGGGCTCCCTCTACTCAGCCCGTCTCTGGGGACTGCACCTTTTCGTAATTATGGCTAACATCTGTTATACGTTAACAATGTGTTGTACTGAGTGCTTTGTATACAGTGTTTCATTATTTTTTAAAAATTTGAATGGGGGAGTACCTGGGCAGCTCAGTTGGTTAAGCATCTGGCTTTAGCTCGGGGCATGATCTCAGCAGGGAGCCTGCTTCTCCCTCTCCCTCTTGTGCCTCGCCCCCTGCTTGTGCTCTCTCTCTCTCTCTGTCAAATAAATAAGTACAATCTTTAAAAAAAAATTTAAATGGACGGTGGTGCCGGGGTGAGTGTCGGAATCTTGATTTTGGCTCAGGTCATGATCTCAGGGTCATGATGGAGCACCACATTGGGCTCCACACTGGGTGTGGAACCTGCTTGACATTCTGTCCCTCCCTGTCCCTCTGCCCCACCCCCCCTCCTGCTCACTACACATGCATGCACGCTCCCTCCCTCTCTCTCTTTCTCTCTTTCTCGAAACATTTATTTTTAATGGAGTTATAATTGACATGTAACATTATATTAGTTTCAGGTGTACGGCATAATGATTCAATATCTACATGTATTGTGAAATGATCAGCACTATAAGTCTAATTACCACCCATCGCCATGTGTAGTTACAGTTGTTTTTCTTGTGATGAGAATTTTTTAAGATTTATTTATTTATTTTAGAGAGAGAAAGTGAGAGAGAGCCAGGGAGAGGCAGAGGGAGAGGGAGAGAGAATCTCAAGCAGACTCCCCGCTGAGTGCAGAACCTGACATGGGGCTCAATCCCAGGATACTGAGCTCACGACCTGAGCAGAAATCAAGAGTCAGACGCTTAACAAACTGAGCCACCCAGGCATCCCTTGTGATGAGAACTTCTAAGATGTATTCTCTTAGTAACTTCCAAATAGACAATAGAGTGATATTAACCATAGTTATCACGCCCTATACTACATCGCCATGACTTATTTTGTCATTGGAAGTTTGTGCCTTTTGCCCCCCTTTACCCCCTTGGTTCCCCCACCCCCACTCCTGGCAACCACCAACCTGTTCTCTCTACCTCTGAGCTTGGATTTTGTGTGTCTGTTTGTTTGAGACTCCACATATAAGTGAGAGCATACGGTATTTGTCTTTCTCTGACTTATTTCATTTAACATCGTGCCCGTGAGGTCCTCCCCTGTGGTCACAAATGGCAAGATTTCCTTCTTTTTAATGGCTGAGGAGTATTGATAGACACTTAGGTCACGTCCACGTCTTGGCTATTGTAAATAAAGAGCTGCAGTGAATGTCAGGGTATAGGTATATTTTCTTGTGGGTGTTTTGTTTTGTTTTTTCCCTTCAGATAAATACCCAGAAGCGGAATTTCTGGATCATAGGGCAGTTCTATTTTTAACTTTTTGAGGACCCTCCGTACTGGTTTCCAGAGCAGCCGCCCCATTTTACATTCCCACCCACAGAGTGTGAGTGTTCCCTCTCCGCCCACATCCCCGTCAACTGTTGGTATTTCTAGTCTTTTTTTATAATAGCCACATGGCATTTCATTTTAATTCTCACCACAATTCTAGAAGTAGATAGTCCTATTATGCCCATCTTGCAGATAAGTAAATAGACTCAGAGAGGTCATTTACCTGAGATGAACTTGAGCCTGAGACAAGTGACTTTATATCTTGTGTTATTTTTTTTAAGGATTTTATTTATTTATTTGAGAGACAGAGAAAGCACTTGTGCACATGTGTGGGGGAGGGGCAGAGGGACAGAAAGAGAAGCAGACTACCCGCTGAGCGGGGAGCCCAATGCAGGGCTCCATCCCAGGAACTGAGCTGAAGGCAGGTTATTGCTTAACCGACTGAGCCACCCAGTCTCCCCTAGATCTTGCATTATTTCTTATCCTCTCTTCTCTTTCTTGTTTCTCTTCTGTGACACTTATTCGGGTTAATAATATGCCTGACTGTGATGAATAATAACTGAGGTTCATGGCACACAGTCATTATCAACCTGCAAGCCTCCTTGTTCCCCCCTTCATTCCTATGCACTCTGCCCCCCCATAATGACAGACTTTAATAGGTTAATACATGTCCTTCCAAACCACTTCTCTATACTTATTTTATTTTTAAACAGGCATTTATTTTCTTAACTAATCTCTCTGCCCAACATGGGGCTTGAACTCACAACCCCAAGATCGAGAGTTGCACGCTCTACCAGCTGAGCCAGCCAGGAACCCCAAATAGTCTGCGTGTTTTAATTTTCAGTCAATGAGCTTAGCTCCTTTGCTTGATTCTAATTTCTGTACTATTAGGGCTTATCTCTGCTGTCTTAAATGTCATTTTCTGTTTACCCCATTTTCATTTTATTTCTCTTCAGTCTGTCCTACCTTGCTTTGGATGAATTGGTTTTTATTTTCCTGGTGTGAAAGTTACACAATTTATAAAGTCCATACTGTGTTTAATCATACAGTTATAACAGCCTATACTTATGTTTCATTTTCACTGGTAATTTCTAAAGCTCAGTATCCATTGTCTTCCTTCACCACATCTAAAAACCAAGTACCTTAGTGTGCTCTTAGCCCATCACTGGTTTCTCCCTCTGTGTCCAAAATCCATCGCATCCTGGAGATACTTTGTGTGTGTTGGTGTATGTGTGTGAATATCCTTGCTTGGATCAACAGTGGGCTTTTCTGTGCTACTATCCATCCAGCTCAGAGCTTGTTGCTCCAACCTGGAGTCATTTCTTTATGTGCTCATGTACACAGTTAGGAGAGTCTTTGTGCAGTAAGCTTTTTGAAGTCTTAGAACAGCTGGAGTTCACACTCACAGTGAGAGTTTAGCAGGGTATAAAATTCTAGGTTCCAAACTCCTGTATTTGTAGTCCAGCGATACAGCGAAAATATTGTCTTCTTGTGTCTACTGCTGCCCAAAGTTCTAGTTTACAGCTGTCACTTGCTCATTTGCAAGCAATCTGTTTTTGTTTTTCAGAAAACTTTTCGGGTTTTATATTCAAGATTCTCAAATTTCGCAAAATATATTTAAGAGTGGGATTTTTACTTTACTTTCTAGGCTCTTTGGCATTTATGTGAAAACCCTTGTCTGCCTGCCCCTCCAGGGAACCTCCTAAGACGTCCCTCCAGGCACTTCTCTCCTGGCCAGAGGAGGGGGTGCCGCTGCCAGCCCCTGTGGTGTCCAGGTCTGGTGAGGTGTACACAGCCCTGGCAGCCATGACGGGCCTTCTCCCTGCAGTGGCCCCAGTCGGCACTAGATGGCGCTGCTGCCCCCCTTCTGGCCTGTGCTTGGGAGCGAGCCAAGTGATGTGCCCTGTAGAGTGTCTAGAGACAGATGGGCCTAGAAGCTCTCCCTGAGCCCGCCCTCCGTCAATCCTCAACCCCCTCCCAGTCCAGGCTGCATTTCCCTCCCACACTGGGTTCCAGCCTTTTCTCTCCCCCACGGTTTCTCATAGTCTGTGGAGTTGGGTCCTGGGATTCATCACCCTCCCTTGGGGACTTCTAGTAACCAGGCAAGAATGAGGCGGTTGAAAAGAGGGGGGACCCTCACCTCTTGGTGCCCTCTCCTGCCCCACTCCATCTGGCGTCTGAGTGGGGTCCTCTGGACTGTGCAGCTCGGGAGCCCGTGTCTCCATCTTCCCTCAGCCCCTTTCCACACTGAGTTCACTTCCTTTTGTCTCCTCTGCAGTCAGACTGGTTCTTCAGCGATGATGAGGACAAGGGAGAGAGAGTAAGTGATGCGGGGCGGGGGGGGGGGGTCTGGTCTGAGATGGGCCCTCATCCCAGGAGGGGGCAGGCAACAAGACTCAAGCAGGGAAAGGTCCCTGTCCTTGGGGCTTCCCAGTCTGATGGAGGAAACATCAACTCTCTCTTCAGGAGCTTCTAATATAATGGCACACAATCCTTGCCTTCATGAGCCCCCAGTCTGAGGAGAGAGAGATAAGCCTTACCCTAAGGAAACTGAGTCCAATAGCAAAGGTAGACCCCACCTTCCCATCTTATGTGGAAGATACAGGTCTTAGGAAGGTCCAGTCTGATGGGGGAGACACAGCTCCTGCCTTCAGCTGAGAGAGCAGCTCCAGCCTTTGGGGTTCACTCAAGGTGTTGGAGAAGGCACAAAATAGCCTAATGGGAGTCATGTAGGACCTGCCCTCCAGAGTGCCTGACAGATGAGAGAGACAGTCTGCCCTGGTGAGCCCCCGTCTGATGGAGGAGTCACTGGCCCTGCCTTCGGGTTACCCCAGGTTGCCATTGAGTCCAGCCATTGAGGCCTTGCTGGCTGACCCCCCTCCTGTTTGCAGACTCCTGTGGATGACAAGGAGCCTCAGTCAGTGCCCAACATTGAGTACCTCCTGCCAAACATTGGCAGGACAGTGCCCCCTGGGGACCCAGGTTCAGGTGAGTGCAGGGGCTCGGGAAGGGTTGGAGGTGGGGGTGGAATCTGCGTTCCCGAGGGTCCCAGATGCCTGGCCAGATGCCCAGCTTCCATGCTCTGCCCCAGCGGGGCCCTTCCCCGCCCCCCACCACCGAGACTGGGCTGCGGCGGGGCCATCTCCGCTCTGGGGAGGTCCGGCTTGCCTGCGCGCCCGCCTCCGTGTCTGCTCGGCTGCCCCCCGGGGCTGGGTAGGGGCTTTGTTCGCCCTTCTTCACTGGTTTCCTTCCTGGCTTTTTATTTCTCAGGGGCTGTGTCCTTCTGGGCATGTTCCTCTTTTTAATTTTTCTTCCTTTTCTCCTTGCACCCCTCCACCCTCCTCTCTCTTCGCCCCGTGCTCTCCTCCCGCCCCTGGACCCTGCCCCTCTCTTCTCTCCTTCCCTCCTCCAGCGGACCTGTTGGAGATTTAAAGGGTACAGTGTGGCATTGCGGCCTCGGTCACTAACAGTGGCGGGTGATTATAAGAAGGTGGGCAGGCCCGAGGGGCAGGCAGAAAGGTCCCGGGCGGTGAGCACCTCAGTGTGACACCCCAGCTCCCTGTGCTTGTTAACAGCTTACCCCCACCCTAGCCCTCCCATCTGAAGGCCCCTTCCCAGGAGGAAGGAGGCGTTTGTTGGAGGCAGATCCTATGCCCTTGCCAGAAAGTCTGAGCACTGCAGGTTGCCCCCACAGACTCTGGCCTTCTCTCTGTGCCGAGCCCGGCCACTTCGGGTGACGGCTGAGGCTTGGCTGGAAAGGGGATCCAGCCCGTCTAGACACGGGTGACGTCACCCCCAGAAGCCCCTCTGTAGCTGCAGTCCTGCCTCAGTTGCCTCCGAGGGCTGGCGCTTCCTGTGTCTGAAACCAGAGCCCCTGGTCACTCAGCCCCGAAGTCCTATTTCTGGGCGTCGGCCCTCAGAGCAGAGCAGCCCCGAGCAGCCCCTTCTTGGCTCAAGGGCCTAACTCATCCCGCCCCATGGGTGAGCCCCCCCTTCATATTTTGACGGCTCCTGTCTCTGACAGAGGCGTTCCACAGCACCCCTAGTTCCCAGAGGCAGGCCGAGGAGGGAGCCAGAGGACAAGGTGGGTGGGGGTGGTAGAGAGGAGCCCCCCGTTTCTTCTAATCACCTGCTGCCGCACCCCTGCCCCGTGTGTCTCACTGTGTGGTCGGCCATCTGCTGTTCTCACTGTGTGCAGGGGAGGGCTGGGGAGGAGGGCTCACTTGCTTGCCAGAGAGTGTGGATTAACCGTGCCTGCCCACTGCCCTATCAGACCCCCGGAGGTCCTTAGATCAGCCTGGAGAGGACCCTGCCAGGACTGGTTTTTGGTTCCTTCTCCACCCCAGTGATATTAAGGGAGGGGGACCCAAGTCCCAAGGATGTTTTACTCTTCTTCGTAACTCCAGTAATTAACAGGGGCCTTGCCCCATAAGCAGATTGACCTGGAGTCTGGAGCTGGAACCTAGCAAGGCCCTAAGCACCAGCCCACTCTAGCTCCTGTGTCCCGCCCCCCTGCTGTCGGCCCCGTACTCCATCCCACACAGGGTCCATCGTCTTCCTCCTGTCCTGGAGTTGGGGTGGGGCGGAGGTAGATGTAGGGTCCCCACCTGTCTATGCACTGTGTGGTCTCCATTTCTCCAGAGCGTCTGTGACTTGCCGTGTTTCATTGTGGTTTCTGTGGACTGCATCTGGTATTTGGCATTTTCTCTCCAATGCTTCAGAGTAACAGGGACAGGAGGGGAGAGGAACTAGGCCCAAAGAAATGCCCCCCCTCCCACCGCTTGCCCTTGACCCTGGCCAATGAGGGTCTAGGGACTGGCAGCCTGATGTCACTTCCTGCCTCAAAGGGAAGTGGTCATTGACATCATTAGCCGCTCTATCCCTGCCCCCACAGGAAATGACATCAGAAGCCCATCGCGCTCCCAGGACCTGGGGCGATCTCAGGTGTCTGAACTCCCTGGTTTCTGAAGCCTCCAAGGAGAGGGAATCATGTTCACAAGACAGCTCCCCCTACCCCAGTTTAACTTCCGTTTTTCTTTCTCGCTCTCCCCAACAGATTCCACCACCTGCAGTTCAGCCAAGTCCAAGGTGAGTGCCAAAGCCATTCCAAAGCCTTTATCCCTGTCCAGGCCACCCCGCTCTTTGCTTTTTGGTCGAGGGATGGGCAAGAAGTGCCCATGGCCCCTGAGGAAGGTTGCCGGTCCCTGCGAAGGCAGGTGGGAAGGTCTATGTGTGCGAGGTCAATGGAGAAGCTGCTCTCCTTGCCAGTGCTGTGGGAGGCGTCTGGGGGAAGAGAAGGGTCTGGCTTAGGAGTTAGGCAGCTGGGGCCCAAGGGGGGCAGCAGGCAGCGTGCCCAGTGGTCAGAAGAACACACAGTCCTGAGTCTGAGTCCTGGCTCCACCCCTCCGTAGCTTTGGGACATCAGGCACATTGCTTAACCTCTTTGTGACCCTCAGCTTCCTCACCTGTAAATGAGGCCTGGTATTTAATTCCATTTATGGGAATATGGGAACCCACAGATATGTCTGCTACAGTTACTTTGCTTTTTGGAGAGCCCAAAGCAAGCAGAAGGAAGAAAATAATAAAGACAAGAGCATCAATCAGTGAAATTGAAAACAGTTGAGAAAAATCGATGAAACCAAAGTTGGTTCTCCGAACCAGCCCTCACAGCCAGCTAGTGCTGCCTGCTCCAGAGCCCGCCCTCTGTCACAGAGCCCGCGAGGCCAGCACGGCTGTCCAGCTGTTAGATTAGAGCTGGATGGCCCAGGGGCTTGTCTTAGTGTGGCTGCCGTGACAAAATGTCACATACTGGGTGGCTTAAACAACAGACGTCTCTTTCTTCACAGTTAAGGACATCTTAAGGCTAAATGTCCAAGATCAAGGTGTCAGCATGGTCAGTTTCTGCTGAGAGCTCCCTTCCTGTCTTGGGGAGGGCCGCCTTCTCGCTGTGTCCTCCTGGAGCAGAGAGAAAGCAATCGCACAAGCCTTCAGGTGTCTCTGTATCAGAGCACTAATGCCTCCCATCAGGGCATGACTGCCTTCCCTCCCAAAGGCCCTGTCCCCACATACACTGGGGGTCGGAGCTTGCTTCGGCAGATGGATTCAGGGAAGGGGGACACAATTCTGCCTGTAGTAGCGGGTGAAATCACTTAACTTTGGGATTGAACTGGACTCATTTCCGTCTGGGTCTCTAAGCACTGGCCAGGTCCCAGTGAGCCCAGTGGGCCTGACACCAACCAGGTGCTTATTATGTATCAGAAGAATGTACTGGGCGGGGGGGTGCCTGGGGGCCCCAGTCGGTTAAGCATCCAACTCTTGATTTCGGCTCAGGTCGTGATCTCGGGGTCGTGAGACAGAGCCGCGTGGTGGGCTCTGTGCTGGGCATAGAAGCTGCTTGGGGTTCTCTCTCTCCCTCTGCCCCTCCCCTCCCTGCTTGCATGCTCTCGAGAGAAAGAGAAGGAAGAGAGGAAGGAAGGAAGGACGGAAGGAAGGAAGGAAGGAAGGAAGGGAGGGAGGGAGGAAGGAAGGGAGGAACTGGACAGAAAGAAAGAAGGCTGCTTTAGTCTGGGACAGAGGCCTCTCCATAGAACTTCTGACTGCACACCTGTGGGGCGGGGGGCTCACTCCATCAGAAGACTGCTGTGACAGGGAGCAAGTTCGTTACAGTGACCTGAGCCTAGCTCCATGTTACTTCCACCCATTTGCTCCTGCTAGCCTCCGGGCTTCCCAGCACCTCTTCTGGGCTGACCCCTTGACCTTCCTGTGCATGTTCTGACCTCTGCCTTCCTGGAAGGGACCATCACGACCTCACTGCTTGTGCAGCTAGCAGGGAGGAGAGGATAATTTGGTTGGGTGGTCCTAGTGGCCTCTCAATTCCCTCCAAAACCATTGGCCAGATAAGGAAGGGGCACTGGCCACCCTGTGCCTCGGGGGCGATTACAGCGGAGATGCCCCATGGCCCAACTCCACAGTTTGCCTTCGGGAACCGTGTTGACGGCCACGGCCCTGGAGCCACGTGCCTCTGAATCCTGACTCCCTGACACACATTGGCCTTCTCAGAACTAGCTGATGTGAGAGAGAGCATGTAGGTTGCGGGAGGCCACGTGAGGCATCTCTGAGTCTCCATTCAGTATCAATGCTGTGGCTGAAGCAGGCGGTGGCCCTGGAGGATGGGTCACGGGCAGGCTGTTGCAGTCCAGCAGGGGGAGCAGTTTCAGCCTCTGCTTCCACAGGGCTTCCAGTGTCGAAGGGACTGCATTCACCCCTTTCTCCATTCACTTCACATTTATTGAGCACCTGCTATGTGCCAGGCAGGGCGCTAGGGGTCATAGATGCAAACACAGACAAGCCACAGACCGTGCTGTCCAGGAACTTAGAGTTTGATGCAGATGATGTGGAAACAGACCTATCCTGATGCAAGAAGAGCAGGTGCAGCCGTGTTTTCAAAGGGCGAGGTGAGGCCTGCGAGGCGGCCGTATGGAGGCCGCCAGGTTTGAGCTGGGCCTAGCAGGAGGACTTAGAGCTCGCCCAGCACGTAAGGTGGGCTGGGGGGCGGTGGCTAAGGGCTGCCAGTGTTAAAGTGCAGGGGAGTCTGGCAGGTGAGCATCGCCCAAGTGAAGGCTGTGTTGGGGTTGGGGTAGGGAGGGCCCTAGGCTGGGAAAGTTGGGACCAGATTGTGAAGGGCCCTGTGTCTGGGCTTCATCCAGGTGGGAGGGCGAGGGGCCCTGCAGAGTCTGGAGGTGATCAGATTCCCACCTAGTCTTAGAAGGACTGATTGCTCTAGAGGAGGAGGGACTGGGGTAAGGGAAGGGTGGAGGCAGGGAGTCCTATCAGGAGAGGGCAGAAAGCCCCAGAGAAGGCAGAGTGAGGGCCTGGAAAGAGGATGGTGAGGATGGGCTTTGGGAGTCACTTCAGGAGAATCGAGAAGAAGCAGGGGAGAGGCAGGAGGCAGAGAATGCCCTCAAGGTGGGGAACTTGAATGCAGGTGGCCTAGGGCAGGGGGTGGGGAGCATAGTTCAGTTGAAGATGGATGAGTTTCAGGTGCCTGCACACACCTTGCTTGAGATGGATTTGCCCTTGGAAGAAGAGTTCTGGAGTTCAAGGGGTAGTTTGTTGTTGGCAGGTGACAGGCAGCGTGGGCTCTGCCGGGGCATCACGGAAGGCTAGGACCAGAAAACACCCACAGGGCTTAGCAGTGAGAACAGGGCAGGAAGTTGCCCAGCGTGGGGTTGGGAATCACTGTTTGGAGCAGATTCAGTCCAAACCATCAGATTGTGCCGGATCGTCTGGCCACTCCTGGTGGCAGAGCTGGCGGCTGGATTGATGTGGGGCTGCGGATTGTGGGTGGGACGCTGGTGAGTCGGCTGAAATGCCAGCCGGTCGGCCGCAGTGGGAAAGGGATGTGAACTTGGGCCGATTGCCCTGGAGAGGCCCATACACGGGGAGCAGGTGGAAACGCAGGTTTCCTGGAGGGAGAGCAGGGAGCGGAGATGGAGGGGTTAGAAGCGCGGTGGGAGGGAGGTCCCCGCCAGGGTCTGGTGAGTATCCCCCGGGACAGTCTCTGTGAAATGGGTTCAAGTGTCAAATGTACTCCCTGTTGAGAGACTCTTATACCAGAGCCGCGTCCACAAGGATTTCTCTATCGCCGGCCCTGGGGAATGGAGCGGAAGGTGGGCGGAGGTGAGGGACCGGCCCCCAGCTCACAGGAAAGAGCCGAGGGTCTGGATTGAGTGGGTGCCGAGGGGGCTGTGGGGCCGGCCGGCTCCCGGGTGGGTAGTGACGCGGACCCCGGGGGAGGCGGGGGGCCGGCCCGATG
>LNAC01000091.1:4697284-4721977 GCA_002007465.1 Ailurus styani
GACAACAAGGACTCGGGCCTCAGCAGCCTGGAGTCCACCAAGGCGCGGGCCCCGTCGTCCGCGGCCTCGCTGCCGCCCGGGGACCCGGGGGCCCTGCAGAGCCTGCCCCCGCGCCGCTCGGCCGCCTCCCGCCTCCATCAGTGTCTGTGAGCAGCCCCCTCCCCCAGGCCTCTCTGGCCTGCACCCGCTCTCCTCTTGCGTCCCCGCCCGGTTGCGTCTGGCGCTGCAGGCCGCGTCTCTCTGGTTTGCGTGCGCGGTCGGTGGGAGGTGGGCCGGCGAGGCGGCCAGGCTGGGCGAGGAGTGGGAGGGAGGGGACCCCGGAGGTAAGGGGACGGCGGAGGGGACAGGTCGCTGGGGGCCCTGTGACAGAGCGGGCCCTCCTGGGCCCTTCTGTGTCTGCACGTAGAGACTCTTGTTGGCCGTGGGGTGTGGAGAGGGACCCCCCAAGTCTCAGACGGAAGGAAGGACACAGGGTGAGGCTGGCTCTTGGCTTCTTTCCTCTGCCCCTGTCTGTCAGCTCCTAGCGCCTCGCCGAGGGAAGGGGATGTATGTGTGTCCGGGCGGAGGAGATGGAGGGGTGTCGGCGGGGGAGGGGGGCCTATGTGCCAGTGTGCTAGTCACCGCCAGGAGGTGTGTCCGTAGCAACTTCTGCCCCTCCTGCCCCCTTCGTTCCGCCCTCCCCACCCGCCCCACCATGCACCCAGGGGCACCCGGGGGCACCCAGGGGCTCCCGGCCGTTACTGCCTCCAGGGATCCTGCCCCTGCTGTTGGTCAGAGCCGGGGAGGCACTTAGGGCCACTCCGCAGAGGCAGGACTGAGACTCTGACCGGGGTTACTCCCCTCACCAACCTTTTGCCAACCTGCAAACCACCCTAACTGTGTTGACCACGGGGAGCTAGCTGCTGCTTCCCCAGAGAGTTTGGGGGGGTCCAGGGTCCCCCAACTCCCCAGACCTCCCTTGCTCGTCTTGTCCTTCCAGCTGTGCCTGCTTCTTCCACAACTCAGGCACACAGACCCCACCTTCTTCCCTTTCGGAGGGGGCGTAGGAAACATCCCTGGTGTCTCACTCATTCTCCTTCTCTCATTCTCTCTCCCTCCCTCCCTCTTTCTCTCTCTCTCTCTCTCTCACACACACACACACACACACACACACACTGATTTATGGGTCTGAGCTGGGCTGTTCCTTCAGGATGGGCGGGACCCAGCCCCCTCTTCTCCCCACACTTTGTAAATAGACCTCAGACCACCAGGCCTCCCCACACACGCCCTCACTTATTCCAGGGAAGCCCGGGTGGGGTTGTGAACCCCACTGCCACGTCTATCGGTCCTCTTGTTTTATGCAAAGATTTGCTGTAAAGTAGATTTCTCTCTCCTCCCTCCCTCATCCCTTTATTGTAAATATTGTCTCTAAATGTGTAACATATTATAAAGAATTTATAAGGATTTTTAAAGATGTTTTGCTCATTTAAAAAAGTGTTGTAACAGTGTTGGATAAGCCTCTGGCCCCATGTGCGCATGTCTCCTTTCACTGTGTCCTTGACACACCTCTCTAGGCGACAACTAAGATTTCCTGCTTCTGAAAAGTCCTGTCTTAAAAGTATAGTCTCTATCTTGGAAATAAATGGCCTTCCTCGAGGCTCGAGTCAGCTGTGTGGCTTGTTTCAGAAGGAGAGGGAAGGGGGAAGGAGGGAAGGGGGAAGGAGGGAAGGGCAGGAGAGGGGTTGGGATGGGGAGGGGGGATGGTGCCGGACCGGGGGCACCTCCGCCTACTGCTGGCTTTGTGGGTATCCTTGCGGACTCGCATGAGCAATGACATGGGCACAAAATACAAGCCCAAAGGGTAGCTGACTGTCATTGCTGCAAGAGGTTTCCATGTGCTTTCTGGATTCCTCCAGAGGCCGGTAGATGCACAGGCACCCTCCTTCTCAGGCCTGCCTGGACCCTCAGAACAGTCCAGAGCTTCTGCCCAGCAGACAGGAAGCTTGAGCAAGACCCAAGCCACTGATAGGCCCATCCTGCCTCACTGTCCCCAGGGTCCCTCCAGGCCCACGCAGTATCCCAAGAGAACAAGAGCAGGTTTTGCCCGTTGTCTTATCCCACACGTGTAAGTTTACAACATAGGGTAGGCTTCCTTCAAAGTCATGGTTCTAGAGGTGCCTCTGCCAGCTTCCAGGCTGCCTCTGATGAGCCTAGTAGCCTGTAGGAAAAGCAGGTGATCTTCATCAGGAGAACCTAGGGGAGCTGGGTAGAGCTCACGCACTGAATCCTCCTTCCCTTCTCTACCCTCCCCCACCCCCAGGTGGTTTTTGTTTGACAAATGAGCTCCACATCACTGTTCTCTCCATTTTATACAGGGAAACTAAGGCACAGAGAAGTGACATGACCTGTCCAAGGTCACCCAGCTAATGAGCTGGTGGAGCAGGGATAAATCTAAACCCAGAGAAAGGAAATAAGCCTAAGGTTACCTGCCCACTGGGCCACCTTCTCCAGGCTGTAGTAGGCTTTGGTAGTAGGTTTTGTTCTCCAAAAACAAAGAGAAATGAAGACATCTCCAGGAAGGAAAAACAATTTGTCATTAGCAGGCTTGCCCTATGAGAAATACTCCAGGGAGCCCCAGGAGCTGAAATGAAAGTACACTCGTTGATAACTTGAATGCACACAAGTGAAGAGCATCAGCAAGGGTAACGACATAGATATTATGAAAGACAGTATAAACACTTTTATTTGTAATGCTTTTCTTTTTTGTCTTTAACTCATTTTTTGTCTTTAAAAGGCAACTACATAGGGGCGCCTGGCTGGCTCAGTCGCTAAAGCATCTGACTCTTGGTCTCAGAGTCATAAGTTCAAGCCTCACATTGGGCATGGAGCCTACTTTAAAATAAAATGACATTTCAAGCCCATTATTTAAAAACAATAAAAGGCAACCGCATAAAGCAATAATTACAAAACTGTGTCGGGGAGGGGGGGCGCCTGGGTGGCTCACTCGTTTAGCGTCCGCCTTCGACTCCCAGGGTCCTGGGATCAAGCCCCTCATTGGGCTCCCTGCTCAGCAGAGAGCTTGCTTCCTCCTCTCTCTCTGCCTGCCTCTCTGCCTACTTGTGATCTAATCTCTCTCTCTGTGTCAAATAAATAAATAAAATCTTTTTTAAAAAAAGAAAAAGAAAATCTTGGTGGGAATGTAAATTCGAAAAGTCACTGTGGAAAACAGTAGGGAGGTTTCTCAAAAAATTAGAAATACCATATGACCCAATAATTCCACTTCTGGGTATTTATCCCAAGTGAAAACACTGACTCAGAAAGTCACATGCACACCCACGCTCACTGCAGCAATTCCAACCTCAAAGAAGATGTAGTATTACGTATACAATGGAATATTATTCAGCAATGAAAAGAAGTGAAATCTTGCCATTTGCAACAACATGGATGGATCTCTAGGGCGTTAAGTGAAGTAAGTTAGAGAAAGACAAATACCATATGACTGCACTTATATGTGGAATCTCAACAACAAAAAAACCCCGACCAAACAGACAAAAAATAAGCTCATAGATATAGAACACAGATTGGTGGTTGCCAAAGGTGGGGGGTTGGGGGTCAGTAAAATGGGTAAAGGGGTCAAAAGGTACAAAGTTTCAGTTACAAAATAAGTCATGGGGCTCATGTAGGGCATGATAACTATAGTTAATAATATTGTGTTGCATCTTTGAAAGTTGCTAAGAGAGTAGATCTTAAAAAGCTATTATTCCCTGAAAACAATTCTGCGACTACGTATGGTGACAGATGTTAACTATTGTGACCATTTCACCACGGACACAAATGTGGACTCGTGTTGCACACGTGAAACTAAAACAATGGATGTCAGTTATACCTCAATTTAAAAAAAAAGAAAAAGAAAAAAGATGCTATTTATAATAGCATCAAAAATAATGAAACACCTAGGAATAAACAACAAAAGAAGTGCAAAGCTTGTAGAGAGAGAACTATAAAACATTGCTGAAAGAGATTAAAGATCTAAATAAATGGAAAGATAACCCATGTTTCAGAGGACTTAACGTTGTTAAGATGGCAATATTCTTTAAGTTGAACTACAGATTCAACACAGTTCTTTTTAAAATCTGATTTTTTTTTTTGTCTTTGTGGCAAAAATTGACAAGCGAATCCAAAAATTCCTATGGAAAAGTAAGGAACCCGGAACAGCCAAACAGTTTTGAAGAAGGAAACAGAATTGCAATCTCGCATTTTTAAAACCTACTACCAGTCAAAACAGAGTGGTGCTGGCGTAAGGATAGATATTTATTTCATGAGAAACTTTTTTTTTAAATTTTATTTCTAAGTAATTTCTACACTCAATGTGGGGCTCGGAACTTACAACCCTGAGATCATATGCTCTACCAACAGCCAGACGAGAGCCGCCCCCCGCCCCCCCATGAGAAGCATTTCTTTGGGAAAACTCCCAATCTATTTGAGTTGAACTAAGAGGAATGGGGATTTTTCCTTGCTGTTCTGGCATGGGCAGGTGGAAGGACCATGAGAGTGACCTGGGCTAAAAGAGAGAATCTGGGGATTTTCAGTTAAATTTCTGGGACGGTGACCAGGGGTAGGGGATGGAGCTTTCTACCAGGTGTCATTACAAGTAGTGTCCCTCATTCAGTCCGCATCGGTGGGTGTCAAGGGAACCTGTCATCCGCTAATGGACATGGTGGCCCTGAACCCAAGGCCCTGCACCCAGGATTGGGAACTCTGGAATGTTTAAGCCGCTCCGAGACCCAAGAGGAAGAAAGTGCCCGGGACTCAAGAGATGTGCAGGCAGTGAGAGAGAAGATGAGGGCTTCCCCGGGTTTCTGTCGGTAAAGCAGTCTCTTTTCTCTTCCCAATGAGGATTGGACTGGAAGCCAGCCGATCAGGCCCCTGTTTGCCCAGTCAGCCTTCCCCATCAGTCAAAGGGAGCTAGTGATCCCCGCTAGTGATCTGTCTAGGGTTAAAGAGACACTTTGTGGAAGAGAGGGGTATCATAAAGCATTGAGAAAGCACGTCTATTGGAAGAAGTAAGTCTTGGGTCTGAATTCTGACTCCACCAGCTCATACCTGCAAAGGTGCTGAGACTCAGTTTCCCCTCCCTCGGCCAGAGGATTGTTAGCTAGAGTGACTCCAGAGAGGCATCGCCTGCACCTGTCTCTGACTGATGGCTCTGCACTCACTTGTCCCCCTCGCCCCTCATCTTTCCTCTGCAGCACAGCCAGAGGGATTTCTGAAATAGTGTCCGGTCACGTCACCCTCTTACTTATAAAAGCCTCTGATCGGTTTCCACGGCTCCGGGAAGAAATCCACCTCTACTACATCCTGCAAGATGGGGCTCCTACGACGGGGTTTCTGCCCACCACTCTGGCCTTGTGGCCCATACCCCTTCCCCTCCTCGCTCTACGTGGGTTTCATCCATCTTCCAGGACGCACCTCAGGGCCTTCTGTCTGCGACACTCAGCCGCCAGCTGCCATGTAGCCACTCGAACGTGACCTCAGGGCTGGTCACCCTCTCTGAGTGGTCCGCATGACTGTCACAACCTGCTTCCCTGGGGCACTGCTCACCATCCGTCATGATTCTGCTCAGTATCCGGGCTGTGGGTTGGCTGGCTCCTGGCAGGAATGCTGAGGCTCAGGCCCAGGGAGGTCAAGCAGACATTCTGTAGGCATTTGAAGGGTGTGCGAAGGGCCTGGTGTAATTCCTGGCATGCACCTGATGGTCCCATTTGTTACTTGATCTTGAACTGTCAGTGAATAGGGTGATTCTAGGAGATGAAGGGGGTTTGGGCCACTTTCCCAGCTTTCTGGGAATAGGATGCAAGAGAGAAGGCAAGACCTGCCCACCTTTTAAAAGGGACATAAGGGATGAGGTCTGGCTGTTGGAGGGTCTGAAGGGCTGCTCAGCGGGGAGGCGGGGCTGGGCCGCCCATGGAGTGCACATTCCTCCCAGACAGTGAGCCATCCTCAACCTCTGTCTCCAAAGAGGCTCCTGGCCTTTAGGGGAAGACTGTGATGGGGGCTCCCATGAGTTGTGGAATAGTGTTTCTCTAGGACAGTGTCATTACCTTATGGGACAGAAGTTCTGGCATTTGCTGGAGGAAGGACAGGATATACCCAAGAATACCCCAGGCCTCAGTCGAGCAGGAGAATGCTTCCAAGGGCAGCCTCAAGAACTCTTAGAACATGCTGGAACAATGGCACAGCCTTCAGAATTCCAGGAAAACCTGGAAAAAGCCATCAGAACATCTGGTCTACTCAACGGTGGGACAGATGGGGGTAAGGGGGGCTGGTTGGCCTTTGAGAAGGAGAAAGCAGAAATGCAGCATACTTGGGACTGAAGTATTTTTCTAACTGTGGGTTTTGACCCATTAGAAGGTCGTGAAGTCAATTTAGTGGGTTGTGACCAAAATGTTTAGAATTTAACAGGAAATAGCAGAGTGCACTGTATCTAGTAAGTGCTCTTTCACTAAATGGGTGTGTGTGTGCACGTCTGAATCATTGAGATACAAAATGCATTTCTTACATTTTTGTTTTTGGGTGTGTGTGAGTTAATTTAAAAAAAAAATTGAAACCTGCTGCTCTTGAAAGAATGCAGGACATCATGAAGGATCATCCACCGAAAGGGCAGGAGGCCAAGACCCAAGCCAGGGAGGTAATCAGACTCTTCTTGGTTCTGGGGGGGAAAGCACTGGGTTTGGGGTCAGGCAGAGCTGGATTCAAACCCTGACTCTGCATTTTACTAGTTGTAGGACACTGGACCTGTAAGCAATGCCCGCAGCTACCTCAGTGACGACAGTGGTCACTCGCCTAGTGGGGGGCTGGCATCCCACAGTTAGTGGTGTTCCTCTCCAGTGTCCCGGATGATGGGGCTTGTCTTGGGTCCTTAGAGCAGCAGTAGCTGGACGGGTTCCTTTTCCTGTCCCTCCTCTCTTGGGCCCTGCCCGCAAAGCTGCCAGCCAGTTACAAGCCCGAGATGCCCCATCTCCGCCCCATCCATCCTGGCCCCTTCCAGGGTGAAGGTGAGAAATAATGAGACAGCAGCCTGTAGAAAGGAGATCCAGGAGAGGAAAAAGAAACAAGTTTTATTTAAGCCCCAAACACTCGGCTAGAAAAACTGGAAAGGAAAGAGAGCGGGGAAGTGAGAAGAAAAAGGACATTAAAAAAGAGAGACAGAAAACACAGCAACCCTTTTCCATTTAGAAATTGTCAAGTTACACTGACAGAGCTCACAGAATATCCACAGAAGCCATCACTGCTACACCAACACGGGCCCTACAGGGTGGACGGGGCGGGTGCGGAGCCGGGGCTCAGCCCCGGGGGGCCCCACCTGGGCCCCTCTCAGAGCCTCGGGCCCGGAGGCTCCTGGGGAAACAGCATATTGCGGAAGGGGCGGGAGAGGAACCCCCCATGCGAGTAACACAGCACAGTGGGCGGGGGCGGGGGGACCAGGTACAGGGACCCCCCCGGACGTCTTAGTTTTCTCTTGGTCAAGCACACACTGATGGACGGAGCGGTGAGGCGCATGCAGCTGGGGGGGGCACTGACGTGCTGCGGGCTTTGGGAGGGGTGCCAAAGCGAGGGGTGCAGGGTCGATGGAACACACACGCAGGCACTCCCACACACCTGGGTCTACACACCTGTGCACACGCACACGCAGGTCACATGCACCTCCACGTACAGCCCTCTGTCCGCACATATGTTGCCCGCACGCATACAAGTCGCTCGCAGCCACACACGTCTACACACACACACACACACACACACACACACACACACACACTACATACCTTCTCATGCACCAACGTGCAGGTGGGGGCGGGCCGATGCCCCAGCAGGGGACGTGCGCCGAGTGCGCATGCCTCCTGGCACACACGTGTGTTAGGTCACGCCTGTGAGCACACACGCTTCCCTCCACACCCGGGCAAGTGGACCTGGGCCGGCGCACACAAACACACAGGCTGCGCACAACTCCACACAAACGTCTTTCAGCCCGGAAATGGGCAGGAACCAAAGGGAAAGAAAGATGCAAATCCCACCGGGCGCTCCGGGGCCCACAGCTCCCTCCGTCTGCCCCTCGCGGACGGACACCTCCTCCCCCCCCAAAGGGACATTCAACTCAGGACAAGGACGGTGGGGCACACATTCAGGTCACAGGGCTGAGGGTGGGGGCAAGCGAAAAGTAGCAAGCAAAGAGTAATGGACTGGAGGGAGGAGGGGGCACCACTCCCCCCTCCCCCCCAGTCAGGGGGTCTCTGTACAGCCAAATCAAACCAAACCATTTTACGGGACCACAGAAGCCAGGCCGATGTGCCCATCCTCCAGCCCCCTCCCCCGCCGAAACAGCGGCCAGGGAGAGAGCGCCGTGGTTTTCTTTTTTTTTTTTTCTTTTTTAAATATTTATATATATTTATATTACGTATATTATATATATATAATATGTAAATATATTTTTAAAACAATATAAAATGTTAAGACACTTCACTTAAATGTAAAGAGTTGCCTGCAATTAAAAGTAATTGCATCATTTATGAGGTCCTTTTTTTTTTTCCTATTTTCCAAGGGTTTTTTTTTTTTCCAGGAGGGATTTTTTTTTTCCGCTTCTTTTGTTATTTTTCAAAAAGGCCTGCTTGCCTTTGTACAAAAATGATCCAAAGCTAGAAAACAAGGATGAACCAACAAAAACAAAACAAAACAAAACAAAAAGAAAGAAATGAAGAAACACAACCCCAGTCTCCCTTCCCTCCCCAACCCTCAACAGCTCCCCTGGCTCTCCCCCAAACACTGACCTTCCAGCCAGGCCCCAGGGACTAGGAGGTTCTGCCCCTTCAATGGCTCCTTCTTTCTGTGCTTACTCAGGGACTACTCCCCAACCCTCCCCTGTGCTTACCCCACTTTGTGCTCCAAATAGGAATCCTGCTCCCCAGGGGCCCTACTCTATCTGCCTCCTCATCCCCCACCCACACAACCCCCACCCCTGCCCGCCCCTCACTGTGCCCTCTGGGGGGCCAGGGGCTGAGAACCAAAATTGGTTCTTCCTCCCCTTCTCAGGACCTGGTCAAAAGCTTCGCCGGCCCAGCCACTGCAAGGCAGCAATCCACGGGCCGGGTCTAGGGGCGCTGGCTGGCTGGTCAGGCCTCAGGGACCCTCAGGGATCTCACCAGGGGTCACCAGCTCCCCATTTAAAAATCATCCCACTCATTCCCTGAAAACCCTCAAATCTCAAAGAGGATGGTTAAAGGTAAAGTCGCTTGACCTTTGGGTCAGAGCTGTCCTCACTGCCCCCCCATCAGCCCCTCTCTATTTCCCCCCCTTCCCTCACCACCAGACCCTTCCCACCCTCCAGGCCCCCAAATCTAGTTTTCTAGGCCCTTCATTCTTGCCCACCCTACCCCCATTAAATAAGTTAATGTCATTTAAAGTGCTAAATTAGGAAACCGAAAGTACCAAATAGCCCTCCTTGGGGCTGCCTTCTTCTGGGGCGCTGACCCCAGGGTCAGGCTGACTGCTCCGCCCGCCGCCCACAACCCACCGTCCAGAAGGGCCCGCTCCTCGCTTGGCACAGGCCAGGCGGCTCCTCACCACAAAAAGGGAGTCCCAGGAAGCCAACTCCGCTCCAGGACACACGGATTCCAAGGCCTCACGCCTGCCCCCAGGCGCCCCCCAACCTTGGCCTCCCTCCCCAGCCCCTCCATCTTGACTCCAGGCCCACAGGGGCATGAGCCGCAGGGAGCGGAGCAGCAGAGTTCAGTCACGGTGAGGTTGGGCGGCTGGGGCGCCTCCAGGCCCAAAGTCTCCCTGCCAGGCCGATAGTGTGGTTGCTCCAACGTCCAGAGTTTCCTCCAGGAAGGCTTCCAAGAAAGGGGAGAGGGGTGTCTCGCGGCTCCAAGTCTCCGTGGCTCAGAGTTTGTTTGGAGTGGCCTCAGGAAGGGAGCTTAGGGTTCAGGGGCTTTAGGAGGGACGTGGGAGGAAGCGTGGGTAAAGAGAAAAGGGAGCGAGGATGACGGGAGGCGGACCATTTTGGAACAGGAAATCAAGGGAAGGTGGTGTATTTTGGTTTTTAGTTTTACTGTTTTGCTTTAAAAAAAAAAAAGAAAAGAGATAATTAAAAGTGAATCATTTAAAAGACCAAAAACACCAACAGGGGATGGGTGTAGAGAGCTGAGGAGGGCCACACCTGTGGCAAAGCCTTCAGAGGACCCAGAGAATAGGGTGGGGGTAGGGTAGAGATGAAGGGAAGAAGAGCGGGGAGAGAAATGGCGGCGTGGTGGGGAACAGGCTGAGGTGGAGGTGGGAGGGGGCTTCTAGAAGGAGATGGAAGAATTCCTCGCCCCAAAGGAAGTCAATACAGGGATAGAGGTTCTGGAAGCCGAGGGTTTTTCTGAGACGGGGCTCGAGGTCTCATTTGACCCGCTCATCTCTTTAGATGGTTTAGTGGCCTGGAACAAAAACAGGGGTCAGGGGTCAGAGAGAGGATGGGAGACCCTTCACGCTGGCCCCCAGCTGAAGTTTTAAAAAATGAAAAACCTCCACAAATCCAAGAGAAAATTAACTGCAAAAGGAAGAAGCCAGAGGGGCATATGGGGAGAGTAATCCCCTGAGATGGAGAAGAGGAGGCCACAGTGGGAGTGCAGAATGGGGTAGGGGGTGGGTATAGGGTTGAACCCAAAGGCCTGAGGACCGGGTTACTGACAGGAAAGAGAGCAGGTGGAGGAGAGAGACCAAAGAAGCACAGGGGAGGCCAAACCTAGGACTGGTGGCCAGGGAGATGGGAGTGGGGAGGAGGGGTAGGGGAGGGAGAAGTTAGCTGCCACAGGGGTGTGGGGCGGAGAGGGGAGTTGTCCCAGCTGGGAGTAAAGTGGGCTCTTAGTCTCAGCTGGCTGGAAGCCCAGCCAGGGCCTCTTCTGACCTCTACAGGAGGCTGATCCCAAGCAGGAGCCCTTATGGGGACAATGTGGGGCACGCTGGTGCTCCCAGGGGAGCACTTCTCTAAAGAACCGCCCCCCTCAACCCCATCCTGCCCCAAAGCTGGAGGAAAAAGCACTCACTACATCCAGCCTCTGGCCCAAGGTAGGAAGCCCGGCTGGGCTGCATGCCCTACAGGTGTCCTCCCAGCTTCCAGCTGCTCCTTGTGGCTCGTGGGTAATGGTGGGTAATGAGGGAGGTTACTCCCTCATGATGCGCCCATGCTCGCTGGGCAGCTCTGCTAGTTAGAAACTAAGCTGCAGACTCCCTGCGGCTAGACTGGTTCTGGATGTCATCTGCATCTTCTCGAAGGAGGGGGGGGGGTCACAAATGCAGATTCCAGGGCCCTGCGCCTGAATCACTCTCTGGCTCAGGCTCCGGAATCTGCATTTTGGGGAGACGCGCTAGGTGACCTTGCTGCACACTTCACTTTGAGCACCACTGGGATGGGGCTACACAGACCGGGTTTCTCTCTGTCGTATTCGCTGTCCCCCACCCTCCCCCCGCCCCTCCCCTCCCCGCCTTGCATAGCTACTAGTGGGGTAACAGACTGGTCTTGATTTTTAAAGAAAGGAAAGGAAGGAAGAGGGGAGGGCTGGAAACGGCGCTGCGCCTCATCACGCCACCTCCCGCAGTAGCTTCAGTCTGGGCGGGGTGGCCCCACGTCCCACCGCCCAGTTAGCCCCCGCTGCTGGGCGGGCTCTATCACAGCCGGGAAGGCATGTGGTGCCTCAGCCAGGGAGGGCAACAAGGAGACCTCAGGCAGGCTGACCGGCTGACCATGAACTTGCCCTTGCTGTCGGCCCCCATATCGTCTTCCAAGCGCGCAGTGACTCATCTGGGTTGCGCTCCTCACGCCCGCAGCGCAGTCTAACTTTTCCCTTTATGAAAATCAAGGCAAGAGTTTCCCCGTTTGGGTCTTCTAACCCGTCCCCTCTTTCCTGCAGCTGTCCATTTAGACTCACAGAGGCTCCAGGGCCGCAGCCACAAGATCCTTGGATTTACTGGGTCCTTTGCCCGAGGGGCATGTGCCAGGCCTGGCCCCTGCTCTTCGGGGGTCTGGTCCCGGGGCCCAGAGACAGCCTCACGCGCTAGCCCTGGGCTCCAGCCCTGCCTCTCCCCTCCCAGCCTCTCCCATTCAAAGTTCTTGCTCCCAAAGGCGGGCGGGCAGGGAGCCCCTGCTTGTCTCCTCACATCTCACCACGTCCCAAGCCAAGCCGGCTGCTGATTCCCTCCTGGCTGTCCTCTTTGTTCTCGACCCATCTCTCCAGTTAAAAGCCTTTTCTCTTCCTTTTAGCGTTTGTCAAGAGCCCTGGTCTATTCTGAGCTTTGGTCTTCGGAACGCCCGCCTTCCAGCCTGTGCCGCCACCTGACTCCTGCCTCCGCTCCGGTGACACGTCCTCACCCAGGCGATGGCCCCTTTCTCCCACAGCCAGAGCAAGGCCTTTCCACAGGAGCCACGGTAGCAGTCAGCGGCTTGCATGGACACCCACCCCGCTCCTTCTTCACGGAGACCCAGACGGCTTGGGGCCGCTCTGCGAGCACCTGTTTGCCCTCTCAGCCACCTTCCCTCCCGGGAGACCCGCCGCGGCGACACGTAAATCCCCCCTCCTGAAGCTGAGGGAGCACATGCCCTTTGTGCCCTCTGCCCTGTCCCGGGCTGCGGAGGTTCTCTGGTAACACAGCTGCCGTCTCCGGAGCTTTCTGTCGCTTGACTTCACCCACCAGCCCTCTCCTGTCGCTTCTAAGTACATCCGGAGAAGCAGAACCCTGTCCCCTTCAACTTCCAGCGGGGGGAGACTGGAAGGTTAGCGGGGCCTAGCCGGCTGAGCCCCGCACCGCACCCCTACCCTTCCTGCAGATCAGCGTCTGCAGGGGCTCAACGCCTGGAGCAGGCTGCCCCGCCCCTCGGCGCTGTGACACAGATCTCCGCGCAGGGACGGGTCACCTTGTTGAGGCAGACCCTGCTGGCGCCCCTTCCAGGCCATTCCCTGTGTCGCTCCCTCTGCTGCCCGCAAGCCCTCCCTCCTTCCCGATGAAATCCTATCCGAATCAGGCCCTGGTCTATCAGGAGACATGGGCCTTACCCCGGACCAGGGGGCATGGCTCCTGAGCAATCTACCCAGTTCCAGCAATTCCTTTCCCCTTGCCGGTGACCGATTCAGGAACGGGCAACGGGAAGACAGGGAAGGTGTTAGGAGTTTCTGGGGCAGGTTCTGCTCCTGACCCGATCTGTGGGGCTGAGGACCCCCTGCGCCCCGGGGAGTGAAGGGAGCCGTTACGGGGGTGCGGGGGGAGGCGGGGCGACGGGCCAGCACGACCCTCTGAGGAAATGCCTCAGGGGTGCAACGGATTTCCTAGCCCCAGTAGAAGAGGAGGGGTCCGGGGTTTCCCATCAGCAGCAGGCCCTGGACCCTTGCCCCCTGGGAATCTGGCTACCATCCCAGCCCTGGATCTCAAGCATGACGTCCATGGGCTCTTTCTCACTTGTTTCCTCTGATGGCTCCGTAGTATAAGGCTCAGTTGCCACCCCATCTCGGAACTCCCCCACCCCCACCCCCCGTTTCAGTGTGTCTGGTCCTGGCACTTTTATTCTCCTTCCCCTTGTCATTGTCAAAGGCAGCTTTGAGCCCCAAGTGTTAGAACCCGGTCATGAGAGAATGGCCTCTGCCCAGCCCTCAGCACTGACAGACGTACAAACGGACCACGACGGAGACCATCCTTTGCAGGGAACCTGGGGGCTTTCCCGGTTCCTTCCCACACCTGGTATCATGTGACCTCAGAAGCCTGCTGCTGGGTTTTTGTCTGCATTGTACGGTAGAGGGAAGAGCCAGCAGAAGGCAGAGGACTTGGACCAAGTTCCCAGCCTGAGCTCATAGGGAGCGCTGTCCAGGCCCAGGGGACAGAGGGCTGGGTGACCCAGAGCGGCTGGAGCAAACCGAGGGTGTGGGGCAGAGGGCGCCAGGAGAACCGGGAGGAAGGAACCCAGGCTGGTCATGGAAGTGCCCTGGGCAGCAGGTGAAGGACTTTCTATTTTCTCACCTGGAAGGGAGCAGTGGGCCTGGGTTTGAAATCGGGGGAACGACATAATCAAATCTGCAATTTACACACATCTGTCCCCAGCCCGCACATCTGGGAAAATAGGTTAGAGGTGACAGAAGTGACAGGGAGACCCTGGAAGGACACATATTTAGGTAATGAGGCACAGGATGCTTTTTATCCCGGCTTTTTTAAGAAATGTCCATGAGGAACATATATTACTTTGTTGGGAGAAGGTGCTTGGTGATGAAAAGCTACTAGAAAGGGGAAGTGAGAGGCGAGGCCAGGCCTATGGCCCTGGGGGTGGGGGAAAGCCAAGCACAGTAGGTGGTGAGGGAGACTGCCCGGTGTGGGAGGAGGCCCCGGGGGTGGGTGACATTTCCTGAGGGCAGGCTTGGGCTCAGAACAGAGCCCGGGCAGTGACAGATGGCACCTGGTGCCCCGGGAGAGGAGTGTGTGTGGTATGAAGAGCAAAGAAGCCCAGGAAGAAGCAGGGCCCGGAGAGGAGAGGAGGCTGCAGAGGAGACACCCAGCGAGGAGTCAGGGGGTTCAGGGCGAGGGCTGGCCAGGGAGGAGAGGGACAGAGGGCCTACACGGCACCCCTGTGAGCACGTCTGTGTGCAAGTATGTGTGTGTGCGTGCACGCACGTGGCGGGGAGGGGGCTGCGGGGGGCTAGCCCGGCCCTGGGAGGGTGGGGGAGGCTGGAGGGAAGGCCGAGTGGGCTGGGGACTGAATGGAGGGAAGGGCATGGAGGCTCTGAGATGACAGAGGTGACAGAGGGGCCAGAGAAAGGCTCTGGGTGCCCCAGGATGGGGAGTCGGGGAGGGGGGAGATGGCAGAGCAGTTACAGCTGGGGAGGCTGAAGCAAGGTGTGGGGGGAGGGGATCAGGCGGTCTGGACGCAGGTCCCGCTGCAGCCCTTGTCAGCGGTGTGACCGCGGGTAAAGCCTCAGTTTTCCCATCTACTGAGCGCGGATCAGAAGGACCTTCCTCAGAGGGGTGTGGTGAACAGGAAACAAGAGGGCGCACGCATGTGTGTGTGTGTGTGTGTGTGTGTGGCACGCCGTGCAAGGCAGCTGCTGTTCCGGACACGAAGGACTGACACAGGACGAGGGGAACTCAGGCGCTGTGGAGGCAGGACAAGGAGCTGGGGGGGCGATTTGCACGGTGTGTCTGGGGACCCACGAGGAAGATGGTGGGCCAGCAGGGAGCTGCGGAGGAGAGCCAGTCAGGGTTCCCTCCAGGGACCCAGCAGCTCAAGGCTGTCGCAGGGCCATGGGGTGGAAAGGCCCTTGTGATTCCCGGGGCCTGTCCTGGCTCTGAGGCCGCCTTGCAGTGTCCCCTGGGGAAGCCCCTTTCCTTCTCTGAGCTGTTCCTTCATCTGTAAAGAAGGGAGCCAGACTTGCCTTCTCTAACCTCCTGCCTCGGAGCCTAGAACCTTCTTCAGGTCACAGCATCTGGACATCTCATGGTGCCCACTCCCACCCCAGCACCCACAACATGCCTGGCACCCAGGAGCTGCTCAGAAACACTGAACCAAACGAGTGCACGAAAGTTCTCTCTCAGTATCTAGGCCCAGGGACCCCCGTGCACCTTCTGACTAGGCCACACAGTGGGTCACAGGACAGAAACACACGGGTGGGCTTGTCCATTCTACACTGGCCCCAAGCCCACTGACTACGTCTAACAGAGGGCACAGCACCCCTGCCTCCCCCACCACATAGGGGGCCATGGTATTTCTCCCTCCCTCGTTGAGATCAGTGGAACCTACCAAATCCCAAATACTGAAGAGTTGATGCAAAATTGGTTTCTCCCTGGGCGCCTGAGTGGCTCAGTGGGTTAAAGCCTCTGCCTTCAGCTCAGGTCATGATCTCAGGGTCCTGGGATCGAGGCCCATATCGGGCTCTCTGCTCAGCAGGCAGCCGGCTTCCTCCTCTCTCTCTGCCTGCCTCTCTGCCTACTTGTGATCTCTCTCTGTGTGTGTCAAATAAATAAATAAAATCTTTTAAAAAAAAATTGGTTTCTCCCTTGGCTGGGAGATGGCCTGAGAGCCAAGAGGGAGGACTGGGGACAGTGGGGTGTCCCCCCTCCCAGTCCCGCCCCCCCCCCAGTTGGCATCGGGCTGAGAGCAGGGAGAGGAAGCAGAGCAGGGAGAGGAAGCAGAGCAGGGAGAGGAAGCAGAGCAGAGGCAGGAAGACAAAGAGACATCAAAGCCCCTCCCACACCCCAGGGCAGGCCGGGCCTTGGAAGGCCGCAGTCCAGGGGAGACAGGAGTCTGCTGGCTCCCCCTCCTCTAGGAGCAGCTGGGGAGAGGGCCTTCTCGGCCAGGTGAGTATCTCCCGAAAGGGGAGGGGCTTGGTTGAAAATACATGTTCTAAACCAGACGCAGGGTGCTGGGGGTTGGCAGGAGGAGGGAAAAGATGGCTCAGGGGACCTGTGGGGACCTCCCAGCTGGGAGGTCGTCTCTGGGCGGCTGGCAGGGGGGTGGCCCCAGGAGTGCCGGCAGGAGCCGCCCCGCACACCGCCGGAGCACACGACCCCGCAGGGGAAGGGGAGGGGCCAGGAGGGGCCGAGCCCCGCCCCCAGGGCCACGCCTACCTGCTGCTGGGCCTGGATCCTCATGTACTCCGCCCTCTGCTTGCCGTGCTTGCCTTTGTCGGGGCTGCCCGCCTGGCCCTGCACTGCTTTCAGCCTTGAGGCCCCCGGAGTCACCACCTTCATGGGCGGCACGCTGCCACCACCGCTCTGCAGGAAGAGGAACAGGGTGGGGGTTGGACGTGGGATCACACAGGAATCCTAGGCGATGGGTGGGTGGGGTTTCTGGGGCTGGGACCTCCTCAGTGGGCCCTTTGAGACCTGGAGACCCTCGGGCCTCCCTGCCTCCACATCCCTGGTCAGGACCCAGGCCCACTCTCCGAGGCCAGGGTCCAGGCCTCCCTGCAGAAGAGGGGACAGGGAGCCACGTTCCCAGCAGCTCCCCAGTGAAAGCTCTTTGGTGGTTTCCTTGTGCAGCCCAGGGGCAGCAGGCACCCTCCTGGGGGAGCCACTTCTAAAGTTAGAGTCGCCGCCATCACCCCTACTCCTGGCAAGGGACCCTTTTCTGGGTCTCCCAGAGCATGCCTGAGATTTAAGGGGGGTCTCTGTGATGGCAGACGGAGTGGGACCCACACCTTCCTCTGAATGGGAGGATGTGGGTAAAGTCTCCCTAGAGATGGACAAGTCCAACTCCTCTGAAGCACCCCAGGTACCACCCTGCCCAGAGGGCTCTGGGGATTCAGAGGCGCAGACAGAGAAACAACAGAGGCAAAGAGAGTCAGACAGGAGAGGGAGAGGGGCGCATGGGGATGGAAAAGGAGGAGAGAACTTTATTTGTTGGTTTACAGATACAGAGCAGAGGGGTCCCTGCCAGGGCTGCTCGGGCCGATCCCAGGGTAGGCCAGCTTCCCAGCCTCCCGGGGCTCTGCCTGCAAACCCCACCTGGCGCCGGGCTCCCAGGAGGCTGGTGGGAGCTGAGAAAAGGCCAGTGGGAGGAGGGGGCTGGCGTGGCACTCCTGCAGCCCCCCACTCCCTCCAGCTCTAAGGACCGAGAGACTGGAGCATGAAGGCAGGAGGAGAGGCTAGGAGAGGAGGCAGCCACCTGGGGACCGGGTGGCAGGAGTGGGGGGCTTCCGGGGGGCGCCGCAGCAAGGGCAGTGCCCATCTGGCTCAGGGTGGCTTCCAGCTCCCGGAGTGTCTCCTCCAGGCTGTCCATCCGCTGGGTGGTGGCACCTCTCACTGTGCAGCCTAGGCCTGCAGCAGGCTGGCCCCTGGGCCCCCCACTGCAGGCTTGGGCATCCTGTCTGGTGTCCTTGGGGGTCTTCTCTAGCTGGGTGTCAGCATTGGAGGGCTCCTGAGTCTCATCAGGGGCTGATCTCCAAGGGCAGGGGGCCCCGGCTCCTCCTTCCGCTGGGCGGCAGCTCTCTATCCCTCGTCTCTTCAGAGCTGTCCCTTCCTTCTCAGGCACCAAGTGTCCCCTGGGCTGGGAAGCCTTGGCCATGACCTCTGGCAGGGCCCGGGCACCATCGCAGCCCCTCCCGCTGCCTGCCGGGGTCCGAGGGCGTGGGGTGGGAGTTGTCCTGGGACTAGCTTCCTCAGGCCTGGCCTCTGGTGGGGAGGGAGGGCTGGGGGTACACTCTGTCAAGATGATCCGGGGGACACAGAAGGCCCTGGGGCTTGGGGCAGCCTGTGGGGAGAAGAGAGATGAGGGAGAGTCTGATCCTGGTAGACCAAGCACCCTGAGCTGGGATGGGGGGTTAGATGCGGGTGAGCCCTACCCCTTCCTCACACAGATGGAGAAACTGAGGCACAGGATGGTGGTGACCAAGTTTACTCAGCAAATCAGAGGCAAAGCCGGGATGAGAACTCAGACCTCTTCCCACCCCACACCATGGGCCCCCACTTTCTGGCAGAGATGCTGGTTTTCCGGAAGCACAGACTCAGGTCTGCTTCTCATTGCCCGTGTTAAACTCTGGGAGCAGGGCCCACGGGCACTACCAGGAGTCTGCCCATCTGTGCAATGAGGCAACAATAGCATGGAGTTGGTGGAGAATTCAGTGTGCTCCGGGGGCGTGGGCTAAGAACAGCACCTGGCCCGAAGTAAGCACTCGGCCAATATAAGCTCTTCGTCAAATGGACCTGAGTGGACTCTGGCCTCAGGGGCTGGGGCTGTCGCACTCGTCTCAGGCCAGAGAGGCCCTGTCCCCCTCGCCCCCTACTTTGGGAGCTTTCCCAAGGGCTTCACAGCCACAAGGGGCGGGGTTCACGTCCCTCGGCTGCACACACACTCCGCAAAGCTGGAGGCCTGCTTCTGTGTGAGGATCGCCTGCTCCGGCTTTGGGGAGGGGGCCGCTCACTACCCCCAACTGGAGTGCATTCTGGTCTAATTCAGACCAGCAGAGTCTTGTGCCAGGCACTGTCACATACGTCTTCATCTTGAGTCCTTACTATAACCCACATGGCGAGCGCTGCTCTAGTCCCCACTTGACAGATGGGAAAATCGAGTGAGGGTGTCATGTGACTTTCCCAAGGCCACTTACCTACACCTAGTTAGTGGCAGAGCCAGGATTTGAACCCAGGCAGGCTGACTCCAAGCCCAGTGCTCTTTCCACTAAAAGGAGCCATGGGGGGACATTTTGGGGGGGCAGCAGGGACCTTCAGCCCCCCTCCCAAGGCACCCCACCCAGCCCTGCCATTTGCTTACCTGGATGGAGGTGGGGGGGTGCAGACTGGGAAAGCAGAGAGGCGACCCATGCCTGCCCGGCTCCACGGCCCGATGGCGTCTCAGGATGTAGAGGGTAAGCCAGCCCACAAGGCCGGCAGAGGGGCTTTGCCCACTGGCCCCCTTTAGGACTGGCTCCCAGAGGCCAGAGAAAGAGGCAGGGGCTGGGTGCAGAGTGCCAAAGTGCCAAGGGCACAGCCAGCCCAGGGGGTGCCCCTTGCACACCGCTCATCCCCATACAGCTCCTTGGATTGCTCTATGCCCATCCTTCACCCAGCAGACGGTTTTGTCTACCTGTCTGTTCCCCCTGGCCAAGGAGTCAAAGCACCACAAGCCTCAAGCCAGGCCAGAAATTAGGTGGCGGCCAGCATGGAGCCCACAGTGGGCCAAAGAGAACCAGAAGAGGTGGGTGAGCACGTGTGTATGGGAGGCGGCCCTCCTCAGAGCAGAGGCTCTCCCGCCCCAACCTGACTGGGAAGAGGGAGAGATTCCCAGACCACCTCCCCCAGGTCCCCCTCCCCACATGCAGTCCCCTGGGGTGAAGACAGTAGGTCCGCCCCAACATTCCCAAGAAAAGAGAAGGAGAAAATAAGTGCAGCTGGACAGCAGCAAGGGCTGAAGTTAGAGAGAAGGAAGAACTTCCCCGTGCTGAAAGACAGAACCAGCATCCAAGGAAGGGCATGAATTTCTCCTACTCCACGTTCCCTGACCACTGAGGCCATGGGAGAGAGGGAGGCTGTGAACGAGCCTTTGGGGTGTCCTGGCCCCCCGTGCAAGGCATACGTTCTAGTGGGAGAGCCCCACCAGGCCCCGAGGGTGGAGGAGGGGGTTCGGGAGCAGGGACTAGGCAAGGGCTCAGGACAAAGTCGGATTTTGAGTTGGACCTAAAGTCACGTAGCGAGCGGGATCCAAGCTCCAATCTTGGACCGAGATAAAACCCAGGCTCTGGGCCAGCCCTAAACTCTGGCTGCAGCTTGGGACAAAATACCCAACTCAGAATGAAGCCTGTAAGAACAATGCAGCCATGGGGGGCTGCCAGGTGCTGGACTGCTTGAGTCGCGGAGAGGGCGGGAAGGGTCCTGCGCCTGTCCTTGGAGCCGGGGAGGGGTGAGTCCAGGCAGGTGAGGCTGTGGCAGTGGCGGGACTTGGGGAGGTGACTGGCGTGTTAGCGGGTTAGCGTGAGAGGTGAGAAGAGGAAGGTGTGGAGGCACAGGCAGAAGAGAGCTGTGAGAGGCGGGGGGCAGCCCGTTACCTTCCATGTGGGGCCCTGGGTTGAGCCCCGAGGGGGACCCAGGTCCTGGGGTGCCAGCAAGGTGGGGATCGGCTGGCGGCGGGGCGTGGGGGGGAGGGAAGACACTGAGCTTCTCTCAAACACCTGGGGAGCAGAAGGTGGGGCAGGTTTGGAGAAGGGGGCACAAGGAGGACAGGGGTGCTGGCCTGTGGCCCACAGGGAGGGACCCCAGCCTTACTCCTTGGCCCCTCACCGTGCTCACTGGCCACTCTGCCCTCCGCCTTGTCTCCTCCTCCGGAGGCCTAGGTAGTCAGGGTCTCCAGCCCTTGGGGAGGGGAGCTGAGAACACGTGAGTCCGGGTGACTTACAGCACGGGGCGGGGGCTCAAGGTACTTGGGGATCAGGGTATTAAAGCACTCCGTTCTCAGAATATTCAGGGATGGGTGTATCAGAGCCTAGGGGGTTTCAGGGCAGTTGTGGGGGTATCAGAGACTACAGTAAAAAACAATCCTGCAAAGAGGGACTTTAGATCCCCTGCCCCCATTTTACAGTGGCAGAGAAATCGAGGGAAGAAGGACGGGTTCCCTACAGGCCAGCCCTCCGCAGAAGCCCGGGAGCCCAGTCACCCCCCACCCCAGCCCCCACACCCCGGGGTCAGCCTGGTGGGGAAAGGGAGGGGCCTGGCTGCAGATTGGGGGACCAGGCATGCCCCTGACCCACCTCTAGCTCAGCGATGATGCGGTCCTCATCGTCCTCATCTTTGATGGCAGAGGCCATGATGGGCGGTGTGGAGGCGGGGCGGGCCACCTCGGACACGGTCCGGCGCAACTTCACCTGGGGCTTCTGCACCTCCAGCTCCTCGGACTCGGCCTTCTGCAAGGCCCAGGCCACCCCGTCAAGACCAGGCTCTGCCCCACTCCGGCACCAGCTCACCTCCTGGGTCCCATCAGTGCCAGACCACTTCGTACCCCAGCTTCCTCTGTCCCCTGCCAGGCGGCCCCCTTCCCGCGATGGAAGCCCCACCGGAGGCCGAGTCGCCCTTGGCCACCAGCCCCCTTCTTTCCTTCCACCCCAGAGGGTCTTCACAGGTCACCTGGGTATCCCGCCGCCCCAGGTGAGGTCGGTACCTTGATGAAGGCTGAATCCTTCTTGCTGGTGACCACCACCTCTCCGGTGCGCGTGGTGGTGAGGCCGTGGGAGGAGGGGAAGCTCCGGCGGGGCGGGGGCGGCGGGGGCGACTTGGAGGGCTTTTCTGTGCGGTACCGAGGTACTGTCAGCTCATCTGTGGGCAGCCAAGGGGGTGGCGGTCAGGGACCCTTGACCCTGGAGTTGCGGCACATGGGGGAGAAACCTTGCTTCCTCCTCCAGGCAGGAGGGGAGGGGAAGGCTCAGGGAGAGGACACAGGCCCCTCCTCCTTCTCCCTCACCTCCCCGCCGAACCCAGGGCCCGCGCTGGTCTTAGTGTACTCAAGGTGCGGTCCACCGGGCCGCGAACCAGCTGACCAGCAGCCCCCGCGGCACCTAGGAGCTTGTTAGAAATGCAGAAGCTCAGGCCACCCCACAGCTGCAGAACCGGACTCCACATTTGGACTGATCTTCTGGTGATTTCATGCAGGCATCCAAGTTCGAGAAGTGCAGCCCGAATCCTTCCATCTCTTTCCCCCCTGCCCTTCAGCTGCAGCTCCACACCTGTCTTCCTCTCTTCTCCATCAAGAGACAGGGGTTACACTTGTGAGAGCCTGACGCCACCCACCAGGCTCTCCCAGTCCCCGATGCTGCAGGAGTGGGGACAGTTTTCAGGGCAATCCACAGAAAAGTCACTCAAACCTGACACTCCTCTGCCTTTGAACCCCAGTGGCTCCCCATGACCCCAAACCTTGTCCATGCTCCCTGGCCCAGCACTTTCCATGACTGCCAATCTTTCAGCCTCAGCTCTGCTTGCTCTTTCCTGGCCTGAACCCCACTTAGCAACACCGGACACACCCCTCCAGACATTTGCACGAGCCCTTTCCTCTCCCTGCAATGCCTTCTCTCACTGTCCAGGGAAAGGCCCACTCGTTTTCAAGATACCAAGGAGAAGTGCAATGCAGTGGGAAGCCCTCCCTGCCCTCCCAGGGCCTCCTGTAGGACTGCACCCCACTCCTGCGGTTAGCACCCACATCCCAGGTCTGGTTTACACGCTGAGCGGGGCCTGGGACAGATCACTTGGCTACACTGAGCCTTAGGGTCCTCATCTGCGAAATGGGAATAATTACTGTAGCTGCCTCCTGGGGTTGCTGCAGAATTATAAGGATTACTATATAGAAAGCATCTAGGGTAGTTCCTGTCATGTAATATGTGCTTGATAAGCAAAAATGCTAGTGCTACAGCCCCACTAAATTTTAAGCTCCTTGAAAACAGTCAGTGTCTTGCCCCCTTATCCCCAGCACCTAGCACCCAGCACCCAGTAGGTACTTGACAGACACAGAGAGCAGGAATGAATAAATGAAGGAATGAAGTCCAGCTCCACCCTGTCCTCTGGGTCTCCCTACAGTGGGCTGACGGTCAGTCTGCTGAGGCCCTGCACCTCTCCGCAGTCTGACCCCCGACATTCTCACACCCAGGTGCCTCCTCCATCAACCTGAGAGCTCCTGCAGATGGGGCTCCCCCCCTCTGGGCTCCCCACCAGCCCCCCCCACCCCCATACCTGAGCCCCTCCTTCCGCTGGGCTCCGTTCGAGGGGCTGCCTTCTGGCCATGGGGGACCTTGGGGGGCTTGTGGTCAGGGGTGGGGGCCAGGCCTGGGTGGGCCTTGCTCGCACAGTCCAGGTCAGGGATGGCCTTCAGCAGCTCTGCCTGAGTCTCCTCCAGCAGCCGGTTGATGTCCTTGGCGCTGTACTGGGTCAGGGCTGCCCGCTTCTCCTCCCAGTCCCGCTCCGCAGCCTGGAGAGGAGGAGGGGGGGTCAGGCCCGAGCAGGGGCTCCAGCCCCTCCCCCAGCCACACATGCCAGGAAGGGAGAAGGAAGTTTGGTCCAGCCCCCAGGGGACCCCCAGGCTTCTTGAGTAGTCTATGCTTTCCCTCTCAGTCCGGAATGCCACCACCATTATATACTACTCTCTTGATAATACTTAGCCCTGTTTTGGAACATTCTATTCTATTTCATTGACCACATAGTCTATTCTTAGGCCAACACCACACTGCCTTGATTGTTATCGTTTCATAAAATGTTTCGCTGTCTGCCAGAATTCAGGCCACCATCAATGTGTCTCTCAGACTTCCTCCTCCCCCAGGAAAAAGTACCCACATGTTGGCACCTCCCAGTGTCAGGCGGCGGGAAGAATGTGTGAGAGCCGAGCTCACGCACCCCCTGTCCCGGGCCCCGCACCTCAACAGACACAGCCTTGTCCACACTTCTCTTGCCAGCAGCATCCAGGCCTTTGGTGGGGTTGCCCCCCTTGGGAGTAGGAGGGGCTCCCTCGGCCGGCCCGCTCAGCTCGTGGAGGTTCAGTGGAGGGCTGGGGGGTGGCATTTCGAAGTCCAAGCTCTTGTTGAAGTCCGTCTCAGCCGTCACCTTCTTGGGGGACTGATTCAGGAGGTTGTTGGGGGGTGGCCACACACCCTCGTCCACTTGCCTGGGGTTGGGAGAGTTAGGAGCAGCTGTGAGGCCTGCCGGATGGTGGCCCCATGCCAGGGAAGCCTGGCCTGGGGGAGGCAGGGTATGAGGAGGGCTCTGGGATCTCGCAGGACCGCTGGGGGGGCCTGGGGAGGAGTGAGCGCACCCAGCGTAAGGGAGAGCCAAGCCTGCACCGTGCCAGGGGTCACGGGTCGGAGTGGAGGTGCAGATCCATCGGTATATCAGTGACCTCTAGAGGGGTCAGGGTAAGGGGTCGGGCTGATCTAGCGATCTACGCCCCGGCGTGTGACCTCCTGGGAAATCGGAAGTCGGAGATAGATCAGGGAGGGAAGGACCTGCGGATCTGGGCCAGCATGTCTGTGACCCCACGACAGCGCTTGAGGAGCCCGTCCAGGCGCTGCGGCTCCTCCTTCAGGAACTTCACGGCCTCCACCTCCACACGAAGCACTACCCGCATCTTGCTCTGCAGGCCTGGGAAGTGAGCTGAGGGGACCAGAAGGAGTGAGCTGGGGAGGGAGGAGCTCTAAGGACAGGGAGGAGGGGCAGCGGGGAGGGCAGGGCCTGGGGGTGGGGGTC
>LNAC01000091.1:4722274-4741521 GCA_002007465.1 Ailurus styani
CTGGGGGTGGGGGTCGGGGGGGGGGCAGCAGGGACTCCCGCCCCGGACTACAGGTCACACTCTCGCCTATGCGCTCACCCTTGAGCTCCGTCAGCGTCTCCCCGAGCTGCTTCAGCACCAGCGCCTTCTCCTCCAGCTCCGGGCCTGGCACCAGCCGGTGGTTGTGGGACACATCCCGCTGGATCTTCTCCACAGACTTCTCCAGGTCGCTGCAACCAAAGAGAGACCCTCTGAGCCCCTCTGGCCCCAGCCCAGCCCCCTGAAATTGGCCAAATGGCAGGAAAGCAGGGTACCAGTCAGATCAAAATTCAAAACCATCCACCAGGCTACGTGCCCAAACAAAATCAGAAATGCCAAACCCAGAGATGAGACTTCAGATGAGTTCCCGGATAGATGTCCTGGGTACACGGCCCCCGCCCCCGCCCTGGCACCGTCCAATTTCTGGTCTTTAGCAACATCAACCCAAATCTCCGAAAAACTTGCATCCTCTGGTTCTCATTCTGCCGAGGAAGCAGCAGCGACCCTGGCGGCCTTTCAGGGAACTGCAGGCAGCTGCCCGTGCCCCTGTGAGGTCTCTTCTTGAGGGGAGCCAAGGCTGTGTCCATCTACCTTTTCTCAAATATCCAGACACTCAGCCTCTTTCCTTGAGGACAAAACTGCTTTCAGTTGTCAGAGGCTTCATGCTGAGCTTGTGCCGTTTTAAACTCCATGCCTTTCTAAAATGTAAGTCACACCAAGTCACTCCCCACTGTGTTGAGCCCTACACGGATCCCCTCATCCTGAGGCTAAACTCCAAGCGAAGAAGGGCATGAGGGTAGTAGTTGAAAATTAGGCTCTAGATTCAGACAGATCCAGATTCCAACCCCAGCTCTGCCCCTCCTAGAAGAGAAATCTTGAACAAGTTACATACTATGTCTGGGCTGCCACTTCCTTACCTAAAAAATGGAGTTAGTAAGAGTTATTCCCTCCAGGGGCCATTGTGAAGATTAAATGAGTCAATGCCAGGGCGCCTGGGTGGCTCAGGTGGTTAAGCAGTTAAGCGTCTGCCTTTGGCTCAGGTCATGATTCCAGGGTCCGGCATCAGACTCCCTCCTCAGCGGGGAGCCTACTTCTCCCTCTCCCTCTGCCCCTGCTTATGTTCTTTCTCTCTCTCTCACTCCCTCTATCTCTCTCACAAATAAATAAATAGAATCTTAAAAGAATAAATAAATGAGCCATTGCAGATGGAAAAGGGTGGTAAAGGGTCAGTCCCTGGGGGTTGCTCTTAATTCCCCTTCAGCCACATCCCCTGCCCTCATCTGGTTTGCTTCTGTTTAGAACCATCCACAACTTCTCTGAGGTCCTTGTATGTGCTGCCCTCTCTGGGCCTTTATAATGCCATTTCCTCTGCCTAGAACACTCCATCACATACGCACACATTCACATACGTGCACACATACATGCATGTGTGTGACTAGTTCCCACTCCTCCCTCCGGTCTCAATGGGAACTGCTCCCCCACTCCCTACACTTGAGGTTGGGGGTCTGCTTCCTGCCTCACAAACCCTCAGCGCTCTTGCAAGCTGGGCTGTGTAGCTCCTGGCAGGCAGGGACCGTGTCTTCTGGCCCAGTGCCTGGAGCAGAGTAAATGTCTGGTAAATAATTGTGGAATGAATGGGTAAGTGAAAGAAGGAACTGCTGCCCACGTAGGTCATCTCAGTTCTGTGGCGTGAATCACTGACATCCCTGACCCACATGCAGGACTTTACATAACATCCTTGTCACATCCCATCTGCTGGATTTCAGCTCAACAATCCAGGTGGGAACAACTTTTGAATCGAAGTTCTACCATCTGACAGATTTGTTCCCCATCAAAGCACTGTGTCACTAGCAAATCTTATCAGCATGCTGATACATCTTCATCCAACTAGTGGATGAAAAGACAGAGCACACTGGAGCAAGGACAAGATCCTGTGACTCAGCACTGCCAGCTGAAACACTCTCTTGTACTGAGCACTTACTGCACGCCAGGTGCCACAGGCAGCCCTCCACCTTCATTACCTTTTTAATCCTCACCAAAAATCCTGGGCATGGAAGCCATTACTACCTCCGGTTTACACACAAACAGGAGCTCAGACACCAGACTACAACTCCCAGCCTCCCTTGCACTTCGAAACGGCCACGACTCAGGTCCAGTCAATGTGATGGGAGTTGAAGGGAGACCTGCTGCCTCCAGGCTGTCCCATAAAACTTCCCATGGAAGCTTCTCCATGCTCCTTTCCCCTTCCTATGGGTTGAAAGGCAATGACCCTGTGCATGATCTTGGAAGGCACATATTGAAGACGGACAAATCTCCATTAGCCTGGGTCCCTGAATGAGTGCATGGAGGAGGGTCATTTCACTAACCCACCCAGTACTGTTCCATGAGAAAAAAAAAGGATGTGTCCATTACTTTCGAACCATTATACAATTTGTGATAGCAGTTACCCTAACTAATACAATTATCTTTGGTATTTAAAAAAAAAAAAGCTCAGGGAGATGAAGTGGCTTGTCGAAGGTTATACAACTATTTTGTGGAAAAGCACAATCTTGCTAATGTCTGACTTCAGCCAATGGATCATGCCATACCCATCCCTGTCTCTGTACCTATACCCATACCGAGCTAGCCCTTGCTCTGCCATGCAGGAAAGAACCACTGTTCTTCCCTGCTGTGTGTGACACCTGGCTGGCTCAGGGTGTGCCGGTTTTGTAAAATGGTCACTCCAGAACATCACTCTGAGGGGGAAGAGACCCTCATTTAAAGGAGGACTCAGGTAAGCCTTTGGGAGGACACAACATTGCAACTCTCGGGCAGAAGGGACTAGATCCTTCTCGGGCTTAATTAGCACCTCGATTTTCTGATCATGAAACCTGCCAACATTTTCAGAGGGCTGATTTGGACAGGCTCTGCAAATGAGCTCCAGACTGGTCCAAATCTAGACACCATTAGCAGAAAGTGGCTGGGCTTTCCCTGGCCCAGGCTCTTTCCTGGTGGGGTAGAGGCCACAGGGTCAGGAGAGAGCCAGCTCTATAATTCGTGGGGCCCAATGAAAAATGAATTTTGCCCCTAGTTCAAAAGTTATTAAGAATTTCAAGATAACAGCAGAGCATGGGGCCATCAGGAACATGAGGCCCTGTATGGCTGTGCAGTTAGCAGGCCTAAAAGCCCATGCTGGCTTAGTCCAAGTTGGGCTCCAGAGGCCAGAAGGTCTCAAGTCAGCAGAGGGTACCCCTTAGGGTAATGTTTAGACAGAGCTCAAGTGCTTGACTACAAAGACAGGTTAGAGAGCCACGCTGAATGAGGCATGGAATTGGCCCTACCTTCCAGCAAGATGCCGGGGCAAGAGGAAGGGACAGTGCAAAGCAGAGTAAGAGCAAAGCCAGTAGGCACTACAGCCAGAGTAGGGGTAAGGATGGGCCTGCTGGTCAACCTAGTGCCCAGGGAGGCTATGGGAGCTGGCAGGGAGAGCTCTCATAGACAAGCCAGAGCCACCACAGGGCTGATGTCCCTCCAAAATGCAGGAACCCCCTTCAAAGTGCATGGAGAATCCTAGTCGAAGCAATGGATTGACCCCCAAGCTCTCTCAAGTGAGCAGCCTGAACGGGGGGGGGTTTGATAACAGGACAGAGGGTAGGGAGTCTGTGTGCTCCCAGAGAACTGAGGCCCCCAGGTGGCGGAGGACCAGACGCTCCTATGACAGAAGCTTAAATCTGTCCTTTCATCTCTTCTGCCTCTGTGCTTTTATATTTTATTTTATTTTCCTTTAATGTCTCAGTAAAGTTCCTTTTAAAAATCCCAACCCAGCTCCTCTGTGCTGAGTTAACAGGGGCGAGGAGAGGACAGAAAAGTTGGGTAAATGGAATTCTCTGGGTGTGCGGGGGTGAGAGCTGCCAGTCTACTTGGAGATCTGACTGAGGTTGTCACTAAACTTTCACACCTGAAATGATAGGGTGGCTGCCGCCAGCTTATTTCCAAAGGGGAGATGACTCCTTACTTCCTCTCGGCCACAGGTGGTCGGTCATGGGAATCTCGAAGTACACAGGCTGTGCGGGCTCAAGACTGAGAAGTAGGGACCCTTCTCTAGGAGCCCCTTGCAAGCTGGGCTCCTCTGAGAAGCCTCTCTTGGCTCCCCGAGTCACTGGCCAGTAGAACCTAAGCAAGTTCTTTCCCTGGAAAGAACTGCAAAAATCTCAATACTGGGCACAGATAAGGGAGCTGAAGCGCAGAGGAGAGCAGAAACTGCCCTGACCACGTGGTCTCTCAATGCTGGAGCTAAGACTTCAGGTCCCTTTGTGCCCTGGGCCACCAAGAGGGAGGCCAGAGAAAGGATCAGACCCCAGTGACTGACAAGAGAAGGCTGCTGTGGGGCAGGGGTGCTCACTCAGTAGATGGACAGCAAAAGGCAGCTTCTCCGCTCTGCAGTGCCAGACAATGGGATCTTGGCCAGACAGCCATTTGTTAAATTTGGATCAGTGGACTGTCTCCTGTTAACCCTTCCATATCTAAGCATTTGGGAGCTGGGTGTTCTCTATTCCTCACTCTGAAAAAGCTAGAGCCTTGTTTAAGCAGCACCAGGACAGGAGGAAGGTTTTCCTTGGCGATGCCTGGTCTCAGAGATCAGGAAATTGGAGTGGTGACAGTTGCGGCTACCCAAGGGTCACTCTGTACAGGTCACAGGGCAGAATGAAAGCAGACAGGGGACAGAGTGGAGTCCTGTAGCTGCCACATGAAAGTGAGGTTGCAGGTCAGGGGGAAGCCAGACTGTGGACCATGAGGAAGCAAAAACAGCAAAAGCAGGGTATCAAGCCAGGAAAAAAAAAGAAAGAAAGAAAGGAAAGAGAGAAAAGAAAGAAAAAGAAAGAAAGAAAGAAAGAAAGAAAGAGAAAGAAAGAAAGAAGAAAAGGAAAGGAAAGAAAAGAAAAGAAAAGAAAAGAAAAAAAAGAAATCAGGAATTGTGCCAGATGGTCAAAGGTTTGTGGGTCACAGAGAAATCAAGCCACAGAGGAGAAGGAAATCAGGCTTCAGACCAGACCAACGTCACCTGTGATTCAGAAGGAAGGGAGCTGCGCCTCCCAGGGAAACCAACCGGGTTGCGGCCCAGGCCGCACCCCCTGCCCTCCCTCCTCCGCGCCGGAGCCCAGCCTCACTTGAGCTGCTGGGTAATGAGCTCCTCGTCGTTGAGGTAGCGCAGCCGCTCCTCCTCCACCAGGGTGCGCTGCCGCTGCAGCGGGTCCTCCTGCCGCCGCGCGGCCTCCGACACGCGCATGCTCAGCTCCGCCTCTGTGCCCTTCAGCAGCGCGCGCAGCGACTCCAGGTTTTGTAGCTGCGGGACGCAGAGGGACCGGTGGACCGGGGTGGGAGGGGGTGGAGGTGCTCAGCAGGGGAAGCGCTGGGGGGAGGCGGGCGGAGGACAGCCTGATGCTGGGCGGGCTCCGCGGAGGAAGCGGCCGCGAGCAGCAGTGAAGGGCGGGACCGGGGAAGCGGAGGCCCAGGGCTAAATTCTGGGCAAGAATAGAGGCAGAGGGAGAGCCGCACGGGGCCAGCGCAGAGAAGCGGAGAAGCGAAGTGCTCAACTGGGGCATGCAGAACGTGCGGCTGCGTGGCCGTGGCCGTGAGCAGCAGCGAAGGGCTGTGATGGAAGGGGGCAGACGACGAGGTCACGGGCTGGGGAAATAGGAGAACCGGGTGGGCGTATTTGGGGGGCAGGAGGAAGCCCTATGTAGGGCCGTGCTGACCGTGCGGCCGCATGGCTGTGGCTTCAGGAAAGACTCGAGCCCTGGGGGTTGGTAGAGCTTCGGTGGCTGGCGCAGGATTAACTTAACGCTCGAACCCAGTTCTAAGGCCGAGTTGGGGCAATGACGGGGGTGGGTGAGATCTTATCCGCTGCCCAGATGGCAGCTCTCTAGCCCCTCCCCAGCCTGTCTCTGCTCATTATTCTCACCTGACGGGCCCCAAGGCCCTCTGGAGGAGCGGGCACAGCGATGCCAGGCTCCTGACTGGTGGGACCATCTGCCAGGCGGGGCAGAGCGGGGAAGACTGCGCGGACTCGGGAAGGGGTCGCGGAGGGGATCTACGCAGAGGGCTTCCGCCCGAGGGAGGGGAGGGGGGAGGATGCTGGGCAAGAAGGAATTGGGGCTGCCCTGAGGGACACTGACACGGGGAGGGGGCTCAGTGGGGTGGACTGGAGGACGGTGATTATTCAGGGAAGGGGAAGGAGGGAGCAGTGAGGGAACGGGGCCGAGCGGTGGGTCTCGGTGAGGGAGCAGAGATTCGGCGAGCGAGCGGGAGCGCGAGGCAGGGTAACGGGAGAAAGGGTTCGCAGGGGATTCCGATGAGGGCGTAGGGGATGGGGCGAGGCTTGCGGGAAGGGGTTTCGACGCGAGTGGGTGGGGTCTGTCGGGGGTGGGACTTGAGGGGGCGGGGCCGGGACGAGGCCGGGGAGCCGGCAGTACCTGGAGCTTTCGCAATTGCTGAAGTTGGCTGCGCAGGTCACTGGTACTGTTCTGCAGGCCACGCAGGTGCAGCTGCATCTGCAAACGGCTGATGGCCGTGGGCTGCCCCGCAGGAGTGCTGCCGGCCGAGGGCGGGGGAGGGCCGGACACTGGGGTGGCGCCACTGCTCCGGCTGCCTGACCCACAGGCTGCAGGGGCGACCACGAGGATGGGAGAAAGGCAACAAACCTTGAGCCTGCAAGGGGCCGACAGGGTCCTTCCCACCCGTGATCCTCACAGTAGCCAGAGAAGCATGTGGCTCCGACTCCCGGCCCCAACTAGTGGGTCAGCCCTTCTGCGGGGAGCAAAGCACCTGGGCAAAGCCATCTTGGGCTAAGGTGACTGTTCATTGATCCACTGAAGCCCAGGGACATAGCTGATGGTTTAATTCCCGCTTTACGGATTAGGAATCTGAGGCTCTGAGGCTCGGAGAAGGCAAGTACCTGTGGGGGAGGGGCAAGGGGCTACTCACGTGCTGAGGGGGTGCCTGCTCCATTGGAGCCTTCAATCTTCTCGCTGTGGCACAGGGAAAAGATGGCCATCAGAGGGTCCAGGCTGACCTCAGCCCGTCAAAGCTGAGTGAGACTTTAACATAATCTCCTCCAGTCCCCTGATGTCAGGATGGAGTCCCAGAGAAGGAAAAGGGCTCACCCAGAGTTACACACTGAGACGCTTGCAGAGCTGGGCCCACTTTCCCTTTCTCTTGTCCCAACCATAAGCCCTGGCAGTGGTGCCGAAAGAACCACCTCACCTGGGGGTCTCAGGCTCCGAGCCTCGTAGTAGGGCGCTCTGTACCAGACCCGTGAGGCTGGCAATCTGCTTCTCCATGGCCTCCATGCGCTCCCTGCAGAGGATGGTGGCTTTGAGCAACCCCTTCTCTGGGCTTGGGGTCCCTCTTGCCCAGCCCCTCATTCTTAAAGATTGATAATTAGAGGAAATACCATCCCCTCCCCAGCCACCAGCACACAGACAGTTCAAAGGGCCCCAGTGCCAAAGGTTCAAGCCCACAGTCCCCCACTGAATATTGGTAAGGCCCCTTTCTAGCTGACAGTCACGCCCTCTCTTGCCAGCCCCATCTCTCACTACTGGCTCCCTAATGAGCCCCACCCAGGCCTCTCTGTGCCTCTGCACATGTTTTCCCCCTTCCTGGGCATGCCCTCCTCCCTACCTCTTTCCTGAAGCCATCCCAGAGCCCCAGCAGCTTTAAGGAGTCCCTCCTCCCACACCACCTATATACCCTCCCAAGGGAAGTGCAAGTATTTTTTAATGTATGACCCCCACTAGACAAGGCAGGAACCAGGTTTGCCCAACTTGGCATCCACAGTGCCCAGTGCAGTGCCTGGCACACAAGCCACAAGACGGCTGTGTGAATGTGAATTGCTTCTCCTCATCTCTCAGCAGCACTGCCTGAGGTCAATGCTCTGGGTACCCCCTCCAGCCCTGCACCCTTAGGATGGAGCTGAATAATGTGGAAGGGTTCCCCGGCTTGGAGGCTACCTAATGGAATGTGCCTCTCTCCCCATCCCTATTTCTTAGCGGCACCCCCACCCCAGGGGACTTCAGCCGACCGTGTGCTGGACAGCTCTCAGGGTCGGAGCAGGAAAGGTACTAGAAGGCTGGTTCAGCCTCAGTTTTAGTTGGGGAAACTGAGGTACAGGAACGGATGCAAACCCAGGTTTCCAGAGACCTTGTCTGGGACCCTTTTATCTAACCCCCAGGTCTTGCAGAAGGAAGGAAAATGGCCAGTCCCTCTCTCCAGCGCCTTCCCTGCCACATCCAAATCATTCCAGGGAACCGTCAAGACTACGCCGAGTCTACGAAGGACTCCGGGGCCTCACCGTTCAGGACACAATCCTGCCACAGACTCTGCTGTGTCCCCTCTCTCCACCCCACCCTCAAGAGCCCCGAGGCCTCTAGAGCGTCCCTCACCTGGTCTCCGTGTCCTTGGCTGGCCCCGGCGGCCCAAAGCCCACGAGGGGGCGCTCCCCAGGCCCGGGGAAGAGCTCCGGAGGGGGAGCTCCGGCCGTCGAGGAGCCCCCGGTGCTGCGTGTTTTGCCTCCGGGGCTCTCTGCGAAGACCGACGAGGAGCCCGAGTCTTTGCGGAAAGACTGGCGCACCGGCGAGCCGCGGCTGGGCGGCCCCGAATAGGGGCTGTGCGGAGGCTGGGGGCCTCCGGGGGGCGCCGCCACATCGGCCAGCTTCTGCGGCGACGAGGGCGGCAGGCGGAAGCCGTAGCCGTCCCCGTAGAGCGGGCCGCCGCCCGCCGCCTTGTACAGCGAGTCCTCCAGGTCGGACTGCAGCGCGGCGGCAGAATAGGTGCTGAGCGAGCGCACCGAGCCGCGCTTGTAGAGGCCGCTGGCCCCGGGGTAGGCGAACGGGTCGCCGGCGGCCGCGGCCAGGCTCAGGCGGCCCTCGTGGAGCAAACCGTAGGGGTCGGCGTAGAGGCCCTCGCCCTTCACCAGCACCATGCCGCCCGCCTTGCCTGCCAGGTCCTCGTCCGGCTTCACGTCGCGCCGCTCCAGGATGGCGCTGGGGCTGGGGCTGACGCCCTGGGCTGTTGGGGCGCCCCCCAGCCGCTCGGCCGCGTGGTGCACCGGGCTGCCGGCGTAGGAGGGCGGGCGGCCCCCGGCGTAGGAGAGGCGCGAGCGCGATGGCGAGCCCGACGGCAGCCCCGAAGGGAGCCCCGACGGCAGCCCCGACGGCAGCCCCGGGGGCGGAGAGCTGGACGCCAGGTGCGGCGCCGGCGACAGGTTGTTGAGACGCCGTGTGGGCGAAGACTCCCGCGAGGCGTACACCATCTCTCTCTGTGCGGGAGGCAGTCCCAGAACCCCACAGGGCTGGTCACAAAGGGGATCGCTTGCACCCTGCTTAAGGAGACAGCATCTTTCCCCCTGACGCTTAGGAAGTTCCTTCTGTTCTCTGCCTTCCCTCGCTCCTGCTGTATTTGGGCCCCTTTCCCATCAGGGCTCCCAGCATGAAGGAAGAAGTGGCAGATGGAGAGGCACTAGAGGGACAACCCGTGGCCCACCCAGTGGTGAGGGTTGGGGAAGCAAGAGGGAAGCAGTGGTTCCTGACAGCGCCCCCTAAAATACCTAGAAGCCCATTGGAAAAATCCTGAATGGAGGGGACATGGCAGATGAAGGGAAGTACCCCTCCATGCCCACAATTAGTGGAAGCCACCATCTGCCTCGGCCTCTATGTTCCCTTCTCCAAAAACTGGCCCTGATCCCTGTTGACAAGTAACGAGACTCTGTACTCCTGGACCCCATCTGACCAGCCTCCCCAGCGCCCTGGGGCTCCCCAGTCATACCCGGAGGTCCCCGTTGGTAAGGTGTGAGCCAGGAAAAGCGGCGTAAAGAGGCTCCTTCCTATAGATCTTGATAATACTTCGATCCTGGATATCCCTGGGGGGAAGGGGAAGATGCAATGGGTCACCATCCCTCAGCCCTGCGATAAGGAGAGGTAGCTACTACAGGAAGAGGAGTGGCAAGAGGGGCCAAGAGCCCCAACCTCTTCCTAGCTTCTGGCTCAGTGCCTCAGACTGCCTGCCACCAACACACATTCCGCAGCCTCCACCCCGTCCTCCTCGTCCCCCTCGCGCGCCCTTGTCAGGTTAGCTCAAACCAAAATGAGCCAGCAGGGGTGGATGATTTCGAGGGGAGAGGGTGGGACGACCGAGGAAGGAGAGGAGAAGGGCTGAGGTTGGGTCCGGAGGGGGCTGGGGAGGGAGAGACCCGCGGAGTGGAAACCCCTCCTCCGAGGAGGAGCCCGGCGAAGCCCACCCCTCCCCCCGGGGCCACGCCCACCGGACGTCCTCCAGCTCGTAGAAGACGTTGCGAGCCTCGTCTTTGATGAGGATGGCGGTGTTGGGCGACTTGAGCATGCCCATGGTGAGCTTCTGCGGGAACATGTGCGCGATGAGCGCGTGCAGCGTGTCCAGGCTGCTGACCTCGTGCGTGATGTGCACGCGCCGAGTCTCCTCCCCGAACTGCAGGAACAGCACCCCTGCGAAGGACAGGCCACCTTCGCTGTCAGAGCCGCCACCGCCACTGCAGCCACCACGCCGGCCGGGAGAGCGAGGGGGGCCTTCGGGGGCCCCGCTGCTGCTGCAGAAGCAGGGTCTGAGGCCCGACGCGGGCCCGGAGTGCAAGTGCACCCATGCACTCCTCATGCTGCCGTCCCCACAAGGCGCCTCCTCAACCCCAGGCGGGTGGGGGCCTGGCCGAGGGAATGGAACTGGGGGCAGGAGCAGGTATGGCAGAAACAGGAGTCGTTGCTGGCGGGGAGAGAGGTGAGNGCGGGGGGGGGGGGGGGCTGCCGAAAGGGGTGAGGGAGAGAGGAGGCTGGGAGAGAAAAGATAGGGCAGGGGCTGCTGAGGGAGGGAAGGGGGGGGAGAGAAGCTGAGGAGGGAGAGGCCCCAAGGGGAGGAGACTGCGGAGGGGCAGGGAGGTGGGAATGCGGCGCAGGGAGCCAGGGATTTGGTTAAGGAGAGCTGGAGTGGTGAAGGGGGTGAAGAGTGTTCTCGGGTGAGCAGAGCAGAGGGAGGAGCCCGTGGCCGGGAGGAGGGTGGGCGGGGCCAGCATTACCTGGCGAGCGCAGCTTGGTCTGGCTGGCGGAGCGGGAGAGGGGCAGGCTCTGTCGGAAGCGGTTCATCCTACTGAAGCCCAGGGGCAGCTCCGCCTCCGACATGGTCTCCAGCGACTCAGCCGAGGCGTATGACAGCTTGGCTGCCTGGTCTGCCAGCCCCGGCTGGGCTCCCTGAGTGTGGCGCGAGCTGCGGGTCTGCAGGGGCAGGGCAGGATGAGAGGACTCAAACATGAGCCCTTTTGCTCTGCCCGTTTCCCCCATCCAGGCCCAGGGAGCCCCTGCCAGCCAGTCACACACACACACACACACACACACACACACACACACGTCTGGGTCTCCTGCATTCCAGACTCGCTGTGTGGCTACAGGAGAGTTCCCCAACCCTTTAGGTAGGGCCTTGGCCTCCCTGGGACACCCAGCAGGTAAGGAGTGGGCAAAGGGCTCAGGCACCCTGGGAAGCCAGACAAGAAACCATCTGAGCGGGAGCCAGGGCACGCCTGCTATTTTAAGCTTCCAGAGAACAACAACAACACAAATTTGTCACTGAGGTGAGCAGCAGAATCGTTGAGCAAATTGGGGCATTAGTTCCAGACATTAATTAAGCGGCGGGTGTGTGAGCGGCGAATTTATCCTTCATGGAGTTCAGAGGGTTGGGTGGGGGCAGGAAGCAGGGCCCAGGGAGGAAGCAAAGAGAACTAGGGGCCCCAGGATCCCAGCTCTGGGAGGTATAGGCCCTCAGAGGGGAGCACAATGTCCTTGACTTAGGGCTCCTGGGAGAATCATCCTGAAGCTAGTTCAAACAGACTCTGCCTACTACATGCAATGCACATGCTAAGCCTGGTATGATCCACATGAACACAGAGCATATGTGCCTGACCTCAGCCCCTCCCTGCAAGGCACGTGCTGCCACCCAGCCAACCAGCCTGGCCTGTCTTCTAGAAAGGCCTCCCCCCATACCCAGCATGGCAGCCCCTTACCCTGAAGCTACAGCTGAGTATGGTATCTGGCTGGGGCTAGGGAAGGGTGTCACCCAGTGACTGTTCCCTGCCCCAGGGACAGCTTGATCACTCTCTCCTTGAGGGAGGGGTCACCATGATTTCGGTTACACTTTAAGAACCTACTTTTGGCTGAAGACCGGGGCTATCACTCAGGGCCACAGTTCCTGCCATTCTGCCCCAGCCCCTTCCCTCAATCCCAGGTACTGTCAGCAACTCTTATTCAAGGGAGAAGATAACAAGTCAGATCTGTGTTATGTACATTCCATGTTATGTACAATAGATACATATATGGATTATATATACATATGTTACAAAGAAAAAAATCGTGTTGCCCAACTGTACTTTTTTATAAAATAAGTTGCCTATTTTTAACAACAACAAATTACTCAAAACTATTAACATTGGTTAAGTCAGAGTTGAGACAGTTTTCTCTTTTATACGTTTCTCTGCTGGGTGAATTTTGCATAATCAGAATATATCACTTTTATAGTTTAAAAAAAAGTATCTCTATAAAGGAATCATTTATTCCCCTCTGCTCCCTCGTTCCCCAAATCCTGATTAGCCCCTAATTAATCTCCGTCTTCATACTAACTCAATTTATGTTCCAATTGGGTTAGCGATCTGGAAAAGAGAGCATCTTCCGCTGATGGGCAATGTGCCCAGCTGTCCCCAGTGTGGTCTCCAAGGCTTGGGGATGCGGAAGGTCAGGTTTGGAGATCTCAGGGAATGTCCAGTCTCAAGCACAACCCCTCGACCAGTGAGTGGGTTTGGGTCTGGGGAGGAGGGAGGCAGCATAGGAACGAGGTCCACATGGGGGGTGCCTGTGCCCAGACTTTGGACCCTGGGGCTCAGCTCTAGTCTGATCTCCAGTGCCAGCCTCTCTCACCTTCAGCCCCGGAGCAGTGTGGGGAACCAGGTCTGATGTGGTGGTCAGTGAGGTTGCCAGGCAACTGGAAGGCCAGCAGTTCCCAGGCTGATGTGGATGAAGGGCTACAGAATTCTGGAAGAATGAGGCGGCTAGCCGGGAACGAAGGTGGTGGCCATAGTGCCAGGGGACATAAGTGAGGTGCCAGGAAGAAGATGGAACAGGGGCCAGAGTGATGTGGGGGCAGGGAGTCTTGGGGCTGTTGACTGCAGAGAAGGCAAGACCCTGTCCAGGCCACCCTGGGGAGAAGAGATGCCCACGCACCCTGCCCCGCTTGTCCCACTCTCCATCCTGGCCCTCTGTGCACTTTGCCCTTCTCACAGCCTTTGTAGAAAACCCTCTTGAGAAGAGAGAAAGCCCATTAGCACTTCTCTCCAGTCCTGGGCTGAGTCAACAGGGCAGAAAAAAGTGAGACATCCAGGACTTCCTGTCTACGAGGAAGATGGCAAGAGAATAAAACAGTAATTCAAGCAGAGCTCTCCAAAGATAGGAGGGGCTGCTGTGGGAGGCAGGGCGCGCCTGGCGCCGGAGGTATTCCAGCAAGGAGCTGACGACTCGCGGCCAGAGATCAGGCAGAGGGAACCTTGAGTGGGGACAGTCGGGAGAGGATCTGAGGTTCCCAAAGGCTGTCTGTAGAATGGGACAGAATCACTTGGGAGCTTTTAAAAGCATTCTTTCCAGGACCCCACATTCACTGAATCCAAATCTCTGGGGGTTGGGGCCTGGGGTTCAAGATTTCTGACAATTTCCCAGGGTGATTCTGATTTGGGAATCGAGTCAGTGTCTATGATTCTAACACAGCCTGAGGTTAGCTGCCAGGTACGGTGTACCATGAGCCAGGGGCTGTGTTTAGGACATGCAGTATCTCATCTCTTCTATCTTTACAACAACTCTATGAGGCACATATTGTTGTTCCATTTTACAGAGGAGAAACTGAGGCCCAGGGGATCATGCAGTTTGCTCCAGGTCCCCCCCCCCCCAGCTAGTTAGCAGCAGACTTGGAATTTACTACCAGGCTCTCGGGCCCATGCATTGAACCGCTACATTCTATTGCTTCCTCCAAAAAAGTTGTCTGCCTGACATCCTGAGTCTATGATTCCATGATTTCTCTGATGCAAGGACTTCTCTCTGGGCGCATGCTCACAGATAAGATGCCTGGAGCAGGATGACATCTGGGGAGCTGGGGAGGGATCCCCCCAACCCCCATCACAAGGCGGGAGTTGGAGGGCAGGAGACTGGGATGCAAGCAGCAGCCTAATTTGGCTCCGTTCTGGGCCTGGGTGCCAGAGACGGTGGAGGAGGCACCTGAAGGTGCTCCCCCCAGGACTCAGCAGGATGCCCTTGGAGGGGGCAGAAGGCTCCCCAGCTGTGGATTGTCCAAACTGTCCTAGGGAGGCAGGCACTCATCCCTGAGCTGAGCCCTCCACTTGGGCAGCGGGTTTGGAGTGCAGGGCTGTGACTCTCTTGCCTGGCACTGACCAGCTCCCCACAGTGTCAAGTAAGAAAGGGATGAGGGGCCCATCAGAGTCATAAGACCTGCCTGGCAGATAAGTCTGAGTCCAGAGAAGAGGCCCTCAACCAGATCATGGGATTCAGGTCCCTGTCTCAGAGCCAGCAGTGTCTTGGAGGTGGGGGGGGGGGGTAAATGTCAGGCAGCCTCCCCCATTCCCAAATGCCCCCCCAGCGTGGGAAAGCCTCACTAAGTACCCCCAGCCCAGATCCCCAGCAGGGGAGGCCCAAACTCCTACTCTGGATCCACGAGCCCCCAGCAGGTGAGCCCAGACTCTCTCAAAGCAGCAGCCACAGCCTGCAGCCCCAAAGCCCACCGCCCCCACCGGAAGGTCCCGTGCAGACGCGCCCCCCTGGGCAAAGCATGTGCAGGGAGGCCCCGGGGCAGGAGAGCACATGCAGTTGTCACGGAAGCAGAGGCACACGCACTGACCTTGAAACTCCAGTAGTTTGGCTGCTGATGGAAATAAGAGAAGACATGGTTACACGAGGGGCCGGGCAGGGAGAGCAGGGGCGGAGGTGGGTTAGAGACCCTCTGAGTTCAGCCCTGGGACCAGGGCCCTCTGCCCTCCCAGGAACAGGAAAGAAGCAGTGCCTGGTACATCCCATCCTCTACTGAGACCCAGGCCAGCCCTGGGCAGGCTCCAGGCTTGCCGGCGGGGACAAGGGAGAGCCCTTCCAGATGTTCACAAGCCACGCATCCTAGTCACATAACTCAGAGAATCACAGGTAGGAAAGGTGCCGAAGACCATGATATAGGGAACCCATGAGACCCTGGCAGAGATGAATCAGAGCTGCAGGGTCAGAGAAGGGGCACCTGGTGGTGACGGGCCAGGGGAAACTTCCCGGAAGAGGTGACATTTGAGCTGGGTCTTGAAAAATGAGCAGCTGGAGATTGGGAGGAAAGGTGTGCTAAGAAGAGGGGACGGTATGGGCAAGTGCCCTGGGGCAGGCAGGCAGAGAGTGTGTTGGGGGGATAGTCGCTAGTCCAGTCTGGCTGGGTGGGCAAGTAGCGGATTAGGCTGCAAAGAGGGGCTGGGGCCAGCTGGGTGAGCTCCAGTGGACAGGCAGAAAGCATCTGAGTGAAGCACAGGGGGTCAGACCTGGAATCTCGGGGGTTGGTATGGCAGGGAGTGGAAGAGGGAGGCTGGAAGCCAAGGTCAGGGCAGGGAGGTCTGTGTACAATGGCCCGGAATTACAGAGCGAAGTAGACAGGTAGCAGTCACTTCACAGTACTGGGCAATGAATGGGGAGCCAGAGGAAGCAAGAAGGCTTGCAGGGACTGGGAGTGTGGGCAATGTCCTAGAGCCAGACAGAGAGGAAGACCCCTTGTACCCCTAGAGTAGGGACCTCTGGGTCCTCCTCATTCACCATAACCTGGGGTCACCATGTCTTCCCTAGAGGCCAGAAGGCCCTTGCAGATGGCTAAGGACAAGGAAGGAAGCCCAGAGGCTGGGCTGGTTGTTGGCAAAGCTGAGGGTACCCTGCTGACTGGTGCCAGTTTCAGCAGGAAGACAGAGGCGGCAGATGGCCTGGCACTGGGGTGCCTGGCACAAGCAGATGAAATTCCCAGGCCTCAGAGTCACTGGCAGAGAAGAGGGACACTGAGGGTCCCTGATAGGGGAAGGACATCACAGAGGGGTATCCTGTGCCACCTGAACGCTTTCATGGCAGAGAGGAGTTGGACAGGGGTAGAGTCGAGGGGCCCTGCTGGGGTGGAGGGTTTCCAGAGTTAGACCTGTAGGGTGGGGGTGATGCCAGGCTTGGGCTCAGATGGGGAGGTTCACTCACCAGGGCCATCCCCATCTGAGCTACAATTCCCACTTCTTCCCCCATACCCGCCGCAACATTGGCTCCAAGAAACACAAAAGATAGCCACATGCCAGGCAAGGGAAGGGGACAACAACATCTGTGCCCCAACCAATGCCTAGAACAATCTATGGACACATGCCACCCCCATGGGTGCCAGGGGATGCCCACGGGGGCCGAGGGGAGGGCAGGCAAGACGCTGGAGTCACGGGCCCTAGCCACAGCTGCCTGTGGCCTTGGGCAGGGGAGGGGTAGCCGAGGGAGTGGACAGGGGCAGACAGAACCAAGCAGAGGGCACAGGAAGGTTTCTGCTGAGAGTCGTGTCTGCGGCCCCAGCAGTGATAGACGGCTCTGCAGAGAAGGCCACCGTCCCTCACCTCCTACCACCATCACACGGTGTACACGCAGCCCCCTCCCCCAGCACCCCGGAACGCGCAGGCCCCACGCCGAGCCGAGCACGCTCTCAGACATCCTCAGATAAGGACATGGCCAGAGATACCGCCTGGAGCAACAAAGACACACTCCCAAAGGGACACAAGCACTTGGAGAGAAGCCCTCCATGGTCAGAAACAACCCCAGAAACTCAGAGACGAGATTTGCAGGCAGAGAGCAGCCCTGCTCATGCACAAACACGCCCCCCCCCACTCCCCGCAGACCCTGACTTGCTCACGTACACTCCAACTCCGCTCACAGGAGCACGGGCACCATTGACAGCCCGCCAGCCTCCCTGAGAGTCACAGAAACACACAGAGACGTGGATACCATTCACACACATGTACACACACAGACACACACACACCCCAGCTGCAGAAACACACAAAACGGCACCCACACAGCGTACACACAGAGAGAAAGTCTTGTCCTTCCCGCCCCCCACTAGTCAGGTCACAGTGCCTCTGGCCACCTCAGCGACAGCGACTGTCCCATGCCCATGATACCCCAGACATTAGGCGTTAGGTTAACTCCTGATTCGAGGGGCAGAAGATCCCCAACCCCACCCAGCCCCCAGGGTCAACACAAAGGACCCAGGATGTGCGGATGGCTGAAGCCACCTTGGACCTCCGGGGCCTGGCCACAGCCACGCTAGCCGTGCCTGCCTCAGGCTCCCGAGGCTGGGCGGTCAGCCCGGGAGGGGAGGGATCACTAGCTGGGGACAGGGGAGAGGACTGGGCAGCCTCAGGACCACAGGAAAGCCAGGCAAACCCCCCTAGAGGGTAGCAGTGGGGGAGTTGTTGCATCTGTGCTTGGTGAACGTGGGGTGAGCCTGAGATCAGGCTTCGGAGACTGGGCTCTGGCCATAGAGCACACTGAGTAGATCCTAGGGCCCTCGTGCTCTCTGGAAAGCGGGAGGAAAGACTCCCACCAGGAATAAGACACATAGTCTCCTGGCAACTCGGTGTCCTTGTGGGGGGAGGGGGGACGACAGTGGGGAGAAGTCATTAGGAATGCTGTCCATCCTCTGTCTCTGTCTCTTTCCAGAGTGTTAAACTCAGGGGAAGCCTGGGGTCACTGAGAGCAGAGGGCTCCTCCCGGTTTGCTGAGGTTCTCCCCATCCAACCTCCTCACCCTTGTCCTGGTGGTCTGGACCTGCTGTGTACCTAACGCAATGCCTGGGTATGTAGTAGACCCTCAACAAATATTTGACCATGAACCAACCCAAAGAAAATAGGACCAGCCCACAGGAGGAGGGGGCTGTCTCTGAATACTCTTGTCTGGCTCCGCTCCCGCCATCTCCTGGCACCCAGCACCGCTCAGCCTTCTGGGCCTTTTCCCTGGGAGTTTCCCGGCACCAGGAACCCCCTGGAAGGAGGGCAAAGGGCAGGAAGGGCCCAAGAAAGGTCTGGCCCCTCGCCGCCCCCCCTCCCCCATACTCGGGGAGGGGTCTCCCCCTCCCAGAGGACTGTGGAAGGTGGAAAGAAAGGTTTGCATGGGAGAACCCTTGCCAAGGGTAATCACTTGTAGGAGAGAGTCTTACAGGAGCAGGAGGCAAAATGAGAGGTGTTCTAAAGGATTGCATGTGGAAGCCAACCATTCACTCTCTAGGGACCAGGCTTTCAGAAATGAGGGAGGGGGAGCTTCCCTGAGACCCAAGAAAGCAAGGCCGGGGAGTCCTCAAACTCCCTGGTGAGAAGAGGAAATAGTTTCTTCCCTCTGGGGGCTGAGGAGTTAACCCCCTCCCTCCCCCACCCTAAGTGCCCTTAGTGGGGTTCTTCTCTCCCCCTGCAGGTGATCCTGTTCTCCTGGGGCCCAGCCCTGGGAGGGGTGGGGCCGGCCCCCCCCCCCGGAATCCTAGTGCAGTCACCCCTCCTCGGGCAGACGTCCCCAGTCGGCTGGGTGAGTGGCGTGACCCCTCCTTGACCTCGAGCCCCGACGACGCAGCCTCCAGGGAAGGAGGACAACCAAATGGGTCGCACCTCCGGCTCCTCAATCCCCTGGCTCCGCGCGCACCGGCGCACACACCCACCTCTCAACTCCTGTGAACACGCGTCCCCGTAAACAGCCGCCCCCTAGGCTGGGGCTACCTAACGTACCCCCGCATGGCCAGCCTCCCACCACGACGCACATGCACCACCCTCCCCCAGGGGTGCCCAGCGACAGCCTCACCTCTTACCCCTCCCCAGTGCAGAGAGCGGAGCGGGGGTGGGGGGGCGCTGCGGGACCTGCGCTGCGCTGGGGGCAAGGGCGCACCCCAGGAAGGTCATGACTTTCCGAGGTTGGGGGAGAAGGCGCCCGCCGCATTTGGGGGGCGGGGAGCGGCCCACGCGGAAGGCGGCGAACGCAGTGGGGGAGGGGAGGGGGCGTTTCTCGGGGACAGGGAACCGCAACGGCCTGCGCGCCTCCCACCCCCGGAGCGCCCCTCGGAGCCGCGGAGCTGGCCCCCATCTCCGTGCCCCGCCGGCCGCGGAACCC
>LNAC01000091.1:4741789-4771125 GCA_002007465.1 Ailurus styani
CCTCCCCCGGCGCGGCCCCGTCGGCGCAGCCCCGCCGAGGATCGGCGGAGGCTGGTGGCTGCGTCGCCGCGGTCACCCGATACGCCGGCCCGCCGCCCGGGACTCGGGTTGCAGAAGGAGGGAGGGAGGTTAGGCAGCCTGGTGGAAGCGGGGGAGGGGCTGCGGCTTAGAGTCCAGCCTCTGATCCTCTCCCAGGGTCCTCTTCAAGCCTCCCACTCCCAAGGGTCTGGCCTAGGGTTGGGGGGAGGAGAGTGGCCTGTCTACCGACCTGTCACCTTCCGAGATCGTGGCCTCTCCCCATCAGGGTCTCAGGGGGCACCGCTGCCCTCCTCGGCTCTCCTGTGACTCAATTCCCAGCCAAGTCTGAGAGGTCTAGGATGCCTGAGCTTCCCTGGTGGCCTCTGATCCTGCTCTGCTGTGCAACTCTGGCATTTGCTGACCCTCTGATCCTGCGCTTAGCATAAAGGAGCCTCAGACTCAGCCATGGAGAAGTGTGGTTAAGCACCAAGCAGCTAGTGATGACAAGAGCCTATGAATGGCCGCTTTCCTCTGCAATCACAAAACCCTGGGGTCAGGGTCTCCTGAAACTCGTATGGAATTTCCTCTATCAAAGCAAATCCCAGATGCAGACAGGCCTAGAGCCCCATGACCTGGGACAACTGAGCTCACCAAGCTCCTCCTCCCGCTTTTCCATCACCCCAACCATGTCTAGAGCCAAGACAGGTCATCTGGAGAGGGGCTCCATCTGCTCCAGGCACACCACACCTGTCCGCTGCCCCGTCACCATCCCTGTCCCAACCCTGTTTTGGTCTCCAAGTGCACTTGGCCACTCAGGACAAGTCTGTCCCATTTGCTGTCCAGCCCTGGGGGACAGACACATCTTTGCTCCCTGAAGTGCAGTCAAGATGGGGCTGAAAGCCAGGAAGGGAAATGGGCGGAATGCCCTGTGGGTGATTCCAAGCATGCCAATCCGTTGCCAGACTTGGGTTACACTCCGCTAAAACATCCGTACTCTGGAGCCTTGTCCTCTCCTAGGCTGTCACATCTTTTCTTCTAATTCTCCTTGAAAAAGTCAAGCCTTGCTGCCTGCCTGTCCCCAAGGGCAGCAGGGTGTGTGAGGAAGAGAAGCCGGTACCCATGCTACCCCTTGGATTCCCCGTTTCTCCATCTCCTCTGCCTCCTACTGCTGAACACCCTCAAGCCAAGGCCACCCTTGGGGTGTGCCCCCTCCCCAGCTGTAACTCTCGCTCTCTGGTCCTTCCTCCCTGTTGGGGCCCCAGATGCCTATTTTTTCTCCCATGACAATGTCCAGGCCTGAGCTGCAAGTCCAAGCTCTGCCTAAGTGTGCCCCTGTATCAGCTGAGATCCGTCTTCCCATCAGGGGAAACTGAGGCTTGATGAGGAATCAGGGACAAATTCAGAACAAATGGCTAGATGCCAAAGTCCTCTTAAAAACTGGAAACTAAAGCCTTGAACATACCAAGAAGGGTGATAGAGAGACATTGTGAAGAACTTCCTGATGGTGAGACCTCAGGGGAAGGCTGGATCCGCTCAGAGATGGAAAAGTAGCATGGGGGGGGGGATATGGGAGCGAGGTGGTCTGCGGTGGGGATGGGAACGGAGTATAGAGCGTAAGAGCCCCTGAAAACAGATGGGATGGGGGGGGGGGACAGGTACTCCTGTTTAAAGGAGAAAAGAATCCAAAAAATTTTTTTTCAAAACCTGAGCATTCCCCCTCAAAAAATTCCTTCCCCAAAACCAAACCTTTGGGGAAGTAGTGGCAGGAATTAGACAATCAGGGGAGAGTATAGGGCCTAGGAGTCTCCTGAAATGGGGGGGGGACTCCTATGTAAGAGAAAGGGATGCAAAATTAAAATCCTAGATATCCCCCTCCAAAAAAAAAAGTCTTCCTCAAAGCCAAACTCCGCCAGGGGTTTGGGGGGCATGGGGGCGGTGGGTGACTCACCTGGGCCGGCTGGCCAGCCCCGGAGGGGGCGGAGTCGCCATGCAGGTGGGAGCAGAGGGAGCTGAGGAGGCACACGGGGTCCACGGTCCAGCCGCCAACCTGTGTGTGCGAAGGGGGGACACCCCATTAGGGGGAGCGGGCAGGAGCCGCTGGGGGACTGTGATGGGGCGGGGTGGGACATTCCTGGGGCAAGCTTTGGCACAGAGCTCACACCCCAGAGGGACCTTGCAACACTGGCTAGTCCCTTCCCGAGGCTGGATCTCTAACCAGAGCCCCTGGTCTGTTTCTGGGTGTTTCTCTCCTGTCCAACTGGGGGGCTCCCTGAGCCCAGGAGAAGGCCTTCTCCATCAGATACTCCTGAATTCCTTTTCACCACTTCTTGACGGCTTCCCTGTACACTCTGCCAGGGAGCCATTCCTCACCTGTCCGCGCCTCCAGCTCCTCATTCCCTCCGCACTGAAGAGGTCACCTCCTAGCTCACAGAGACGGGGAACCATTCCGCAGGAGTCCTCATCCCCATGTGCCTCTGCGCTGACAGCAGCTCTTTCTTCCCTGCCATCTCCCACCCCAGGGCCACACCACACCGAAGGCTTGAAACCCATCACCCTCTGATTCCCCCAGGACCTTTCCCCCACAGCCCTCTCCCCCCTCAGCATCCCCAAATTCATTCATCTTCATTCATTCCACTGCCCTTCACCCGGCCGGCCCTACCCTTAGGCGCCAGGTCCTCCGCGGCCAGGGAACTGGTTGTAGGTCCTACCCACTCACACTCTACCGGAGGGAATGAAGGAATGAATGAACAAAGGAATGAATCTGTGAGCCAGTTGCTGTGCTTGGACTCATCTAAGTATTTGCTGAGTGCCCATCTGTGCCGGACCGTGCTGGACACATCTGAGGCCCTCCAATGCACTCACACCTTCCCTCTTGGGCCTGCTGCCCCTTGAGGCCATGACCCCGCTGTCTTCACCTTTTTATGGCCAAACCTCCCAGACCAATCTGCACCCCAGGTCATGCTCTCTCGCCACCTCCAGTCTCAACCCCTGAGACCAGCCATTACCTCGCCACACCACGACAGACAAGGGGTACCCTGTGGACCCACAGATCCCAGCNTCCCCCCCCCCCCAGCCCCTCCACCGACTTCAGAAGCACAGATGGTCCTCCTCCTGGGCATTTCTCCTCTTCCTCATGATGGAGGGAACGTTCCTGGCTCCTCCTTCCCACTGTCGTGGCCCTCTCCCCTCTCAGACTCCATTCTGCCCCAGTGGCCACGCTTATGCCCTGGGTCCCACTGCCATTCTGCCTCAATCAGCACGCTCAGTCTCCTGCTGACGCTTTTGTCCCTTCAGAGTCCTGGGCTGTACATATGGCGCGCCTAATGGACATCCTGGTGAACGTTCTCCCTGCTCTGCAAACTCCCCTCCCATATTCCTGTCTCCCATCCTCCAAACGTTTCCTTCCCACCCTCTTATTCCTCCCCAAGGCACCGACATCTCCCTGCTACCCAGGTATTGTCTTTGGCTCCTCGGTCCAGGCAGCAAACAAGCCTTGTTCAGTCTTCCCTCCAATCCCCTATCCTTTTCCCTTCATCCTCCCTAACCCACTCTCTTCCTCCTCTCCTCCCGTGCCTCCCCCCCCCCCAGTTCATCAAAACATCCATCCCTCCTATTCACCATTCAGAAGCAACTACAGCCTTCCTAGCCACCACCATCTGGCCCCACTTTTCCAGTCTGTTCCCATATCTCCCACTGCCTCCCTCCCTGAGCCTTCAGCACCAGCCAGATGGGCCTCTGCACCTGTCCCCAGACCGACTCAGGACCATGCTCACCTCCCATCTTCCCAGCTTCTAACACAACATTTTCTTCCTTGATGCCCATTCAGACCCTTTTCATCCTTCTAAGCCTGGTTTAGGCACCTCTTCCTCCAGGAAGCCTTCCCTGACCAGGCCTGCCTCCCTGGTCTCCCCTTCTCTAAACCCCCATCCCAACGAACTGTGCCCCTCCTTACTTAAGTGTAACCATCCTTTCACACCCTCCAGATCACAAATGCCCCTGCCCCCTCCCCCCAAGCCAGAGCACACAGAGGGAACCCACGGAGAGGGGCTCCCTGCAGGTCATGACCATATCTCCATCTGCAACTCTCCCATATCCCAATCAGAACTCTGCTCCCAGGAGGACCTGGAAGCTGGGAAAAGGCAAAGCAAGACAAAACTGGAGGTGACATCGGGCAGGGAGGTGTGCCAATGTGTCCTTGTTCCCTACTGTGACAATAGGAGTGGGGACGCTCTACTGGAGGGGTGGGGACCCCTTTCCCAGCCACACCCAGCAGCACCTGGAAAGAGGGATGGAGCAAGACAGGTGTGGGAGCAGAGACTGACATGCCTGGGCCCGACTATAGTGTGGGTGGGAGGCACCACCCTCCCCCACTCCACCCCTCCCGGACTGGACAAGGCCTGGGTCTCCGCGGCCATCAAGGCATCTCGCCAATGTGGAACTGTAGGCAGAAGGCTTGTCCCAAGAAAGAACTTTCCTACAGAAAAGAAAGTCATACTTGGATGGAGAGGTGCATCCAGGAACCCAAGGATGTGGGAGAGGTTTACAAGGGAAGCTTCTCACCCCAGATAGGAGGAGGCAGGCCTGGGTCCAGAAGCGGGCACCCGGACCCCTCCATAGCCTTTCTGATGGGAGGAGAGAAACCAAGGCAGCCTCCAGCTCAAAGTCACACAGCGAGTCTTGGTGGGGGAAGGAACAGGGAGGGAGGAGGTATAAGGCCCCAGGAGTTCTGGGCTCTGTTCTTACAGGGGCTGGGGCACAGCAGACCCAGCCTACGGAGGCTCCCGAGGGGGCCGTGTCACAGAGGTGTCACCTGGGTGGTCTCAACTCCAGGCGGGATGGATTTTCAGGCTCAGAACAGTCAGTCCCCAAGACTGTCTCCTCCTCCTTCCCACCACTTCTTTGGCTTCCAGACAACCTTCCCGCCCCTCTGCCTCTGCTCCAGCCAGTGCGCCCAACTCCCGGACTGCACACAGCGGTCTGGAGGCTGAGCCCCCATCCCCTTCCTCCCTAGGCTCCACAAAGGCCCTCCACCCCCTTTCGGGCCCTCTCCTCCAATGCCCCACCGAATCAGAGCCCCCGGGCAGGGGAGCACGGGGCCAGACCCCTCCCCAGCCCACAGCCGGGCCGTACTCACCTGCTCGCGCATCCTGTCCGGCTGACCCCGCAGGGCCAGGGCGTGCTGCGGGTATTTGTTCTTCAGGTGGTCCATGAAGGCATCGCGCTTGCGGTCAGCGTCCGCCTTCTGGAGACCGCTGAGCGCCTCCAGGCTCTGGGCGGCGATCACCGTGTGCCGCCGCTCGGACGTGTGCACCAGCCCCACGTTGGAGAAGCGCCGGCCCCCGCCGCCCGCGCCGCCCCCGCCCCCCAGGGTCCGGTACTCCCGCGGGTACTCGGCATCGTCCGCAGACAGCATGGGGGGGCTGCTCCGCTCCGGATCTGCGAGAGGGAAGAGGGGGCACGACGGGGTCACGGGGCGCCCCGGCCTGGGGCTGCCCAGCCCTCACGGGGGAGGGGTCACTGCGGGGAGGGGCAGGCCTAAGGCCAGACAAGAGACCAGAGCGGGGCTGCCCACCCCCCACTAGGGGACCAAAGAGGCAACAGGGGGAGGGCTCCAAGGAAGTTGGGGGGCAAGGGCGGGCCCAGCTTCGTGCTCTTCTTCGGGTGGGTTTGGAAGGGTAATGACTGCAGGTGAGGTGCTGTGGTTTGAGGCCAAGGAGGGGTCTTGAACACCTCAAGCCATGCATCCTCTTCCTCCTTCCCACTGCTGGTGTGAACAGGTGAGGGAAGGGGCGGTTCCTTTAGATGGTTCCTGAAAGTTGTGGAAAGGAGGCTGGCCAGTCTGTTTCATGAGCACCCTCTAAGAAGAGGGGTGTGTGTGTGTGTGTGTGTGTGTGTGTGTGTGTGTGTGTGCACGCGTGTGTGTTGGGGGAGACCCTAGCTTCCTCCCTCAGACTATCATATCCAGGACACACTTGCCCTAAAGGCTGGGGGTTGGCTTGGAAAGGGGCTGGGACTAGGATACTGGGGGCAGGAGAGGGAGGCCCAGGCTCTGGGGCATGGGGCCCTCTCTTTCCCTCCCTCCCCAGAGACAGACAGATGGACAGACAGGGGAGACTGGGCACAAAGAGGACAGTGAGAGAGAGATGGATTTGGGACAAACTCAAAGGAGAAAGAAAGCAGACAGAACAGCTCAAGCCCTCCCCCTGGACCCCTCCCCTCCCCCTGCCCTCCCTTTCCTCGGCCTCCCTTCCCAACACACACACACACACATACACACAAGCTCAAGACCTTTAAGGGACGCACAGGGGACAAAGGACAGTACAGAAGCAAAAAAAAGAGAAGGCCGGGGGTTGAGGTTCCATGCAGAATTCTGAATCCTTTTCCCATATGCCCACCATCCCTGAGCTCCTGGTCCCACCAGGACCAGCTCTGCTGTCATCCACCCGCCAGCTTCAAAGTTGACTTTTCCACAGCCCAGAAGGGGACAGCGGTTCCTGAATGGTGTCGCCCACATCAGGTGCCAGGGGTCTGCCCACTAGGAGACAAACTCAGTCTCCCCGGCATACCCCAAGCCCCACCATCCACCAGGCTCCAGGCCATGTGCCCCAACAATAGCCTAGATCGGGGGCTCTCGGGCCCGCAGCAGGCAAGTGCACCCCCACGCAGGGGCTGACTCACGGGGCCACCTGGGGCGAAGAAGAGGAGGCTGGGGATTCTGGAACCCAGCTAGGTTCCATCCAACTGCCATGCCTCATTGGCCCCCTTCTTCCACCATCCACTGTGCACCACAGGAGGAAAGAAGAGATTCAGCCACATTTCAGGAAAAGCCGACCCCTCACCCGACACGAACACACACACACACTCCTCCCGAGGCTGTGGCTGAGGCATATGGTTCTGCGGGACAGAGCCTTTGAGGACCCAGCACTTGCCACCAAAACTAAGGTAAGAAGGGCTTCCACAGACAGAAGCTTCCATGGCTTCCAAAGGCCTGACTGACCACCATCACCATGGCCACCAACACCCTCTGGGGGTGGGGGGAGGGTATCATTGTGGCCCCATTTCAGAGATGGGGTTGCTGAGGTTAGAGAAGTCCAGTGACATGCCCAAAGCCACAGTGAATGGTAGAGGCTAGCTCTGACCCCAATATCTATTAGCTTGGCCTCATCCCCTCCCACCCGTTGGGCTTTTTCAACATCTGTCGATGGCACACTGACAACACAGGGCACCAGGTGCTCGTCTCTGTTCATCTGCCCCCTCCCCAGCCTGACACTGGGTCTGGGGTCCCTCCTGCCTCCCCCTCCCCAGGCATCTGTCCCTCTCACTGCAGTCATCCCCCTCTGGCATGCTTCCCAAAGTGAGGTCCAGGTACACAAGAGGGGACCTTGGGAGGAACACTGTTTCACAGTTTAATACTTGTGCCTTTCTTTTCATAAGGATTAGGAAAACCCTGAATAGAAGGTCCAACCATTGATTTCATGGATCTCATTCCTCGGGATGGTAAAGAGGGAAGTTTTCTTTTAAGTAAGCTTATTAAGGTTCAAAGGGAGTTAAGGAAAAACATTTGGAGTTCATATGGTGCAGAGGGCCCCTGAGCTGGAAGAAATCCTCAGAGATGGCTCTTGCTTAAGTGGCGCTGGGATTCCTGAGATCATCTTCATGAAGGCCTAGTCCCTGCCCTTGAGAAGCTTGTCGACAGTCTGGGGTCCCAGGGAATGTGGCTGGAAAGGAGTCACCTGAATAAGCGTCCAGGAGAAGGAGAGGCCAGGATGGGGGTGCTCTAGGCACCAAAGAAATAACTGCAACCAAAGGCGGGGGGCCACCTCCCATGATCCTGAACCTCTCTCTTCCACTTACCCTCAGCCCCCGTGGAGATTTGCATTGAGTACAACGGAGCGGGAGGAGACCTTTCATGGCCATAGCCCTCTCTTTGCCCAGGCAGGGGCGGATTCTGCCCACAGGCCTTGCTGCTGGAACCCCAGGCCTAGAGCCTGGTCCAGCCAGGCCTGAGCCAGAGGGACCTTCCTGCTTGTGCCCAACAGCCAGGCTTACAGTGCCCTCTAAGGCCCCTGGATGCACACAGGTGCAGGGGACAGGTCTCCATTTCTCACACACACCCCCACCCCCACCGCTTCTGCCCTCTGGGACCCAGAAGAGCTGCTTACCCCCATCCCCACCCTCCGTGCCTGCACCTCACCTCCTTCCCTGGCGGGACATCTCAGCAAGTTTGGGCTGGGGCAAACAGAGACCAGCAGGGACTGGGGGAGGTCCGGGGGTCACGGCGGTTAAAGGGGCTAGGCAGGACTGGCAAGGAGGGGTCTGGGCTGCTAGAGCAGGCCATGGAGGGGGAGCAGCTACGGACTGTGGACATGTTCTTGCAGACCTATTTATGACTGCAGTCCCATAAATCTCACTGCAGGTGGCGGTGGGGTTGGGGGTTGGGGGGCTGCCAGCAGCTTGAACGAAGAGTAGAGCCAGGACTGTCCTGCCTTCTTGAGGTCAGAGCTCAGCCCTCGGGTGCCCAGGCATTGGCGGAGGGAGGAGTCAGGGGTGAGGCAGGAGCTGGATTATGGGGGGTGGCAGAGAGAGGGGCAGGCAGGGGCAGGAGAGACAATCTGCTAACTCTGAGGGGCGATGGGGAGGAGCTTGGATTTGCAAAGCTCTAGCATCTCTTTAAGAAACTTCTAGCTTTATTTAACAAAGACAAACTAGCTAGGGGAGGGCGGTAGGGGGAAGAGGGGAGCTCCTGCTCTGTGCGTATTTCACTCCTTTCTGCAGGGCCCCAGGGAACTGGGGGGCCTGACCTGGGCTTCTGGGCTGCGGAACCTTCCTGTGACCCTTAGGAGAAGGAGGCCCATGGGGCTTAGAGGACTCGGGCATGAGCTTCTCTGAGTCACAGGCACTTGAGGTAGAAAAGAAGAAAAGAACCCCAGGCCAAAGACAGCCTGGGTTTCAGGTCAGCTCCTTCCCTGCAGGACCCTGGATTAGCCATTCATTTAGTTACTCTTCCCTCTTGGAGCCCGAGGGCACTAATCTGTAAAAGGGGCATGTTCCCCTCTAAACCTTGCCCCTGTCTTGCCCCAAGACGATGGAGGAGAGAGTGTGTTGGATTAAAGGCACTCCTGGCACATCGGCTCCTGGGCCCCAGCCAGACAGCCTTCCCGGTACTCCTGCCACCACTGAGTACCCGGAGCGGCCTGACCCTCCCCAGACTGAGCAGCCCAGTGCAAAGGGCCAGAGATGGATTCCAATCCAGCAAGCAGCAGGCTCTGGGCACCACAGAGCTGAGCAGACCAATGCTTCCCGTTCGGTAGCAGGGGGCAGCTCCAGATGGGCAGGGGTCTTGAGGGGGTGGCCGAGGGGGCAGATGGGACAGAGAGGCCTTGAGGGGGTAAGCGGGGATGGGGGAACTGAAGGACCAGGAGCTGCAAGGGAAGGGCAGGGGGCTCTGAGGGCAGGGGAAGGGTGGGGAGGCTGTGGAGGAGGAACGGAGCTGGGGTACACTGGGGAAGGGAGGTTGGGACTGAAGACTCTGGGGAGGTGGAGGCTGGGGGAGCCCGAGAGAGAAGTTGGGGTCAGAGGGGATGCCATCTGAGGACATCCAGGTGTGTGAGGCCGGTCATAATTGTTGAGTCGGAAATCCAAGCCCCAGAGAAGATGCCCGAGACTGGTGCAGTCCAGCTCAGAAGGAGGGGGAGGGAAAGTGGGGAAAGGGGGGTCTATCACCCTCAGCTCAGCCTTCCCAGCCTGGGCCGGGGGAAGGGACACTCACCCGAGTCTGGGGTGACAGGCGGAGGTGGGCGCCCCCCAGTGGCCGGCCGTAGATAAAGGCGCAGGCGCTTGAGAAGACAGCAACATTGTTTGTTCCGCCAGTTCCAAATTCCACCTTTATTTATGAGCCTGATTTATTTTTATCCTCCTCTGCATTCTTTTACATGAGATCACTGTAACTCATGATGAGAATTAAGATCCCCAAGTTTTAGAGACACCATCTCATCAGCCACCAACCCCCCTCCCATCTCGTGTCTTTACACCAGATGTCACCACTCTGTCCTCTGGCTGCCACAGGGCAACATTCACACATGACATCATCTTCAGAGGAAGAGAACGGGAGAAGGGAGGAGAGGAAGGCGGGAGGGAGAGGGAAGAAGAGCAAGGAAGAGGAGGAAGTAGAAGGAAGGAGGAAGCTACGAGATCCAGAAAAGAGAGGTTTCTCTCTGGGGCCCCTGCTGTGAGGACCCCAAGCTCAAGACCCAGAGTTTAGGTCCCTGTCCCCAGAGATCAGGAGGCTGGATGAGGCCTGAGAGGGCTCCCAGGTGTGCCCCATCCATCGTCTGGGCAGAGATGGGGGCTGGACACCAGCTCACAGGTCCCCCGGGCTAGATGCCGTGAGGCCTGCAGGCAAGGCAAGGGAAGGGATGCATGGAGATTGCTGGAAGAGTCAAAGGCCTGGCTCAGAACCTAAAGTGCTTTACACACACACACACACACACACACACACACACACACACACACACACACACAGGAGCACATGTGGCTCAAGGCTCCCCCAGTTTCCCCCTCACCCCCCATGTCTGCAGCCAAAGAAGAGGAGCCCAAGTCACCCAGGAGGAGCCCCGAGGCGCTGCCACTGTCAATTGTGCCCGACAGCTCCATCCTGCTGGGTGCCTGTCCCAGTCAGGAAGCACATGGTGCTGGGAGGTCATAGGCCAGAGGACAAAGGTCAAGCTTGGCAGTGGGTCCAGGAACCTGGTGCAGCTGAGGTGATCATGGCTTGCCCCATCCTCCAGCCCTGCCTTGAAGGAAGCGACCTCTGTCTTTGGGCGCCCCTGGCTCTGTGCTCCGCGCGTGCCTGTGGCCCTCAGCCCCTGCTGTCTGTCTGTGGGTCCCTGGAGCAGAAGCCCATCTGTGTCTGTTTTCTAAAACCATCTTTTCCGCCCCATACCACAGCAACCAAAGTCATTTTCCGGGCAATTGCCTTTCTGTAAACATTCCTGTGTAATATCCCCCCAAATTGCTAATGCCCAGTGCCCTGTTGAGTCTCCTTGTCACTCCAACCAGAACCTCGAGGTGGGGGCAGGCTGGGAGGAAGGGCGATTGGAGGGGAAGAGGGAGCTGGACTAAGGGTGAGGGACAGGGCTTCGTGTCCAGTTCCTGGCCCAGAGTGGGGGCCAGGAACCCCACACCCCAGGACAGCCTCTCTGGTCAGGGAGGATGGGGGAGGGGAACCCAGGAGAGGGAGGCCAAGGAGGGAAGGGAGCCATCTTGAAAGCATGGAGCAGGTGGTTAGACAATAAAGGTGTCTTCCTGATGCCCAGGAGCAGGGGCACTAGGGAGGCAGGGGCAAGGCCAGGCAAGCTGTCATCCTTGGGTCGCCAGGGAAGGTCAGCTCTCCTCCCCACCCCTACCCTTAGGTGTCAGAGGGAGGACGGAGAAGTGGGAGGAGGCCAGGTGGAGCCCATCCCCCCTAGATGGGCTGCTGCTCCCACCAGACACTGCAGTAGTGGGGAGAAGGTGGGCAGGGCAAGAAGGCGTCAGGGTCAGGGCGGTCCTTGGCTGATGCCTCCTCCCCAGGCCCCAGCACTGATCTCCAGAGCCACATGGGGAAGGGTCTGGGGCAGGCTGTTTCTCCTTGCACTACAGTCAGGGAAACCGAGGATCACAGAGGTTGAGTGATTTCACCGGAGTCACCATGCGGACTCCCCTCCCCTGGGCTGGGGCAGGGGGTAGGGGGGCAGGGAAGAGGGGGACTAGGACTGTGGCCCATGCCCATACCCACAGGGCCCACAGAGCTCTGCTACCCCAGCCCCCAGGGAAGCTGGGCATGGGGGGCGGGGAGTAGGGAACAACAGAGCCCCGAGGGAACAGGAGGCAGGGGAGGGTGCAGGGAGGCAGGGGAGGGTGCGGGGCACTGCCTGTCACAGCGTCATGCAGGCAGGAAAACACAAACCAATTTGCGTAGATTTAAAACCCACCGAAGGCTACTTAGCTGGTAAAGGAGTCGGAATCGAATTAAAGGACCTCCTCCTCGGGGGCTGGGGAAGGAGAGCTCACCTGCCTAGGAGGAGCTGTTGTGGGGAGCCTGGGTCCCAGCTGCTCCCAGCAGAGCTTCTAGGACGTTCCCCAGGGAGAGAGAATGTGAGAGGGAACGGGTGTTGGGCTCCTTGAAGGTAGGGCGGGCATTGCCCAAGCCAGATGCTTCTTCTGCCAGCTCTCCCTTCTCACGAAGCCCTCTCGTGACCCTTCCCTGCCGATTCTGTCCTCTTCTCAGGCTCAGGGCAGGGCCTGCCCCTCCTCCCCGGGGGGCACTAAGTGTAGAAGCCTGTTTGCCTCATTAGGCTGGAAGCTGCCTTGGCACAAGGCCTTTGCCTCCTCCCTCAGACTGGAGGCTTCCTTGATGATAGAGCTACCGCTCCGTCCAGATGGAGTTGGGGAAGACAGTCGGGCCACCTCAGGAGTGGGGCGTGGGCCTGGGGGTGCCCATCAAAGATGCCAGGCTCGGTCTCACTCAGGGTCTGTGACCGACTCAGGGCCTTGGCTCTGTGTGACCGTGGAATCCTCTCCCCACAGACGGCAGGAGTGACATTTCTAGACTGTTCTGTGTGCCCCTGCCTGCATCTTGAAAACTGCTCTCTGCTCTTCCTCCAGCCAAATGCCCTTCACAGGAAGGAAACCAAGGCCCACAGAGCGGACCTGACCCAGTCATACCAGAGCTGGAGACAGAGCTGGAAGTAGAACCCAGGCATCCTGGCCCCCAGGGACAAGGATTTTTCCATTCCACTATGCCACTTCCCAGAAAGCAATTGCCAGGGGAGCTCTCCAACCTCCCCACCCTAGGCCTAAGGCCCCAGGAGGACACAGACTAACAATCTCCGTAGGCGGAACCAGCAGCAAGGTGGAAAACATGCCCCCAGCACCCTGAGTCCCAGAGAGAAGAGCAGAGGGTCATGGCCGGCCACACCCCCAGGCGCCCACCCCAAGCCCCAGGGGATGCTCACCGCAGAGAAATCAGGGGCCCCACATGGCACCCTGAACACACTCCTCAAACAAGATTCTCTCTCTCTGCTGAAGGTCCACAAGCCAGCTGCTTGCTCCGAAGGTCAGATATGCAAACCTCCCTCTTTTCCTTGTACCATCCCATAGTGGGCAAAGCTGTGACATTACCAAAAATCACTGAATTGGGGGATGAGAAACTCTGTTCAAACCTAGCTCTGCCACTGACTAGTGTGACCTTGAGCAGGTTAGCAGCCTCCCTGAGCCTCATGCCTCTCGTTTATCTGAAAAAAAAAAAAAAAAAGCTAGTAATACCCAGTAGACAGGCATGCAGGTGGTGCACTGAACAAAGGCGCCAGCCTAGGGGGCAAGTGGGGGACAGTTCCTTCCTGATCTGCCCGCTCGCCTGATTTCCTTTCATTCCACGGTCAGGAGTTTTATCAGACCCAGCACTGTACGGTTTTGATTTTTAGCTACTAATGAAGATCTGGCTAATTGACTTCCCTGGGAAGAGAGGGGGCGTAGATGCAGAGGGGAGCGCATCACCCTCCGTCTGAAGCTGTCGCTGGAAAAGCTGGGACCGGCCCTGGCGTGGGCCCACAAGGCGCCGCGTTAACAAGCTAACTCCTGCGTGGCTTCTCCACCATCACACGCCGGGGAAGGTGTCCTGTCAGGGCTCCATCTCCTTGGAGAGGCAGCCGAGAGGAACACAGGCTGAGAGGAAGGGAAGGAGCAGACACAGGAGGGGGGAGGGGAAGGAGACGGGCCCCTGTCCCCCGGCCCTGCCGCCACTCTGAAGAGGCTACCAGAGCACCTGCTCTCCCAAAGGGGACCCAAGCCTCGGGGTGCTGCAGCCAGGGCAGTGACCACGCCCCTCCAGTTGTCAGAGGGGGACCTCGTGTTCCCAGGGGGAGGGACCTCAATCCGCTGGAAGGAAGGGGCCGAAGCCCCATGCATCACTCCCATCTTCCCCCAGGGAAGTGGTCGGCACCCAGCGTTCAGTGAGGGCCTCACTGATGTAGGCAGGAGCCCCAGACCGGCCAGATCCCTCCGTCGCCTCCTCCTTGGGGTCCTTCTTGGGGTCAGGCTCTCCCTAGGAGGCCCCCCCTCTGCCAGCGCCCAGACAGCTCCCTCAGCCACGGGGGAAGCCAGGGTCCTGGTACCACACTCAGCTGTTCAAGGACACACTTGCGCTCGCTCACGCTTCTGGCCTCACACCTGTGCGCCCCGGTGCACGCCCATGGGCCCAGGCTGAGCAGAGGTACACAGTCCCCAAAGAACCTCTAGGGGCCCTACCTTCTCACACTTCAGCTGAGTACAGAGTCCTCCCAACACCTGCCACGGGCAACTGGAAGCCCTCCCAGCCTCAGAAATGTCATCCAGCCCAGGCTTGGATACCTCCCGGGATGGAGAACTCATTACCTCCTAGTCATCAATCATTGTGAGGGGTTCCTCCTTCCCTAAAATGAGCCAGCGTCTATGCCCACGGCCCTCAGAGGTACCCAGGGGCAGGTCACGACCTCTCTGTTCAGAGCAAGATTGGGCTTTTGGAATCTGAAGTTCCTCTTCTGAGCTCAACACTTTGGGTCCTTCCATCTGTGGTCTGGTTTCAGGCCTCCCCTCCCCCGCCAGGCATCTGCACCGCCTTCTGTTGGATGAGCCCCATGTTGTCACCACTCTTCCTAGTCGGTGGCCTTCAAAACTGCTCTAATGGTGTGACGAGGTCTGAGCAGCCCAGATGACCCCTCTCTGCTTCTGCCCTCCCAGCCCTCCCCCTGCTCCCAGCACATGTGCCAGGGAACAAGTGTCCAGGACATACCCAGGCCTTGCCTCCTGCTGCCAACTCTCAGGCCTCCCCTGACCTCGAACTTGGGGGACCAACTCGACTCCTCTTGCCTGGGGTGGGTGACTCTTTTGGCAAGGTCAGCTGAACCTGCCCACTCCTTCCAGGCACTTCCATCTGTCCTCTGGTGCCAGGTCTTACTAATGTGGGAGTCTGCTCTGGGGCTCACCCTTTCCTAGCAACTATATCCCCCATGGCCCCAGTGAGGCAGAGGCAGGGTCTAAGCACCAAAGGGTGTACTTGAGAGTCTGCCTGGGGAACCTGCTCTGCCTGTCAGTCTCTGGTCAGTGGCCCGAGGCCCCTGATGCCCCATCCGGCAGCCAGCCATCTCAGGGGTACGCCTAGCCACTCCAAGGACTGGAAAACCACAGCCCACATAATGATATCTGACGCATATTAACCACACAGTGCTTCCTCCTTCCTAGTCTACTTCCTCCTCCCCAGTGCTGACCCTGCCCTACTGCCAGAGGGTCCCAGGCTTGGAAGGAGAGGCCCCTCACCCCCAGCTGCTTCCCTGCACCGTGCCCCATATCTGCATCCCTTGCCCGTGCGCTGGCTAATTCTGGCGTCTCATCAGACAGTAATTACGGGGGAATCAGCAGTGCTGTCATCTCTGCAGCTCGGCACCTGTCACCATGCCACCATCCCCAGGCGGCTGGGATGGGACCGGAAGCTAAGGGAGGAGGGCTGTGCTGGGGTGAGCGGCATCTGTTCCTTCCCTGCCTCTCCAGCCCTCACCTCCTTCAACCCTACCCAGGGTGATCCTTGCTAAGCTGTGACTTGCTAAGCTGTGGGGCACGCAGCGCTCGTTGACCAGGTGGCCACTGGCCACCCGGGGCAGGGACCAAACACATGTGGACGCATGCCCCCGACCAAACAGAGCGGCAGTAACACAGCAAGCCAAGGCTCAAATCTTGCCTAGGCCTTTTCACATAGGTGTGACCTTGACCGAGTCATTTTACCTCTCTGGCTGTCAGTTTCCGCAATGATCACGTGGGGAAACAGTGCCTATCTTGGGAAGATGAGAAGAATCAAACAAGTGAAGTATCTAGCACGGTGCTTAGCCTGTGTGTGATCAAGTATTCACTCAACAAACACTACACACCTACTCTGTGGGTCACCATGATAAATGAGTCACAGCTTAGCAAGGATCCCTTGGGGCAGGTATTTTGTCTGGCTGGTGGTGACCTGTTTTGTTTCTTTGAATTTTCCTGTTTTTAAGGAACATATGCACTGTCCCTCATCACAATTCCCACAAGTCCTCAGCTTCGCGCATTTCCTTTTCCTGCCCCTGAAGGCACTAGAGAGCAAAAGTGGACTAGGAGGTTCCATTGGATCCAGAATCAATGGCCGTAAGAGATTTGACAATGCCATGGGAATTCAGAGGGGGCAAGCCTTGAGGTGGTCGGGAAGGGATACCTCAGAGAAGAGCAGAAATGGAGGTGACCAGGGTGGGCGTCCCGGAAGAGGAGTCACAGAAGCAAAGGTTCACAGGGGAGAGAGGCCAGGCGCAGTGGGAGTTGCTGGAGACACAAGACATCTAAGGAAGTCTTCCTGATTTTGGCTCTCAAGGCCTCAGACATGTCCCCCTCCTCCAGAGTAGTTTATTAAATGGGCCTCACCGATGAAGCCACGATGTAAGACCAGCTCACAACCAAGCAGCATCTGCTGTCACAACCAAGTCACCAAGTCACTGCCCTGGCCCCATGGTCTTTCCCCCACACGGAAAGGAAATCTGCCTCAACCAAAAGGCAGTCTGGAAATGGGAACGCCCTAACCTCCAGTCCCTCTCCTCCACCTTCCCCCACTCCAAGCTCTGGAGCCCCTGGGATGGCCCAGGGCTGGAACCACGAATGGGGTTGGGGGAGGAAGGTGCCGACAAACCTCAGAGTCAATTCTCAGTGGCATGGACTCTGGCGGAGCCCTGCTCGAAGAACTGTAGGGGTAGGCAGAGGTGGACCGCTCCATGTACAGCGTGAGAGACTGAGGATAGACCTAAGAGGCTAGAGCACTTTGGGCTCTAGGGGTAGGGCTGAGGAGGCCATAATGGATGATCTGTGTGACCTTGGGCATGTTACTTAACCTCTCTGGTCTGTCTCCTCCCCCATAAAACAGAGACCTTAGCATTGAGGCCACAGGCCGGTGGGTCATGAGGAGAAGATGAACAGAGCTTAACACAGCATATGGCTCATGTATTAACAAGAAAACACTCAATAAATATTGGTCATTAGTATTTTCATTATTACCAGGGATGATTTTTCCCCCAAATTCAGCAAGGACTAAATGAGCCTCCCACCTGGCCAGGCCCCCACTCCCTTGCTGACTCGGAGCCTACAAAGGGAACTCAGAAGTCTCTTGTAACTGAAACCAGAATCAATGGTGAGGCACTGACCCCACTGTGTCCACCTCCGTGGAGAGCCCCCAGCCCTAATAATCCTTCACGGCACTTTCCCAAAACCCGTCCACATTTTATTCCGCTCTGGGACGGTAGGCAGCACCAGGTCGTTTCCCCTCTTTACAGATGTAGGAAGTCTTGGAAGTATTGAGCTTCCTGCCTCTGGGAGTATTCCAGAAAAGAGTGGGTGAGAGAGGAGAGCATTCAGGCCCTCCTCCTGGTTCCCTGTCCCCCTAAGCCCACCAGGGTGGCTGAGCCTCGGCCCCTCTGCTGTGTGTGTGGGGAAGGGGGTTTGGTGGCCCCCGGGACCAGGACCAGGGTGGGGGGGCGCTGGGCAGAGGGGAAGGCTGCAGTCTCAAGTATTCTGCCTCCTTCTGGCAGCAGCCACGGGTCGGGAGGGAGGGGAGCAGCCTCGTTGCTCTTTTAGGAAAACGGTAATTTTAATTAAGAGGCAGACAAACGAGCGCTCTGCAGATTGTCTCGGAGCAAAGTTATTAAAAAGCCATCAAGGCGTCGGCAGCAGCCACAGTGGCAAGGAGGGCTGCCTCCCCCAGCTGCCCGCCCAGATTGGGGCTGAAGCATCCTTCGGAGAGATGGAGGAGTGGAGGACGTGAGTCTGCAGACAGCCAAGACCCAGATCCTGCAGCCTCGCTCCCCTGGTCAGGGGGACAGAGCAGCGGCCGGACAATACTGGGATTCAGCTTGCCCTGGGGTGAGGGGGGCGCGGGCAGGAAGGGAACCAGCAATGGGGCAGTCCTTGCTGTTGGCCAGGCTCTGGACCAGCCGCTGCTTTTCCTGTGCTCTTCTCATCTACCCTGCCATTTGTTTTTTGTTTGGTTGGTTGGGTTTTTTTTTTACGTATTTGACACAGAGAGAGAGAGTACAAGTAGGCACAGAGGCAGGCAGAGAGAGGAGGAAGCAGGCTCCCTGCTGAGCAGGGAGCCTGATGTGGGGCTCCATCCCAGGACCCTGAGATCATGACCTGAGCCAAAGGCAGAGGCCTTAACCCGCTGAGCCACCCAGGTGCCCCTACCCTGCCATTTGTTTTTAACTTACTCTCCCTCTTCTTCTTCTTCTTTTTTTTTTTTTTAAGTAAGATCCACACCCAACTTGGGGCCCAAACTCATGACCCTGAGATCAAGAATCACATGCTCTACTGACTAAGCCGGCCAAGCGTCTGACAACGCTGCCATTTTCCAGGCAGGAACACTGAGGCCAAGAGAGGACAAGTGGCTTGTCTAGGCCCACAGAGCTAGGAAACAGCTTAAGTGAGGATTTGAACCCAGGTCAGGCTGCCTCTCAAGTCCAGGGCCCCAGGCTGCTGATCCTGGGCACAGAAGTAGGAGGTCAGTTCCCTGAGGCCCTCTGAAGAGTCCTCGGCACAGGTCCCACAACGCTGCCCAAGCCCCAGGGACTCGAGGCCTCGATTGCTGCTTCCTCGGTGAGGGCACACTATGCAAGGGGTGCCATCAGGTCAAGGGACACTCTAGAGGGACATGAAGTACAGAGCAGTTGCCGGCCAGGGAGCAGGGGCAGACAGGGGTGTCAGGGGACACGGAGTAGGAGCAGGCCCTCTCCTGTCAGCGGGCTGAGCCACAGCCCCAGCTCCACAGCAGGTGAATTCAGCCGACTCCTTACCCTCTATCTGCTCAGCACTTAAGCAATGGAAGATCTCTTATCTGTCTTGGTCACTGTTAGACTCAGACCTTAGCCCAGGGCCTGGCACGGAGAAGGTATTCAATAAACCTTTAGCAAATGAATGAATGAACGGACAAATGAATGAACGATTGAATCATTGAATAAATGAAATAAGATCACAGGTTTGCAAGTGCCTATAAACTAAACAGAGCGGTACGGAGGTGGGATGTGGTCCCATGTCCCATCTCCCACCCTCTGGCCTCCACTGGAACGCAGGCTTCCCTCCGTAAGAAGGGTCCCCTGCTCCTGATCCCCTCTCCCCAGACCCCCCACCCCCTCAGCAGGGGCCCCTGCCTCCTTCCCCGCTTCCCAGCCCCAACGACATGGAGGCTTTGCAGCCAGCACTCTTATGAACATGCATACACACACTAACTCACATGCACGCATAGACACGTTCTCCGCCAGGCAAGTTGCCCTCCCCAGAGTCAAGTCTCTGCTGCCCCTCCCCTGGCAAAGGGCTGGGCCCACCAGGGATAGCCCCCCGCCCCCATTTCTGGCCCTCTAGGCTGGGGAGAGGCATTTGGCTAAGGAGCAGTGCGAGGCAGGATGATGGGAGGAGGACTCCCTCCTGGCTTACTAACCTGGAGACTTTAAACAGAGGGAACAGAGTCCTGGAGCCTTCCCTCCCGCTGCACGCTCGAGCCCTGGGTGAGGGACAGGAAAGGAGGAAAGTCGTGAATGAACGCCCAGAGCCAGCAGAGAGGAGGCCGAGAGAGCAAGGGGGCCCCGGGTGGCGCTCCCAAAGTGGGGTGGCCCCCGGACAGGGGCCTTGGGCCATGGGGTTGCAGGGGGGCAGGGACAGGGCAAGGCAGAGCCTTAGCAGCTGTCCCTCTCTGGGAGGCTCGGGGGACAGGAGGGATAGAGACTGGGTATTGGGGGAAGAGCAGGGGCTGAAGGGGCAGAGACACTGGTGGGAGACAGACAGGAGGACAGACAGCAGGACGACACAGAAAACATGGGGTCCCCAGAATGAGGTCCCCAGGACAGACAGCCAAAAAGCCAGGCCTGATTCTCTCCCAGAAGCAGAGGTAGACCCTTTACTGCAGTGCCCGCATAAGACCCCAAGTGAGAGCACCTCGGAGGGCCCACCTGTGCCGCCCACCCAAGGTCACCCCACATTGGAAGGCTGGTGGGGTCAGAGTCAGAGAGGCCTGCCATCATTGCTCTGCGGACAGCCCTCTCCCAGCCCGAGACCCCCATCTGCTCCATTTACCCCCTAACCTTGAGGAAGCTCCCCTCCCCTGCTTGCAATGAGGAAACAGAGGTATTTCACACGCAACCAGCGTTGACACACACGCTGAGCAGGACGTTGGCACCCCTGCCCCAAATTGCCTGAAGGCGTATACCTAACTCCTGCCTCCAGACCCCCCCCCCAACCCTCCGTCAGGGCTGCGGCCCTCCACCTGCAAGGAAGTCCTTCTAACGGTAACCCTTCCCCTTCCCGCTGCCCTATAGTCTACGGCCTTTCACCCCAGGGCCTGCGGCATGAAGCCCCTTCCTGCCCAGAGGGAGACGCCGTGGCCGGGACCCTCTGGGGCACAGCCTTCCCTTGGCTGGCTCAGACCCATCCATACCCACAGCACGTCTGGCTGCAAGAGTTCCCAGAGCCCCCTGCCAATCTCATGGTTCCAATTTTCCCACCGATTACCCAAGACGCAGGCGTCCCAGGGAGAAGCAGCTGTTGTACCCAGATGTGGGGACATTGACTGAGGGAAGAAATCAAGAATACTCACTAACGGATCTAGCCCCAGAGGGCTCCCTGGACAAGGCAGTGCAGGCTGAGGTGGGCCCTGAAGGGGCGCATGGACAGGGGCGCAAAGTCCGGGAGAGTGAAGACTCAGGAGGCCTACCTTCCTTCCCACCACCCGCCTTGAGTGGCAGCTCTGGGGACCCAGCCCCAGATAAAATGAGGTGAGGGTCTGGGTTTAAAAAAAAACTAAAGAGGTTTTTCTCACGTATGCCCCTTCCTCCAGAACGACAAAACGGCTTCCCCCCCAGTTCAGTCATTCCTCGGACCGTGAGGAGGACAAAGACAAAGAAATGACCATTTCTTGAAGGTTTCCAGTGAGCTAGGAACTCTACCTAAATTATCTCATTTAATCCTGATACCCACCCTTCGAGGAAAACACTGTCATTGGCCCCAATTTACAGAGTAGGAAAATGAGCTTCAGAGGCGAAATGACTTGCCCCAAACCACGAACCTCTGTCTGACTCCAGAGCCTGAGCTCTTTTTTTTTTTTTTAAAGTTTTATTTATTTGACACAGAGAGAGATTACAAGTAGGCAGAGAGGCAGGCAGAGAGACAGGGAGAGGAGGAAGCAGGCTCCCTGCTGAGCAGAGAGCCCGATGCGGGCCTCCATCCCAGGATCATGACCTGAGCGGAAAGCAGAGGCTTTAACCCACTGAGCCACCCAGGCGCCCCAGAGCCTGAGCTCTTGACCCCTGAGCTAAGCTGCCTCCCATCCAGCCCCCTCAGGCCTTGGCTGTTTCCCCTCTTTTCAGCCCTGGCTCCAGGATGCGGAATTTCTGAAGGACAGTAAGTGAAAGAGAAGGCTTGACTTCTGTCTCCTTCTGCCTCATCCTAGGGGTGGGAGGCCAAAGATTCTAACTCTGGGCTGCAGAGGGACCAGGGACCAGGGGAGGGAATGAGCTGTTGGGTTTGGGAGGAGCCTGGACTAGGACCTCCTGAGCTTCATCTTTAAGTGGGGTCTGCCCACCCCCCACGGGGGCGGGGCGGGGGGGGGCTTTCCTGCTCTCCCACCTCCTCCAGGAAGCCACTCACAGTCCCCGTCTCCTTTTAACTTCCAGAAAGCCCTTAGTACCCGGGCTGGGGAGAGTGTTAAAAAGGCAGGCAGAAGGCTGGCAAAGTGAGAGTCCATGTCAGTCCTCACAGCCCTCACTCTTCCTCAGAGCCTCCTCTCTTAGAAAGCGGCTGGAACACAAATGGGGATGCATCAGGCCAGCCTAGCCCCCAGGGTGGGGAGGAGCGGGCAGGGGGCAGCCCCGGAGAGCGGGCAGAAGGGCCGAGTGTTTCTCTGAAAGGGCTTCAGTGAGCCGTGGAATGCCTTCCCAAAGAGATGGAATCGTTCATTCTTCCCCAATGAGGCAGATGCCGGTGCCTAGGGTGACGCCACAGATGCCCGCTGTGTCTGCAATTATCACACTGCCCTGGGGGTGTGGGGAGCCGGCAGGATACCCTCCCACAACCACCTCCCAGGCTCCGCAGAAACATCTCTAGCTAGGCCTCTCCAGAGCAGCTTCTGGGGTTGGGCTGCTCTATGGGGTCTCTGGGTCTGAGGGTTCCCTGGGGGGCCCTGGGTCTGGGGTCTCCAGCAAGCTCTGTGGCTGGGGTGGAAAAGAAGCCAGTGTGCTGGGATGGGGAGGTCTGCGGCGGTGACGACGGCAGACTTGGGAAAAACCCAGCTCCTTCTCAGTCTTAACAGAACTCCATGCCGGGACATGCAGGCAACTGGGCCAGGTGGTGGAGGCTATGGGGAACCAGAAAAAGGTTGTGGGGGAGAGGAGCCACCCTGGGGCAGTGCCTCCGAGGTGGAAACTACGGACTGGATTCCAGTCCCTGAATGGAATGGAATGCAGCAAAGGCAGATCCGCCAGGACGGAAAACAGTGAGTTTGTGATTCCGACAGCTGAATCCTCTGGCCACTCCCTTATCCATCCTCCGGACTGAGAGGGTAGACTTAGGCAAAATGTGTCTTTGGAGCACAAGGGACTGTTTGTGTGTGTGTCTGTGTGTGTCTGTGTGTGTCTGTGTGGGTGCCCATGCCTGCCCTCGGGCGCATGTGCCAATATTCTCTTGGGCCAAATCTCCGTTTTTCCAGGTTTAGCTGGAGCTTGGAAATATTCTTCCCACCCTCTTTGTGGCAAGGCCTGTTTTATCTCAGGGGAGAGGAAGGAGGTAGAACTTGGGACAGCTGGAAGAGACCTTAGAGATGCTCCAGTTCCACCCTCTCTTCTCATACCAAGGACACTGAAGACCAGAGCCGGCAACTAACTTGCCCAAGGTCGCACAGCAGTAGGGAAGGCAAGCCACCTGATCTTGGTCCCATGCTTGCTCTTCCCACTGCCCTCCAGCTCTCTGCCCTGGGGGATGGAAGAGAGACTACCTGGTCCCCTTCTCCCCAGCAGGGCTGGACCCCTCTCTCTCCCGGAGCTCTGTACACTGTACTCAGCCAATCACAACAGCCACAAGAGTTAAAGTGGATCTATCAGGGGCGCCTGGGTGGCTCAGTGGGTTAAAGCCTCTGCCTTCCGCTTGGGTCATGATCTCAGGGCCCTGGGATCAAGTCCCCAAATCAGGCTCCCTGCTGTGTGGGGAGCCTGCTTCCTCCTCTCTCTCTGCCTGCCTCTCTGCCTACTTGTGATCTCTCTCTCTGTGTCAAATAAATAAAATCTATTTTAAAAAAGTTTAAAAAAATAAAATAAAGTGGGTCTATCAAGCTCCTCAGGAGGCCCAAAGGTCATCACAAAGGTCATGCCAACCAGTCCCCTGCCCTTGGGTTCAACACCAGCCTACTCATGCTCGAACACACCTATCACTGAGGTCAAAGACCACCCGAGCTGGCACCCTGGAGTGTTCCCCCCCACACACAGACCTTGGGAGGCTTTCTTTCCTATCTAACCTCTAGTCCTCCTACTGCTGCGTGGGCCTGTTTCCTTTCAAGCTGTCCTGGGCAAAGATGGGGGGAGGGGAGAAGAATATTCTCTCCCCCTCCCAAACCCTTCTGTCTGCCCACCCGCAACAGCGCGGATGAGGGCAGGGTGTCCCCGGGTGGCTGGGCCCTGAGCCCAGTACGTGCGTGAGGCATGAGGAGCGCGCTGGGGGAGCAGCAGCCTGAGTGTGGGAGAAGCAGCTCTTCTGGGAACTGTCCCTGCAATTCCGCATCCCCTGCAAAATCCTAGGTCTCGAGGTTAGGGGAGGGTCTTTTTTGGTTTCAGGGACTTCTGTTCTCTCCGCCACACCATTTATTTGGTGTTTAATATGTATCGAGCAATGTGCTGGACATTTTCAACTAGGATTGCATTTAATCTTCGCAGAAATCCCACAGCCAGAAACCAATCTGCCCCCTGGGACGGTCCCTTTCTAAGACTAAATCTAACCTTGATCCTTCTTGCTCCATTTCCGCTGGCCCAGTCTTCCTTGGTAGCGGAGGCCATCTCTGCTTCTGACTTGAGATATTCTTGCCACACGACTCAGTGGCCCCACATTATCTTCTCCAGGCTGCCAACCTTTACCCTGGCCTTGCCCCATGTGATGGGCATTATAGGGGTGAAAGCAACAGAGGCAGGACTGAGGGTTGAGATCCATGACCCTGGCCCGTGACAGGCAGAACTCAGGCCAAGAGGCAGGGGAGGAGGCTCTGGGGGCAGTCCGCCACCCCCCGGAGGTGGGGACAGAACCAGGGACAGCAGATTCTCTCTCCCTGATGATGTCTGTGACCCTTGTAGGGAGCATGGGGGCTTCGCCTTCAGTGTGGCAACTAACCAGGGCCCAGAGATACAGTGAGCTGGTCCTCTCTGTGACCAGCTCTCAGGTCCAAGTCGCAACCCACAAATACCCAGAGCCCAGGGGCCTGAGCAGAAGTGGGCAAGGCTACAAGACAGTGACCTGCCCTGCGCTGTGGCAGGGAGCTGACACGAGAGGAGGGACTCTTACACCTGGCTAAGCTCCTTGGCATCTAATGGGTGCTCAGGCCCTGGGAATGGAGGAGGGAAGCCCCCAAGCCAGGCTCGGCTGGGTTTCATACACCCTATGGTAGCCACAGGCAACTTCAGTAAATTCGCACAGACCTTGGCTTCCCTGTTTGAACCTTCCATAGCAGGGGCGATGAGGGTAGGGATCCCCTCCATTGGGGCTACCCCCCATCCTGCCTCCAGCATGTCTGGAACGGAGGGGCCAGACCCACCTCCCCAGGAAATGCTCAGCCCTCAGCTTCCAACCCCCTAGGAGATTCTAGCAGTGAAAGCATGGGCCAATGGGCAAGGGAAGTCGGAATGGTGGGTGGGACTCTGGTCCTTGTGGGTGGCAACTTCCCCCTTCAAGCAGGCACCATTAATATATGCAAAGCATATGCAAATCATCCAGAAGAGAGACACAACATCCACGGAATGTCAGAAGAGACCTTGGAGATGATCCAGCTCACACCCCCTCATTTCACAGGTGAGGAAAGACACATCAGGCAGGGACTTGCTCAAGGTCACTCGGACACTTGGGTACTGAGGAAAAATGGGAATGAGGTCCCTTTACTCAGAGTCTAGTGCTCTTTCCACAATGGTCCTGTCTTTTATAGGGGAGGTCGACAAGATGGCAAAGAGGGCACAGGGCCTGGATGGGGCTCCAGGAAGGCCTCCGCAAGCCCAGGGGTGAGGGGCGGGGCTAGGACCCCTCCCTTCCCACCTCTGAGCCTGGAAACGGTGTGGGTGTGAGGGGAAGAGTGGACAGGGCAATGGCGACGCCTGGGATTGTGGGCAGCCAGAGGGGCGGAGGGGCCGAGGCCAGGGGCGCTGGTTTCCGGCAGCCAAGCAGCAGAAGGCAGCAAGAGAACTGGAGTGTCTGAAGCCCAATGTCAGGGCAAGGTGCCCGCTGTGGTACGGGGAGGGGGATGGTGCCCTTGCTACACACACACACACACACACACACACACACACACACACACATCTCCAAGTGCTCAGCAGCCCCCTTCCGCTTGGACTCTGATAACTATGGCACCTGACAGACCATAATAGTCAACCCAGACCCGTCCCTTCAGTGGCTGCGGCTGCCCTCCACCCCCCAACTTGGCTTCTCAACCTTCCAGACAGTCCTAGAAAGCAAGACCGATGCTGGGGGGAGGAAGACAGACAGATGGGAGAGGGCAGACAGAGTGAGAAAAGGGGAGACAAGGTGGGGGGAGAAAGAGAGAGCAAGAGACAGAGAGAAGGAAGTGCAGAGCAGGAGAAACTGAGGGGCAGAGAGAAGGGAGGCCCAGGGGAAGAAGTGGGGGAGACTGGGGCAGGCGGGGGGGGAGGGTTTGAGGCTGGGGGGAGAGGGACAGTGGGAGCACGGAGCAGAGAAAGAGGGCTGCTGGCCTCTGGGACTGAAGCAAAGCCGGAGCCTGGGTATCGGGCATAGGAGCCCCATCGATGCCTCGAGACTGTCTGGCAGGAGTTGGGGACCAAGCCCCTTTCCCTCTGCCCACCTCCCCAGCAATTCCTAGGCTGCCAGGAAATCAGTCCATCCTCCTCTGCCTCCCTCCCTCCCTCTCTCCCTTGGGGCAGCAGCCAAATCCAAAGCCTTCATCTCTGCTTTTCAGAGCTGGGAATGAAAGAAGGGGAAGCGAGTGCAGCCCTCAAACCCGCTGACGGCCAGATTTTTATTATCTTTGCTCGAATGGGCCCTAGGAAGCCAACAAGGGATTCTTCAAAGAGCATCTGAGTGGCTCATTGAAGCCTGCACCTGCACCAGCCCACCCACGACAAGCAGTCGGGATTTGGGGGGCACAAGCTGTCCCCCACCTCCCACCAAGCCCAGAGACCAGACTCGAGGCTACCAGGAGCCTCACCCTCAGCTCTCTGTGCCTAGGCAGGGGCCACTGGCTCAGGCAGCCAGCCTCCAAGGGCACACCCAGGCCTGCTGGGCCTCTGAGGCGGTCTCTGTCCGTCTCTGGGCCTTGAGGACACAAGCAAAGGAAGAAACTCTATCTCCTTGCCAGGGCTAGAGGAGATAAGTGCTCGGGATTCCTCGAAAGAGAAGCTTTTATGGCAAGCCCTAGGTCTTTCCCTTGAACTCTCCGCCTAACCCCCCTACACCGGCCCCCTCTGATGCCTCCTGACTCCCCTTCACAGGACCCCACCCAACCACAGCAGCCCCTCCATTCCAGAGCCCCACGCCCACCATTCAGTATGATCCTGAACCCCAAACACCCCTCCCTCCATCCAGATCCTCGACCCTAGCTCCCTTCTTTCCCTAAGACCTGACATGGAGTGGGGGTGGGGCTCAAACAGACCTGATACTTTAAAGAGCCCAGCCCCCTCCCTCCTAAGCTTGGGTTTTGTCAGAGAAAGCCAAGGCTGGCACTGTGCAGACAGTGGCCATGCCACCCCTGCCCCCCAGCTCTGACCACACTGTTGAGATCGATGCCCGCAGCCAAAGAAGGAATCAATGGTTCTAATTAAACCCTTTTTCCAGGGTGGATCCCTGGCCAGAGAGAGAGAAAGAGAGAGCGTCTGAGGCTCTGCATCCCAGCACCCAACGCTGTATCCCTGTACATCTTTAAGAAACCTGGAGCTCAGCAGGAATCAGGCCACAAAGACCCCAGACACCCCTCCCCCCGACATCAGACAAGGAGGCAAGCAGAAGACCTGCTTGGTGGGGGCAGGCCTCCTGATGGCTCGTTCCCAGGGATCCCTCCCCTAGGAGAGTTCCCACTCTCCACTCACCCCTGCCTGAGGATCACAGTTGCTTCTTCCAGATCCCCAGAGCACATAGAGGACCCACATATCCAACCCAGCCCTGAGGGTCATCATAGAGAATCGGCCATCATGGTAAGGACGGAAAGGAACAGGGCAGCGGTGGGGGGGGCACTGGACAAAGACCCTCTTGTCCCCAAGGCACAGTGGCAAGAAGCCAGGGCAAAGCCTTTGCACTCGCTGCCAATGGTGCCTGGGTGCCAGGCAATCTGGGTGGAGGGTGTGGGGGGGATCTTATTCTTGCGACCCCCTCCCCTTATGCCCCGAGCCCTCACCCCCAAGCCTTGCTTCTACACCAGGCCACCAGCTAAGTCTCTGCCCCAACAACTCTTAGCTCGCCCGGAGCCCTCCTTCCGGTGTGAATGCCAGGCCCTGACACTTGCTCGCAGTGGCCCCAACACCAACCAGAACCAGCAAAAACCCTCCTGCAGAAACCCAAACTGTCCCCCACGTACATACACAGGCACAACCACACAAGAGACACCACCACGACAGCTGCCACCAAGAATGACAGAGCTTCGCATTTTCATAGTGACAGCCTCCATCAAATGCAGCATCAATTCTTGAAAACCAGCAAGAGGGAGAGGGAAAGGAATGAGAGAAACTGAGGCATGAAGTTAGACAGCAAAGCAGTTGGCTCAAGGTCACCCAGACCAAGATACCCAGAGTCAGGGAGAAGATCCAACCTCCACCCCCCACAAGTGCTCAAACCCCACACCAAGGAACGTTCAAAGGTACAAGTCCGAAGTCTGGCCAGCTATTCCCCCACTCCCGGTCCTCATTGGTCTCCCCTTCCCCCAAAACAACAGTGGCTCCGACATCTCCTGAGAAGTCTTCAGCCAGGAGCCCTCTGCCAGCGCCACCGGGGGGAAAACACTTCCCTTAAAGTTGGGGGCTGCAAGACCTCTTGCTTCCACAGTATTCAGAGAGAGGGGAAAACAGTCCGGGATCTCCTCCTTGCACAATCCTTGCTCCTGCTCACCTGGCTCCCCTCGGCCCCCGGGGTCCCTCGATCCAGCCTCCTCCCTAGGAGATCGGGCGCTGCCCTCAGCGGTCCTCTCCCACCAGGCCAGGGCAAAGCGCCGGAGGCACTGCCAGGGCTGCATGGGGAGGGGTGGGGCGGGGGTGCTAGCACTAGCAGCCGCACACGCCCCGCCGGGCCCTGCCAGCCGAGCTGCGGAGGCACCCGGCCGGCCCCCTCTGCTTCCACCAGCATCCTGCTGCCCCCACCGACAGGACTCGGAGCTGGCCCCGGAGCTTCTGACGTAGCAGGGGGGTGCGTGGGAGGGGAGGGGGGGCTATGGCGCGTCCCCTCCCCAGCCCCGCCCTCTGCCCCTCAGCCTCCAGCCGTCCCTACCTCCTCACTCACCCTGGATGCTCTCCCCAGCTGGGGGCGCCCTCCCCTGCCCTCTGGCCTCCGCAGGGGGAGGGCTTAAGATCAAATAGCCCCTCCCCCAGCCCCTCCCTCTTATGGCCCCTCCCTACCCGCCAGCTGAGCGGGGAGCTGGTCCCCAGTTTCTGCAACTGCTGCCTAGGCTCTGAGGTCTCCAGGGCTAGGGCCTCGAGGTGAGGGGGGTGTGGGGGGAATACAGGCTCGTATCCTGGCAACACAGCCAACCCCAGAATGCACTCAACCCCTTCCTTCCCTGGGGGGCTGGCGCAAAGCGCCTACCACCACCGTCCAAGCGCGTTCACCCAAATCTGGGACCTGGGGGAAAGAGAGGCCTTTGAGGCTCCCTCCACCCACTTCTCCATCCCCCTCGCCTCCGCCCCCCCCCGCATCCTCCTCTTCCTCCACCACGGATGGACCACTTCCCTCCCCCACTCCCCTCACCATCCATCCCCCTTCCTCTGCTCCCCACCCCTCCTCCCTGCACACGTACCCCCTTTAAATTTTCACCCCTCGGGCCCTCTCCCCCGGGCATC